>CM070818.1:61155433-61325433 GCA_036326025.1 Chrosomus eos
ATCTGGTACTTTTGCTTCTTCAGGGTGTCATGCACCTATTTTAATTGTTTTATTCCTTGCAGCTCTGTGTGAAATCTAACACTTAGTAGTGTTAAATAAACATTATATATATATATACTGCCGTTCAAAAGTTTTGGATCTGTGCTATTTTTTATGTTTTTAAGATAAGTCTCTAATGCTTACCAAGGCTGCATTTATTTGATTAAAAATACAAAAAATGTTAAATATTATTACAATTTAAAATAACTGTTTTCTATTTTAATATATTTTATAATGTAATTTATTCCTGTGTGAATTTTCATCATCATTACTCCAGTCTTCAGTGTCACATGATCCTTCAGAAATCAGTATAATATGATGATTTGATGCTCAAGAAACTTTTATTATTATTATTATCAATGTTGAAAACTATTATGTACAAAAAACAAATTTCAGGATTCTTCAAAAAAGTTCAAAAAATCTTCTAGAAAGTTCACAAGAACAGCATTTATCTGAAATAGAAAGCTTATGTATAACATTATGTTGTATATACACTACCGTTCAAAAGTTTGGGGTCAGTAAGAATTTTTCTTTTGGTTGGAGAAACAAAAGAAATCCATACTTTTATTCAGCAAGGTTGCATTCAATTTATCAACAGTAATGACATTTATAATGTTACAAAAGATTCTATTTTACATAAATGATATAGAACTTCCTATTCATCAAAGAATTCTGAAAAAGAAATGTGTCCAAAACATGATAATAATCATAAATGTTTCTTGAGCATCAAATCCTCATATTATAGTGATTTCTGAAGGATCATGTGACACTGAAGACTGGAGTAATGATGCTGAAAATTCAGCTTTGATCACAGGAATAAATTACATTTTGAAATATATTTAAATATAAATTCTTGTTGTATTTTTAATCAAATAAATGCAGCCTTGGTGAGCAGAAGAGACTTCTTTTAAAAACATTAAAAATCTTACCTATCCATAACTCTTGAACGGCAGTGTATATATAAATATAATTCTTTTGTACAGTTTTTGTTTCTGCTGGACAAACAAACACTGTTTGGCCTTAAATATGCATGCAATAGAAAAAAATAACTCTCTCAGAAGAGGAACCAGACGCAAACAATGCTAGGTGGGTCCTATTACATAGAAAAGATCAAATTCCACATCCAGGCACTAGATATTTGCATCTTTTCATAAAGCCTTTATTTGCAGGGCAGAGCTACATTTAATAATCATGCAATGTTGAAAAGTCCATTTGTCTCAAAAATCCAAGGCAAGACATTTTTGCTTTTAGTGGCTCTGCATTTTAATTGTGGATATATTGATATTTAAACTGCTGGAAGGAACCGTCTCGCATAATGAGTCAGTTAAAGCAAGAAAGCTCCATTAGGAGCATCAAATATATCCGGCGGGGAGGGAAAATAAGATTTAGATGTAATACTGAAAACAACAAACCGGTTTGTCAGGACTTTGGGCGTCTTTTGTGTTCAAATGAGATGAAGATCAGATAGAGATGGTTTGTGGCACATTGGCTCACTGTAAATTGATCCTTAAGTCTGAAATCAGTCCCACAAAGGGGAACAACAAATGTCACATGAGCCAGAGCCTCGTCACGTGACGACAGCAATATTCTGTTAAAGAGAGAAGAGCATCTTTAGGTTTCAGTCACGACACTGTCCGCCATTATTTTAGCATTTTATATTTGTCTTACACTGATGTCAATGCAATAGCCGTTTGAGAATAATACAGCCCAGCTGGGTAGGTGAAAATGCACAGTTAATCTATATTAAATTATTATGGGATCTCCTTCGATGCTCTTTAATTAAAAAAAAAAAATCTGTATTTTTTAAATATATTTAACATATTTTAATGACAGTTAAAATTGAACAAAAATAAAAAAAAATGTTTTATCAAAATAAACAAACTTTGCTGAAGTTATTGTTTTGAACAAGTAAAAATTTAGACATTATTAAAAGCATATTATTTTATCTAAAGTATTTGTATAAATAGTGTGTGTCTGTCCCTTATACGATTTTTAAACAAAATAAACAATTTTTATAATTTATTTTCACACAAAGTCTGTTGCACCATCAATGTTCAATACAAACATATATATTTTTCTGCAATCTTACACTATGGGAATAGTAGTTAGTTAGTTAGTTAGTTAGTTAGTATACTGTAGTGTCATTTTTCAGGAAATTTGTCTTATAATAGTAAAAAGCACCAATATTGTGGTGAAAATGCAAGAATCGCAATTCAAATATATTTTTTTTCCAATAAAAAAATCTGTATCTTTGTCTTGTTTTACTATAAAAAATCCATGAAACAAGGTACATTTACTTGAAAAGAAAACTGTGCATGAACTGCTAAAATGGGAAGAAACAAGGACAATAAATGGCAAAAATATCTGGCATATTTCAAAATAATTACCTTTACCTGTTTACCTGTAGGCCCTATCCCAAATTAAATGTATTGTTCTATGTTTTTTTATTTGCACTTAAAAGGAGAGAGAAACATATTATTTTTTAGTATATTCAGATATCTACTCGAAAAACAAGACATTAATTATTAATAATAATGGTGATCTTCAGTCAGAAGACGGATTCTGGTTTCTGAGTTTAGTGACAACATACGAGTTGACTTTGATTTAAAGGAATAGTTCACCAAAAATAAAAAAAATTATAATCTGTCATCATTTAGGCTACTCACCCTCAAGTTGTTTCAAACCTGTATGAGTTTCTGTCTTTACTGAACAGTGAACACAAAATATATGTTGACCAATATGGGTAACCAAACCAAAAACCAGTTTGTGTGCCCCATTGTAAGTCTATGAAAGTTAATGGGGTCCATCAACTATTTATTGCTCACTGACAATCTTCTTTTGTGTTCAGAAAGAAACTCAAACACGTTTGGAAAACTCGAGTAACTGATGACAGGAGTGAACAAATCCCTTTCAATGTCATACAATACAGAGGTGTGGTTGTTTTCTGTTGAAGCAGAACAAACAGAATCACATTAAATAAACATTCGACGTGTCAATCAGTCAAAAGAGGAGACATTTCAGAATTATATAAGCAGTTTGACCTTTGAATCTAGATTGTACTGCGAGCATGCGCAAATCTTGTTGTTGCAGCTTTCATAAACTCCCAACAATAAAAAAAAACGCATGAACGATAACTTTAAGAGAAAAACATTGTTATAAACAGGTAAGATATTGCCTAGTAGGATATACAAATATCGATTCATGCATACGTTGCCACGCATGCTTAAACATCGCGAATAAACACATGCAACTATTACCTAAAACAAGGATTTAACACAAACTGTGTATTTATGCAAAACGCGCTTGTTTTTGCCAGGTCTCTGCTGTCAGCTCGAAACCCGCAGGGCAGACCGCGAGCGCGAGTAATTACATGCAACTATAGCATAAAACAGTGGTTAAACACTCACTTTTGATGCAACGTTGTTAACACCTCTGATATACAGTAGATCGTATCTCTCTGTGTCTGGGCTGATCACGTGCGGTCGCTCTCCGCGCTGATTGGTCTAAACGCGCATAAACATAACTGGGTTTCCTAGAGGCCAGTGGGAGTTCATCAGGACTCAGGAGCACACTTGTCAAATCACATTCATTTATATAGCGCTTTTAAATGTGCTTTAAAAGTTTTCAAATGTGTCCACTTTGGAGAGAGTGTTTTCAAAAAGCTTCATTTTCATTAATAATAACACCGTCTCAGTGTGGACGGAAGGCCAAAACGGAGAGAAGAAGATGGTTTTCAAACGAAACCGTATTAGACAAAACTTTGACAAAGAACAAATATGTTTTGATGATTATTCTTCTAGCAAAATTATTCTTAATCAAATGTAAATTCCAGGGTGCTAAGTCCTACTTATTTAATTTTTTTTGTAAGGACATTTTGTAACCTTACATCCACCAACTTAAAGGGATATATTTCACTTTGAAATTAATTTTTGGTATGTTTTAGCTTACCTCAAGGGCATCCAAGATGTAGGTGTCTTTGTTTCCGCAGTAGTTTCAATTTTGATATTTTTAGGTCAAACCGTTCTTGTCTGTAAGTCATATAATGGAGGTCTATGGGGTCCACCTCAAAGAGCATACACAGAGAAGTCCAAATTAAACATGATTTAATGACTCGTAAATGTAAGTACACATTGATGACCTAAGACACGAAACGAGCGGTTTGTGTGAGAAAACGAACAGTATTTTATAGGTCGTTTTTACCTCTTGTAAACACAGCCACGTCCAAGTGATCTGAGGTCGCGGGCGCTTCGGTCTGCATAAGCGCCGGAAGTGATCTCTCGCGCGTGTACGTCACTCATTGTTTACACAGAGATTTCGGAAGTGTTACCTTTCACTGTGAAGATCTAAACATATTTAGATATACAGGAAATCGCAATGGAAGACGATTTTGATATATCTACAGACAACGTTGAATTTTGTGACGTACACGCGTGAGAGATCACTTCCAGCGCTTAGGCCATCAATGTGTACTTACATTTACGAGTCATTAAATCATGTTTAATTTGGACTTCTCTGTGAATGCTCTTTGAGGTGGACCCCATAGACCTGCATTATATGACTGACAGACAAGAACGGTTTGACCTAAAAATATCAAAATTGAAACTACTGCGGAAACAAAGATGCCTACATCTTGGATGTAAAATTAATTTCAAAGTGAACTATCCCTTTAAAACTGTCTCACTGTGTCATTTGGATGATATTTTCCTGATTCTGTCACCTGTAATTGTACTTTCAATTTTTTTACCCCTGGCATTGATTATGTATGTTCTTAGCAATAAAAGTAAAATAAAAAAGTTCATCCGGGGCCTTTTCACCAGGGCCGGATTTCTCTCATATTAGGCTAAATACTTTTTTGTACACGTCAAACCACACCTTGCTTTCAGTCAGAAACCTCATATGACCAAAACCTTTCTTTTCAGATGATTTGTTGCATGCTGTGACCATCGGACAGCTTCTCTCATATCTCACAGCATGTTTAACCCGAAAACTTACTGTTTTGCAATTCAAAAGTAGGTTCAAATGAAATTGTGTTTAGAATCCAAATGTGTCACGTTTCTATGTGTTTGAGTTCTGTTTTAAGATCTGGTTTCCCCTGTCTTTGTGGTTTTTGGTTTAGCCCTGTTAAGTTTTCCCGCTCCTCGTTTGTGTTCAGTTTCATCACCTGTGTTCTGTTAATCATTCAATCATTCCATGTGTATTTAAGCCCTGTGTTTTCTCCCAGTGTTTGTCGATCGTCGTCTATGTGTGGTTGTGTGTAACCTTAGAAGTCCTGGAGTTTTGTTCCTGTTTCAGTTTGGAAAGTTTCATTTATGTTATTAAAACTTTATATTGAAGTTTCCGTGTCCTCGTCTTCGGTCACCTGCACAAACCCTGACAGAACGATCGACCGTTAACAAATATGGGCCGAAGGAGGAAAAGCATGGTGGTGAGCCCCTTTGAAATTCCAATCCTCTTTCAAGAGGAGCTCTCTCTTGAGGAGTATGCGGGGCGTTACCTAACCCTCTACAATGATGGGTCGATGGAGGAAGAGGAGTTAATAAAGAGTTTCTGGGGTGGTCTGAAGGACCCCTTGGCCCAGATAATTCTAGTCAAGGATCTCCATCTATCCTTCCTGGAGTTCGTGGATCACACGTTGTGGGCGTGTGGATCCAGCTACCTGGTAGAGGATCTACCACTCCAACCAGCTCCAAGCCCGCCAACGCCTGAGCCCATCACCTGCACGCCAACGCCTGAGCCCATCACCTGCACGCTCACACCAGAGCCCATCGTCTGCCCACCAGAGCCTGCACACCGCATCAGCCCTGCCGCCAGATCGGTCCCTGGACTTCCCCGGATGATATCCGGTATGACTGATCCCCCACTGATATCGGTGCGATTGGCCAAAAAGAAGGCTCCCAAGGCTGGGGTTCACGTCAGCCACATCCAGCCAGAGCCTGAGCCCGTCGCCTGCCCGCCAGAGCCTGAGCCCGTCGCCTGCCCGCCAGAGCCTGAGCCCGTCGCCTGCCCGCCAGAGCCTGAGCCCGTCGCCTGCCCGCCAGAGCCTGAGCCCGTCGCCTGCCCGCCAGAGCCTGAGCCCGTCGCCTGCCCGCCAGAGCCTGAGCCCGTCGCCTGCCCGCCAGAGCCTGAGCCCGTCGCCTGCCCGCCAGAGCCTGAGCCCGTCGCCTGCCCGCCAGAGCCTGAGCCCGTCGCCTGCCCGCCAGAGCCTGAGCCCGTCGCCTGCCCGCCAGAGCCTGAGCCCGTCGCCTGCCCGCCAGAGCCTGAGCCCGTCGCCTGCCCGCCAGAGCCTGAGCCCGTCGCCTGCCCGCCAGAGCCTGAGCCCGTCGCCTGCCCGCCAGAGCCTGAGCCCGTCGCCTGCCCGCCAGAGCCTGAGCCCGTCGCCTGCCCGCCAGAGCCTGAGCCCGTCGCCTGCCCGCCAGAGCCTGAGCCCGTCGCCTGCCCGCCAGAGCCTGAGCCCGTCGCCTGCCCGCCAGAGCCTGAGCCCGTCGCCTGCCCGCCAGAGCCTGAGCCCGTCGCCTGCCCGCCAGAGCCTGAGCCCGTCGCCTGCCCGCCAGAGCCTGAGCCCGTCGCCTGCCCGCCAGAGCCTGAGCCCGTCGCCTGCCCGCCAGAGCCTGAGCCCGTCGCCTGCCCGCCAGAGCCTGAGCCCGTCGCCTGCCCGCCAGAGCCTGAGCCCGTCGCCTGCCCGCCAGAGCCTGAGCCCGTCGCCTGCCCGCCAGAGCCTGAGCCCGTCGCCTGCCCGCCAGAGCCTGAGCCCGTCGCCTGCCCGCCAGAGCCTGAGCCCGTCGCCTGCCCGCCAGAGCCTGAGCCCGTCGCCTGCCCGCCAGAGCCTGAGCCCGTCGCCTGCCCGCCAGAGCCTGAGTCCAGCCCCGAGTTTCCTGATATGCTGGTCCCGTCCAGCCCCGAGTTTCCTGATATGCTGGTCCCGTCCAGCCCCGAGTTTCCTGATATGCTGGTCCCGTCCAGCCCCGAGTTTCCTGATATGCTGGTCCCGTCCAGCCCCGAGTTTCCTGATATGCTGGTCCAATCCAGCACGGAGCCCGTTGACCCAGCGCCAGAGCCAGAGCCCGTTGACCCAGCGCCAGAGCCCGTCGCCTGCCCGCCAGAGCCTGAGCCCGTCGCCTGCCCGCCAGAGCCTGAGCCCGTCGCCTGCCCGCCAGAGCCTGAGCCCGTCGCCTGCCCGCCAGAGCCTGAGCCCGTCGCCTGCCCGCCAGAGCCTGAGCCCGTCGCCTGCCCGCCAGAGCCTGAGCCCGTCGCCTGCCCGCCAGAGCCTGAGCCCGTCGCCTGCCCGCCAGAGCCTGAGCCCGTCGCCTGCCCGCCAGAGCCTGAGCCCGTCGCCTGCCCGCCAGAGCCTGAGCCCGTCGCCTGCCCGCCAGAGCCTGAGCCCGTCGCCTGCCCGCCAGAGCCTGAGTCCAGCCCCGAGTTTCCTGATATGCTGGTCCCGTCCAGCCCCGAGTTTCCTGATATGCTGGTCCCGTCCAGCCCCGAGTTTCCTGATATGCTGGTCCCGTCCAGCCCCGAGTTTCCTGATATGCTGGTCCCGTCCAGCCCCGAGTTTCCTGATATGCTGGTCCCGTCCAGCCCCGAGTTTCCTGATATGCTGGTCCCGTCCAGCCCCGAGTTTCCTGATATGCTGGTCCAATCCAGCACGGAGCCCGTTGACCCAGCGCCAGAGCCAGAGCCCGTCGCCTGCCCGCCAGAGCCTGAGTCCAGCCCCGAGTTTCCTGATATGCTGGTCCCGTCCAGCCCCGAGTTTCCTGATATGCTGGTCCCGTCCAGCCCCGAGTTTCCTGATATGCTGGTCCCGTCCAGCCCAGAGTTTCCTGATATGCTGGTCCCGTCCAGCCCCGAGTTTCCTGATATGCTGGTCCCGTCCAGCCCCGAGTTTCCTGATATGCTGGTCCAATCCAGCACGGAGCCCGTTGACCCAGCGCCAGAGCCAGAGCCCGTTGACCCAGCGCCAGAGCCAGAGCCCGTTGACCCAGCGCCAGAGCCAGAGCCCGTTGACCCAGCGCCAGAGCCAGAGCCCGTTGACCCAGCGCCAGAGCCAGAGCCCGTTGACCCAGCGCCAGAGCCAGAGCCCGTTGACCCAGCGCCAGAGCCAGAGCCCGTTGACCCAGCGCCAGAGCCAGAGCCCGTTGACCCAGCGCCAGAGCCAGAGCCCGTTGACCCAGCGCCCAGAGCCCGTTGACCCAGCGCCAGAGCCAGAGCCCGTTGACCCAGCGCCAGAGCCAGAGCCCGTTGACCCAGCGCCAGAGCCAGAGCCCGTTGACCCAGCGCCAGAGCCAGAGCCCGTTGACCCAGCGCCAGAGCCAGAGCCGTTGACCCAGCGCCAGACCCAGAGCCCGTTGACCCAGACCCAGAACCCGTTGACCCAGACCCAGAGCCCGTTGACCCAGAACCCGTTGACCCAGCGCCCGTTGATGTCAAGTCAGTTCCCGATCATGAGCCTGTCCTCCCCAAGAAAATTTTGGGGGGGCGCCATACGCCTTCGCCATGGCCGGCCAAAGATCCACGGAGGCCCGAAAAGATAACACCGCCATGGCCACCTGAAGGGTCTGCACCGCCATGGCCACCTGAAGGGTCTGCACCGCCATGGCCACCTGAAGGGTCTTCACCACCACGGCCACCTGAAGGGTCTTCACCACCACGGCCACCTGAAGGGTCTTCACCACCACGGCCACCTGAAGGGTCTTCACCGCCGTGGCCACCTGAAGAGCCTGCACCGCCATGGACGCCCGAGGGTCTCACAGCACCGTCGTGGCCACGCCCACAGCCTGCACCGCCGTGGCCACGCCCACAGCCTGCTCCGCCCTGGAGGCTTCCTGGACCTGCACCATGCCCTCGTCAGCCTCCAGGGCGCCCACCCTCCCACCCCTTTGGATGTTATACGGCGCGAGGACGCGCCTTCAGGGAGGGGGGAGGTAGTGTCACGTTTCTATGTGTTTGAGTTCTGTTTTAAGATCTAGTTTCCCCTGTCTTTGTGGTTTTTGGTTTAGCCCTGTTAAGTTTTCCCGCTCCTCGTTTGTGTTCAGTTTCATCACCTGTGTTCTGTTAATCATTCAATCATTCCATGTGTATTTAAGCCCTGTGTTTTCTCCCAGTGTTTGTCGATCGTCGTCTATGTGTGGTTGTGTGTAACCTTAGAAGTCCTGGAGTTTTGTTCCTGTTTCAGTTTGGAAAGTTTCATTTATGTTATTAAAACTTTATATTGAAGTTTCCGTGTCCTCGTCTTCGGTCACCTGCACAAACCCTGACAAAATGTTTAATCCCACCTGAGAAAGTCATATTTGCTTTAGATATTTCATTAAACCCTTTTGTCCAACTTATTTACAAATGAAGTAACTTTCAAACTCAATTTTAATGACCTTTTCAGGATGACAAAATCAAAAGATACTGTAGGTGAAACATTGAGCAGGTCTACATGCACTTTGTTGAAATGAGCCAACCCTGTATTGCCAGATTACAAGGAAAGCAATAACCTGGAAAAATGATTTGCATGCCCCAATTGTGCTTGGACGCAGATGTTTATTACTGTATTGCAGTTTTATTTATTTATTTGGATGATTGATTGATTGATGATGCTCGTGTTTTAATGCGAAACACACACTGGAATGAATAATTCATTGAAAACACAACAGTCTGCATCATCCCTGCCATCTCTGATGTAATAAGCCTGATGTTATTTTCATTAGTGCTGTTTTGGACTGATCATTTAAATGAATTTGTTTACTTGATCATTGGACTGAAAACATTCCTGGAATTTAGCAGCTTAAAATGATCTGATCACAAAAAGTCGTGTTAAAGAAAAGAAATGTCTGCGTATGGTTACAGGTAAACTAACCCTGAAACATGAGCTTCTCCCAAGCCGGTTATGTTCACAGAATAAACTAGTATGGCTACTTTCCAGGAAAGTCACCTCCATTTTTGGAAAGTTGAGGTTATCTAATGTCGCCTGCTTTCTGGAAGGCTGACTATATACTGACAGTATATTATAATACATTCAGTGCAAATAAAATCTATTGCTTTACACTATTAAGTGCAAGTATAGCAATATATTCTATAGGTTTCCTGTTGATTTGGTTTCCACTACAAAAAAAAAAGACCTATGCCGACTACTTTTAACTGCCGTCACACGCATCACACACATGACCAGCGTCGGCCAATAGTGAGCCTGCGTGTGACGTACAACACAGAAGCGCTGCGCTGTTACACTACGTGAACTATCTCGAGGCCCACAGAGAAGAAAATTATTAGTTGAAATAAAGTTGTTCTTTTTGTTTGTTTTTTGCGCACATAAAGTATTCTCGTCGCTTGATAAACTTAAGATTGAGTCACTGTAGTCACTTGGATGTCTTTAATAACTTTTCGGGGCTGGAAAGTTTCAATCCCTTAGAAACCTATGGAGGAGTGACCCAGCTCTCAGATTTAATCAAAAATATCTTAATTTGTGTTCCGAAGATGAACGAAAGTCTTACGGGTTGGAACGACATGAGCGTGAGTAATTACTGACAGAATTTTTATTTTTGGGTGAACTATCCCTTTAAGATGCTTGGTTTATTGGCATAAATGATTTATTGGCATAAATGAGAGCAGCAGTTCACCATAACAGGTAGAGCTGAGTGAGTGACAGGTGCAGGTTGGGTTAAATATGACGCAAGAAACAGAATTAGAAAAATCCGACAAAACAGGTCAAATTTAACTGACCTAAAGACAAGTAGACTGAATAATGTGGCGATGAAGTGGAAGAACAAGAACCAGGGGTTAAATACCGCAGACATGCTTTGATTTAGCCAAAGTAGATGAGTCACATTCTGCGATCAACTCAACTCAACTCAACAGACAAAAGGCATTCCTGACAACACGTTTAGTTTCTGTGTGCGTGTTTAAGTGGAAGAAAGAGAGTATCTGCCCCCACCAAACAAAAAAACATGGTAGGCCTGTGTTTAATGTATTTATATGTTTGTTAAGAGTCAGTATGGGTTTTCTTTTGCTGTAAGGACCTTTGAAATGACTGAAATCTCTACTTTAGCTGTGCGTTTCCCTGGAAATAATTGCACAACTTAGAACGTTCATAAACTAATCAGATTCAAGCATTCGACAGCCGTGTAGTAGCCTATAAGTGCTTTTAAACGAGGAAGATATACTGTAGTGTGACTGTGAGACACTGGTAGTTGTAAATAGCTGTCTGATATGAACATCATTTTGAGAAGTTAGAGAACAAAGGTTATTTATGGGCCTCTATGGTTCCATGAAGAACCTTTAAAGGGACTATATGGAACTTTTTCCCCAAAATAAACGCCTTTTTATTTTACCATTTATGACTCAAGCATCTTTTGTTGAGCATACTGACACCTTGTCCGCTCACAGTGGGTACACCTATAAGCCTGTATCCTATTTTTCCTATTTTCTGTCGGGTCGGATTTTTCCCGCGCTGTCTGCGGATGTGACGTCAAGCGCGTTCATGTTAAACGTTTCAGATCATAGACATCATATAGGTAGACGCCCAATCGAGAATTGGAGCCGCCATCTTAAACCGGTCATCCGCTCCGCTCAGTGTAATCTGTTTGGCAGGTGCAATGAGCTGTCAGTGCATTAAATTAATCATATCTCACTGAATACTGAACTGATTTTCACGCGGTTTTTTTTGCTGCAAAGGTCATTCATGTAGCTATGATACAGGACACATAGTTCGGCGTATTTTAATATCCATATTAGGCTTAACAGTAATATAATATTCTCCTATAGACTTAGACTTTATTGTCATTCAACAGTACATTCACAATATACAGTTGAGCAAGATTTCGTTGCAAGGCTCTGAATAAAAACAGAATACAGTAAAAGAGAAACAGTATAAATATAAATATGTCCAATATATAAAATACCTATAGGCCTATCTATAAAGTGACCAGACACAATATGTGTGATGAAGGATATAATGTATTTTATAAATCACAGACTATAAATATAATAAAGAAGCAGAAACAGATAGTTGCAGTAAAGTAAGATATTTTAATAAGTTGAAGAAACAATTTATGATTTGTGACACGCACACGAACAGACACACAAACAAACACGAACAGTCTCTCTCTCTCTCTCTTCTCTCTCTCTCTCTCTCTCTCTCTCTCTCTCTCTCTCTCTCTCTCTCTCTCTCTCTCTCTCTCTCTCTCTCTCTCTCTCTCTCTCTCTCTCTCTCTCTCTCTCTCCTCTCTCTCTCTCTCCTCCACACACACACACACACACACACACACACACACACACACACACACACACATAACGCAGCTACCGAATCCACCGGACGCAGCCACCTGTAATAAAAAGTGAGAAAGCTTTTCAACGTGTTTGAATCAGTAATTTCTAAAAATTAAATTCGGACAACATTAAGCCTATAACGTTACATTTTTTATGTGGATGTGGGAGGGGGAAATGTCGAGACTAAAGCCCTATTCATTTCGGATTAACTTTACAAGGGTAGATGAAGTTAATGCAATTTTACCACAGGACTTCTGTAATATCTGTGATAGAGTGCGATACTCTGAAGAGATAATACTGGTCTGACAGTTTCCTTTGACAGGGCTCCGGTCAAAGAGAAGGGCACGGAGAAATTATTCCAGCAAACTTTAATTACTGAAGTTTGAGTACAGGCATCAGTGTACAAATAGTTATGTATGTTTGTGTGTGGTCTATAAAAGAAACAAAGAATAAAATAATATTAATCACAATGTACAAAGATATAAAACATGTACAAAATGTATACAGTAATATACAATATAATTATAAACATTGAATCAGAATACTAAAACATATTAATTTGGTCAAATAAGTCGAAAAGAGCCATAAACAACTAATATACAGGCATACAAAGAGGTTGATGGGGCAAAGTATGAATACTAAATGGATTTCGTGGTCTTTGCTTCCCTCTAGTGGAAGCGAGCGCAACTCCACCCCATGCCCTCAACACGTGAGCGGCTCATAGCCCGGGAATGTCGAACTACACTCTAAGCGCGTCTGAAGCGGTCTGAAGACGACACAGAGGCTAGACACGATTTAACTGTAGGACTAAAGTACATAACTGAAATATAGCACTCGAGAATACAGCCTAAAGCTGAAATAATGTAAAGGAAACAATCTATAGACTAATACGTCTTATAACAGTCACATAATACCTATCAACTAAAGAAATACACACGAAAGTATCAAACCCATGCATTTAAGCGACTTAACAGGAAAACAGATGAAAGTAGACAATATCTAAACAAGTCTGATGGCAATATTTGCATATTAGTACAGAATAAAACTTACTTTCGTTTAGATTACGCACACGAGAGCTACCATCCCTCAGAGTGTGGAGTCGGTAATAAGGAAATGATGCACTCAGAAAGGAAGTGACATCAGTACAGTTTCAAAATAAAACGACAAGAAATAAAAGACTTTCTGACATAGCCGCCCCCAAATTTAGGAATAAATTTGAATCCAAAAGGAAAGTCTACTTAGTCGGGGTTGTCTTCATCCTCCCAGGCTGGCAACCGCACAAGGCGCACAACTGGCCGTAGGTAAGTCTGTCCCTTGATCTTGACTTCAGCTGCCCTGACTCGTCCATCCATGCCGGTACAGGTATTCACCACTCTCCCGATGGGCTACTGGGCTCTGGGTAGCTGCGAATCCACCACCATTACCACCTGGCCAGCAGTCAAATTATCTGTGTCCTTGTGCCACTTCGACCGCTTCTGAAGATCCGGGAGATGGCGGCGGATGAAGTTGGACCAGAAATGGTCCGCCAGGATCTGGCTGTAGCGCCATCTTCTTCTGCCGAGAAGGTCGCTAGGTGCATAGACCGCCTGTGGGAGTGATGCATCACGCCGTCCCATCAACAGTAGATTTGGTGTAACGGGATCCGGGTCCGCAGCATCGGAAGAGACGTACCCAAGCGGTTTAGCGTTGAGTATTCCCTCCACTTCAATCAGTACAGTTTGCAGCACAGGTTCGGCAACGGTGTGGTCCTGAAGAATGACTTGGAGAGCTGACTTAATCGACTTAATCTCTCGTTCCCACGTTCCTCCGAAGTGTGGAGACCCAGGGGGGATGAAACGGAACTCAATTTGCTGTCTGGCCAGCTGCTCTTGGAGAGGACCTCCTAAAGCGGCAAAGCTAGCTTGCAGCTCCGCAGCTCCACCTCGGAAATTGGTTCCTCTGTCAGACAGGATCTCAAATGGCTTGCCTCGGCGGGCGATGAAACGGCGGAGAGCCATCAAGAAAGCATCAGTGTCTATGCTCTCCAGTAGGTCAAGATGCACACAACTTGTCGGCATACACTTGAAAATCAGACCCCACCGCTTCTCGGTCCGCCGGCCTATCTTGACGTTGTAGGGACCGAAACAATCGACCCCAGTCGACCAGAAAGGTGGCTTGTATAAGCGGAGTCTGGCAGGTGGTAGGTCTGCCATCTGAGGTACCACTGGAGTAGCACGCCATTTCTGACATTCAACACAGCCGCGTTGATAGCGCTTGATAGACTCTCTTCCCCGGAGGATCCAATATCTTCTCCTCATCTCGGCGAAAACCCGCTCGGGACCAGGATGTAGCAGGTCACTGTCATATTTCTTAATGAGCAGCTTCGTGACATGAGATTTAGGATCAAGGATGATAGGATGCATCGCATCTGGGTCAAGATCTTCTGCTCTGCGTAGTCTACCTCCCACTCTCACTAGGCCAACAGCTTCATCATACTCTGGAGCAAGCATGAGCAGGCGACTCAGTCTCGAAATGGACTTACCAGCAGCCAGAGTTTCTACCTCTTCAGGGAATGACTCACTTTGAGCTTGTCTGAGGACATGTAACTCTACTTTTTGAACGTCAGCTGCTGTCATGGTAGGGCTGCTCTGGTCATCAGCCGCCCCGTGAAGGCTCTCATGGGTAGCTTTGAGAAGACTGTCCCAGTTATCTATATCAGACATAAGTGTCGTTGTCGGAGAGCAGGTGGTGACTCCACAGAACAATGCCTTCCGATGTTCATCCTCATCAGCTTCTTGGGCTTCAATTAACTGAAGCACTGGCCAGGAGTCTGGATGTTGTCGAAGAAATGGTGGACCTTGGCTCCACCGGTTCGGCTGGCTGAGCTCGAGCAAGGGTTTACCACAAGTAAGATCATCTGCTGGATTGTCAATGGTGTTGACATACCGCCAGGTCGAGTTTTCAGTGTGTTCTTGAATTTCCGCGACTCTAGTTCCTACAAAGACTTTGTAGCGACACGAGTCGGAATTGAGCCACGTCAAAACTGTCATCGCGTCGGTCCAGAGAGTGACTTGCTGTGAAGGGAGTGACAGTTCTGTCATAATGACTTTAGCCAGCTGGGCTCCAGCTAAAGCAGCACACAGTTCAAGGCGTGGTATAGATAGTTGTTTGCGAGGGCTCACTCGTGACCGAGCCATCACAAAGGCAATGTGCACTTCATCTTGATTGTCTTGGGTGCGGAGGTAAGCGACGGCCCCGTAGGCTCTTTCAGAGGCATCGCAGAAGATGTGTGCCTCTCGTCTGGGTGACCCAATGCCTGCTACTGATGGGACATAGCATCTGGGAATTTCCACTTGTGGAAGATGGACTAGTTCACTCTCCCATTGTCTCCAGATATCCAGCAGAGCTTCTGGTCTGATCGGTTCGTCCCAACCAACTCCCACTCTCCACAGGTCTTGAATTAGGATCTTTGCTCGGGTGGTGAATGGAATCAAGAGGATCATATTGTGTTGCCATCACCTTGTAGACGTTCCTCAGAGTTGACTGTGAATACTCGACTGGTCTGTGGCGGAACCCAAGACGATCGGTAAGGCAGTTCCAGCGAAGTCCTAAAGCTGGCTCTTCGGGATCCTGTCGAGGTTGAGACAGCCACAACTCAGTGCTCGCTGCTCTTGCTTCCAAGGGAAGATGCTCAACAACTGTGGGGATGTTACTGGCCCACTGTCTGATGTCAAAGCCTCCAGTTGAGAGCAGTTTACGCATCCGGTTAACAATGTTCTTGGCTTCATCAGCGTTCGTGACACTGGTCAAACAGTTGTCGACATAGAAGGCGGTCTCCACAAGGTGTGAGATGTCCTCATAACCGCTGCTGTTATCCTTCACATGCCGCTGAAGGGCGTATATGGCACAGCATGGGCTACATGTCGTCCCGAATGGCAAAACCTGCCACTCATATACAGTTGGTTCCTCTTCCCTCTTCATACCTCTCCAGAGAAAACGGAGAAGGGGCTTATCTTCTGGTAAGAGACGAACTTGATGAAACATCGCTTTGATGTCACCACTGATAGCCACACTGTGTTCTCGGAACCGAAGTAGTACACCGAGGAGAGTAGGACCTAAGGTTGGACCGGGCAACAGTTGGCTATTGAGACTTTGACCGTTGTGCTGGTAGGAACAGTTGTAGACAATCCTCGCCTTACCATTGTGGTGGACAACGTGGTGAGGCAGATACCAAGACTCTGTGGAGCTGTCTACTGTGTCAGGAGGTAGAGGTTTGACGTAACCCAACTGCTCAAGCTTCTGTATTTCTTGACAGTAGGTGTTAGCTAAAGCAGTGTCTTTGGCTAGACGACGTTCTATGCTCCGTAGCTGTGGGAGCAATGTATGCTTTGGAGCCCAAAGCGGGAGTCTAGCTTTGCGCCTCAGTAGCGGAGTAGCATACCTTCTTACGCCATCCAATTCTACCTTGACTGTGCACTGTTCTAGCAGTTCTAGGGCCTGCTGATCTTCTTTGGAGCGAATCACAGTCTTGGTGTTGGCATACGGGTTTATGTCAACTTCCCACAGTCGTTCAACGTGCCGCTGTAGCTCTGAGTTAGGAGACATGGTAAAGTAACAGTGAGAAGGCTCACCAGTGAGGTTGAAGTTGGCTGGGCCTTGCAATGTCCAACCAAGAGCAGTACACACAGCCACAGGGCTCCCAGGAGGACCTGCTCGGATCGGTTGTTTGGGAAGCAGCAGATGTGGAAAGTCAGAGCCTATCAGCAGGAGCGGTTGGACCTTGGCAACGTTCGGCAGAGGAAGACCTTGCAGGTGGGAGTATCTACGCATAAGCGACTTGACAGGATAGCTATGCTCAGATAGGCTCAGCTCACCAGCAGTGAAGGCATTAAAGATGTTATACCTTTGTTTGGGAGAATGAGCTGGGGAGATGTCGAATGAGACAGCTGCTCCTTGTAGATGGATAACCTCATGGCGGACAGTACGCAAAGGCAAGCTCTCAGGCTCTTTGTCTAAATGGAGATGCTGGACTGCTGAGGGAAGGATGAGGGTTCTCTCTGATCCGTCGTCCAGGATAGCAAAACCTTCCAGAGAGTGCTCGGCATTGTACAGGCGCACCTTAACTAGCTTCAACATGACTTGATGCGGACGACTAGGACGGTCAACGTATATAGTGTCGGGAGCAGCACTGACCATTAACACTTTCTTAGCCTCTTGGGAACACACTTCGTGGAGCACAGTCAGGTGTTGCTGTTTGCACACTTGGCAAGGCTTCTTGAGAGTACATGCCTCAGGTTTATGGTTTCTGCCACACCTCCAACAGCCTCTGTCTTTGATCCAGGTGGAAATCTCTGATGGAGTGAGCGTTTTAAATTTGGGGCATAAGCTGAGGTAATGCTCACGGGCGTCACAGTACGGGCAGTAAGGCTTCACACTAGGTTTACCTTTGGGTGACTTTGTGCTACGAGCAGGATCTGGAGGGGCTACCTTAGCTTGGCTCTCAGTGTTGTAAAACACGTTGGATGAAGGACCCTGGGATTTCCTTTGGCCCTTAACTGACTTAGGCTGTTCTTGGAACATCAGAGCTGCTCGAGATGAAATGCGCTTTGCTTGTGACTTTAACTGAAGCCAAACAGAGAAGTCTTCAAGCGTGTAGGTCTGATCAGTGCCAGTCCTCAGGATGCCTCGGTTTATGCTGTACTCTACAAACCCATCTCGATAGTTAGTAGGCAATTTACTGAGCAGCCTGTCGACGTGTGAGCCGCATCGCAGTTCATAGCCGTTCTCACCCTCGAGGGAGCGGAGCATGCCAACTAGACCTTGTACTGATAGGGCAAAGTTGTCAAACGCCTCTGGATCTCCAGATCTTACGTGAGGTGAGTTTAAGATGGTACCAAGCTCACTCTGCACGAGCTGACGAGGTTGCCCATATTTGTCTTGGAGAGCCTGGAGGGCTGAGGTATACGGCCTTGGATCGTGCATGTAGGCTTGGGCTAGCTTGTAGGCGCTTGGCAGTTTCAGATGGTCGAGGAGGACTTGATATTTGAACTGCTCTGTAAGGTGAGCATGTGTATTGAGCAGATTATCCAAAGCCATCTTGAGCAGGGCAAAGTCTGACTCTTTACCTGAGGTGAAGTGAGGTAGATTAGGTCTAGGAAGGCCATAAGAGGTAGCAACTAGGAGCTCCATGAGGTCTGTACCTGGCGGTGCCCTATAATTTAAAGGCGCTGTGCCCTGTTGTGCCAAAGGTGGCATATGAGGGTAAGGATAGGACAGCGTGTTGGGAACTGATAGCACTGGTTGTAAAGGTGTAACAGGTGGAGGCACATGTTGGATCTGGGCTTGGTTATAGACCATCTGTGGCTGGCGAAATAGGCCCATACTCTGTTCTACTGACAGTGACGGAGCACATAAGTTAACGGCACTCACAGCTGGTCTAGGAGCTGACTGCGAAGCTGGGTTGATGATTGCAGAAGGAGGAGGAAGCATGGTAATATACGTAGGCTGAGGCTGGGCAAGTATACTAGTAGTAGTATAAGCACTCACTTGTGGAGCGGGCTGGACTAATGGAGGACTGGTCGAGTCAGGTGGACTAATGACTGCACTGGAGACTGGTGTCAGAACATGAATAGACGGAGTAGAATGGAGCAGTCCATGTGGCTGAGGCTGAGCCACTGATGATGACCTGAGGTTGTACTCACATTCGCTGAGGGGCCTGGAGGAACGGGGACTCTCACTTCCTTCCTTCAGGAAAGACGCGATCAGAGCTGCTTGCGCCAATTCCATCTCTTTCTCTTTCAGTCGCCGTCGCAGCATCTGATGTCTGGTGATAGCCTCTCTATTCTTGTATGCCATCTCTGCTTTCTCCTCCAGTCGACGTCTATATCGTTCTTGTTCTCTGAGAAGTTCCTCCTTCTCATCGAGGGCGTCCCAAACCTATGCATTTAAGAGACTTAACAGGAAAACAGATGAAAGTAGACAATATCTAAACAAGTCTGATGGCAATATTTGCATATTAGTACAGAATAAATCTTACTTTCGTTTAGATTACGCACACGAGAGCTACCATCCCTCAGAGTGTGGAGTCGGTAATAAGGAAATGATGCACTCAGAAAGGAAGTGACATCATACATGTTCAATAAAACACAAAAAATAAAAGACTTTCTGACAATATCAATAGCCAAATCGCATATGATAAGATATAGTTATCAATAAACTAGAAGTTGGAGGGGTAACTCAATAAGCATCTGCATATCATGAGTAACATTGATGAGTGATTAACTTTATTGTCCAAGGGAAATTTTGCTTGGCACAGTGCGAGTTGTTCATAGAATAAACATCATACAAGAATAACAATTTCAAAAACGCTATCAACAGAAACAGAAGCAGATATAGACACAGTAAGATAAAAGCGTGGACAATTGACTGCACAATCCAGGATTAAAGTTGCAGTGCATTAAGTGCTAGTGTGGTTGTTGCAAATACTCCATTGTACAGACGTTTATGTAAAGTGCAAATGCTTTAAGTGCTAGTTTAATATATTGCACATTGCCTATTGCAGCTGAGTATCACAAATAAAGTGGCTGAAGTGCTCACACAATTTTATTTCACATCGTTCAGCAACTTAATAGAGACTGGCACGAATGATAATTTGAAGCGATTAGTTTGCATTTTGGTACACGGAGTCTTCTTCCTGATGGCAAGGTTTCATATTCAGGAAAGAGAGGATGTTGTGGGTCTGATTTAATTTTCATAGCCCGTTTTATAACTGCCTGATCATACAGGCTCTGTATAGGCTCATATTCTCTCCTCCCTATAATTTTCATGGCTATTTTGTGCATGTTAGCAAGCTTATTTTTCACCTTAACTGTTAGGTTGCCAAACCATGCAGTGATTCCATATCGGATGACACTCTCTAAGATTGCATAATAGAAGATCATCATGATACGACTGCTCACACCACACAACCTTAGGCGCCTTAAAAAATATAGCCTCTGCTGCAGTTTGTTACACAGGTTATCAACATGTGTATTCCAACAAAGAAGACAGTCAATATGGACACCTAGATATTTGACACCTAGATAGACACAAAGAAGACAGTCAATATGGACACCTAGATATTTGACACCTAGATAGATTTGACACCTAGATAGACACCTAGATATTTGTATGAGGACACCTGAGGACAACATTGCTTCCTGATATCATGTGCGCAAACACAAATAAATAACCTATACAACAGGGCAGTTGAATGCTTATCTGACAACCTAGAAGCTCTTAATTATTACTTTAACAGTTACCCCACCTCTCTCCATGCCGGGTGAACACCGGCTGATGCAGTAAACAGCATTTCACAACGATTTAAGTACAGTAATAGCAAATATCCTTGCTCATTCTCGATAACCTGGTAATATTCTATTCACAAAATACAACCAATAGTACGGTAATGTTAAAGGGTACCTATCATGGAATTTTGAAAATTACCTTTCATGTAGTGTGTAACATAGATCTAAGTGAACGAAAACATCCTGCAAAGTTTTAAATATGAAAGTTCACCGTATACAAAGTTATTATCTCTCAAAAGTAAGAGTCGACTGAGTCGTTGATATGAATCGATAGACGAACGATGCATTTTCTCTAACTTTCGTACGTCACTTGTACAAGTTATTTGAATAAGATACGCCCACTCATTGCATTAGGAGACACCAGGGAAAACATCATGTCGACGAGACGCTGCTGTGTTTTGAAGTGCGACGCAAAAGCAAACTTTTTTCATCTGCCCAGTGAGGAGCATTTGAAGACAGTGGCTACAGTTCATAACTATACCACAGAAGTATTATAGCCCGAACTTGTTCTGTGTTCGCGTCATTTTGAAGATGATTGCTTCACAAACCTAAATGCTATAAAGTATGGATTTGCATGTAGTATGGCTGATACTGAAGGAGGGAGGTTCAGTACCGAGTTTATTTGGATCAGCTTCCTTCTCCGAATCACAATCTGTAAGTAGGCTGTTGCTTTTATGTTTGTATCATGTTCTATAATTATTTTGTGTGTTGTGTACGCACAGGCACAGCGCAGCTTCTAGCAGCTAACTTAGGTCTTCAATGTCAATTGTATTGAAATATGTGAAGTGTTTGTCGTTGTTAATGGAGTTGTCACAGGGCTCTCGAGTGTCACGCATCACGCATTGAGCGTGACAGTCACTCATTTCGGTCTTTTGTCACGCTCTCCGGCCACACATTGTATTTCTCACGCTGAAAAACTATTTGTAGTATATTTAATATGCCGCAGTGCCCAAAACTCACTCACTGTGGAACCGGCAGCAGGATTCAAGCGCGTCTCCTCCAGTGTTGCCAGGTCCATATGCCTGCACTGTTTCCGCGGGTTGTTTGTGTAGTGCACGCTGGTTGACACGATTGTTTTATCCACTGGAACATGATTGTTATTGAGGAAAACACCCGGGAACGCTATTTGAATATTTTTGGCCGTGATTGGGTTAGTTTTGATGAGCAATTGGGCTGGTTTTGTTGTGCAGACCTGGCAACCCTGGTCTCCTCTGGTGTTGTTCGTCTGGTGTTGTTAGCCAATCAGAAAATAGCACTGTTGTATCTGGGTAAGATCTAGCGCAACAACCAATGACACCCCGTCGGCTGTGTGTCTAACATATCACCACAGATTAGCGTCACGCAAAGGCGGGGTTTGGAAAAATGACTCGCTAAACGATTCATATGGGAGTCGGTGAGCAAATCAGGTAAAAATAAATGCATATTATAAGACAACAAAAGTGTTTTTTGTCATTGCATGCTTGTAAAACTGTTGTTGGGGACTCCCAGAACAATATTAGGAACATTTTAAATGCCATAATAGGTACCCTTTAAGACTTACTTGTGAAAAGCCCTATTTTCGATGGTCCGGCGATTAGAACAGGAAAATGCTCCACAATGCTCTGGCATCTTATCTGCTGCCACGCAACGAAACTAGGAATACGACCGGTTCAAGATGGCGGCCGGATTTCTCGGTTTCCAGCGGCCAATAGGGATTCTAGTCTCTATATGATTTCTATGTTTCAGATCACTCTGCCCAGGACCGGCGCGTGCACTTATGCCGCTCTAGGCGAAAAGCAATTGTGCCGCCCCTCTATTTGCAACGTACCAGCAACAACACACAAAGACCAATATGCCATAGGCCTATACATATAACGCAAAACCAGCAACAACACACAAAGACCAATATGCCATATGCCTATACATATAACGCAAAACCAGTAACAACACACAAAGATCAATAAGCCATAGGCCTATATAAAGCAAAACCAGCAACAACACACAAAGATCAATGCCATAGGCCTATACATATAACGCAAAACCAGCAACAAAACACAAAGACCAATAAGCCATACATATAACGCAAATAGTGCGCAATGCGCGTGTGCCCAAAATGTCAACAATATTAAAGTTTATGCAGGAGGCAAATGGCTGCTGGCATTTTTCTTTAAGCAGTCATGACAGGACTTTTCCAAATAATCACATTTCACCTCCTCAAATTACTGTTGCTTGCACATCTCTTTACACCACTTTATTATGTGCGTATTCAAATGAAATGTCCGCAAGCACATATCATCAGCAGGTTCAGCATCTTAAAATAACGACTAAAGAGCAAATGAAGCTTAACTTACGTTTCAGAAACGCGCACAGCGGCCCTTCATCGCAGCAAAGCTCTTAACATCCCTATATTTCGATTCTCTGAGCCAGTTCTTGTTCTATGGAGATTGCCAGTCCATTAGCTGTCTTGTTTCAATGTAGGCTACTGTGAAGGTAGTTTTTTATTACTTTCAACTTTTCCAAATAAGTCGTCTCTTTTTATATTCGCAACGAGATCATTTATTTCGTTTCGACATCCTGCATTAGTCCCTGATAGGTGATTAATGAACGATCTGTTCATTGTGTATGTCACGTGACACAATGAACGGACCACCCAAATCAGAGGTCTTCACTCCTGCTCCTGGAGAGCCACTGTCCTGCAGATTTTAGTTCCAACCTGCTTCACCACACCTGCCTTTGAATACTCAAGCGATTCTGAAGTGCTTGATGAGCTGATTCAGGTGTGTTTGATTAGGGTTGGAAGAACTAAACTTTGCAGGACAGTGGCTCTCCAGGAGCAGGAGTGAAGGCCTCTGACCCAATTCACCCAAATGAACGTAGGCTATGACTCGGAACTCGGAAGCTAAAGTAATTATTTATGTTCCCTGTAAATAATTGTTTACCGCATTACGATTTCTTAATTCAGAATATGATCTACATTGCGTAGGTGGATGTGATCGGGAAATTTGGCTGTTAAAAGTATCAAATTTAAAGCCATTTAAATAAACGAAATGACTCAATAGAGTCAGTAAAATGATTCGAACTTCCCATCACCCAGTCATGACTCGTGAGAGCAGGGGCGCGCCCGGGATGCGGGGCGGCGGCAGCTCAGTAAATCATACAAATAACCTATTTTGTGAATTGTTCATTCCCGGTTGGCACAAATTTTGCCGCCCTTACAAAAGTGCCGCTCTAGGCAATTGCCTAGTTCGCCTATATGGACGCGCCGGCCCTGCCACCACCGCTAGTCAGCAAGTAGCCTACACTCGCAAACTTATCTCAAACAATATATGTTTTTGACTGTTCTTACCTCTGTAAACATAATTTGACCTCCTTGCAGGCAGCAGATGACTTGTGAAGTGTGAACGCACGTACGAGCGCTGCGAGCAGTGTTGCCAGGTCAGTATGCTTGCACTGTTTCCGCGGGTTGTTTGTCTAGTGCACGGGTTGACGCGATTGTTTTACTCACTGGAACATGATTGTTATCGGGGAAACACCCGGGAACGCTATTTGACTATTTTTGGCCGTGATTGGGTTAGTTTTGATGAGCAATTGGGCTGGTTTTGTTGTGCAGACCTGGCAACCCTGGCTGCGAGAGCGAGCAGAAAGGAAGAGCAGTTCTGTTTTTTGGCCACAGGTGTCAGTCGAGAGTTTAAATTTCAGAAAAACGCATATAGGCCCTTTAACATCAATGAAACCTTTTCAACCTAAAAATAAAATCAATTTATAACCATAAAATCAATTATGTGTGTAAATTTGTTTGTCTACAATTAGCATTAAATGGCACTTTAACCTATTATCAAAGAGTTTTTTAACACCAATTAAGAGTCCCTTTAAAAAACTTCTTAGTATCTGTGGCATTTATTTACATGCATTTTTTACTTTACAACAAAATGAACACAATATAAACAGAGATCAGCCATTGAAATCTTTATGAATTCCATCACTCTCTTTCAAAACCAACACATTTTGTTAAACAAATATATTAGCCCATAGCCTCTTCTTTGCATACAGATTTAGATTTTTCTGATTTGTTGACCTGTGCTGCGTTTCTCAAATGCATCATTGGCCAACAATGGTCTCTATACGATCAACTTGGATCACAATGCTTTTGAGAAACGCAGACCAGGCCCTTGATTCTGAAATAAGATTCCAGAAATTATGAGCTATCACAAAAATATTGACCAAATGTCTTTTACTAAAACGGACATTATAGTTCCTATCACATCCATTAAAAGTTATTGTAAACAAAAACATGTAACAGCACAGCAACAACAACAAAATACTGAAAAAAGTAACTCATGTTAGTATAGGTCAAGTTATTTACTTTTCTTTTTAGTCGTTTTTTAATCTTATTTAATTAATCTTGGTCTAAAATTGTTTATTTGGCTGTATTGGCTGTTATTATGGTGTTTCATCCATGACAAATGACCAGCAAGCTTTGTTGATCACATGTACAGTCAAACCAAAATGTATTCATACACCTTCAAAATTTCGTACATTATCACAGTTTTATTAGCTATAGTTTAGAAAATGGTATTAAAATATGACAAGAACTCCCAGAAAAAATCAAATCAGTTGATATTTCACTGGTTTTGTCCATCCTTCGGTTAGACTCACACATGAATTATGTTGAATATCTGTCAGCTGTTAAATTTAAAGGGATAGTTCACCCAAAAATGAAAATTCTGTCAGTAATTACTCTCCCTCATGTTGTTCAACCCCGTAAGACCTTCGTTCATCTTCGGAACACAAATTAAGATATTTGTGATTAAATCTGAGAGCTGGATCACTCCTCCATAGGCTTCTAATGGATTGAAACATGACATCCCCGAAAAGTTATTAAAGAAATTGTTAAAAGAGTCCAACTATCCCTTTAACTACACAATTAGATTTGGGTGAACTATCCCTTTAACTACACAATTAGATAACACCAATTTAGCTCAACCAATTACCAAGCAATGCTTAATTTTGGGTAACACTTTATTTTACGACCCGCAAACAACTGCGTAAGTACACCGAAATTACGGTGTACGTTTCTGTAATTATAGCGTACTTCCGTGTAGGTATAAGGGAACAATATGTTAAGTTTTGGGTAATAAAGGGGTAACAAGCAGATATACAAGCAAATTATATATAATGTAATTATTTTAAAACTAACAGGTACCTATTATGTTAATATATTCCAGGCAAAAATTGTACATCTGTTGTATATAAAAGTTATCATCACATTTCTGGCAAAATATGTTCTTGTGCAATTTTACAGGGTAATTTTGACATCTGTGGGTTGAAAATGAAACATGTATGGCTGTATGTAAGCACAGTATGATAAAAAATGAACTTATTGGCTTTTCTTACTAGATTAATTAATGTTAAATCAACCCACAAATGCCAAAATTAAATGTAAAATTACACAAGAACATATTTTGCCAGAAATGTGATGATAACTTTTATATACAACAGACGTACAATTTTTGCCTGGAATATATTAGTTACCTGTTAATTACATTATAAATACCTATAAATAATTTGCTTGCATAGATTACCCCTTTATTACATTATACCTACACGGAGGTACACTATATTTACAGAAACCTACACTGTAATTTCAGTTTACTTACGAAGTTATTTGCAGGTTGTATACTATCTGCTTGTTACCCCTTTATTACCCCAAACTTAACATATTGTTCCCTATACCTACACGGAAGTACGCTATAATTACAGAAACGTACACCGTAATTTCGGTTTACTTACGCAGTTGTTTGTGGGTCGTAAAATAAAGCGTTACCTAATTTTGTTCAGTCTGTGGTATAAAATGGTCGCATTTGCAATTAAAGAAAAAACACTTCAGCAAAACATGATCAGGACAAAGTGTCTGAGTAATTTTTAGTTCCAAATTTTATTTGTTTATTTGTTTATACAAATGTGTGGTATGAATCATTTTTGGGTATAATATGTCACAGTTTGCTTTATTTTGCTATCCTCACTTACATAAATGAACTATAGTGTCCTGCACCCACTAGTAAAAAAATATATATTAAAAAATGATATCTGGTGTCTGAATACTTTTGACTGTAAGTCATGTGACCAGTACACAAATTCAGCTTTTTTTGTTGTTAGCAATACGGACCAGGTGTCTGTAAGTCTCTCCAAAAGTCGACCTGGTCTTTCAAGCTTCGTGTCGTTGTGGCGATGAGTTTTGAATAGCGACAGCGGTTATAATCCACTGGGAAAACATTGAATAGGCTTCCATCAGGTGGATCGGTCAAAGCGATTCCTAAATGATTCATGCACATGCCTATATAAACATCCTCTATATAAACCGGTTTTACAAGTTGTGCTGCTTCAACAAGCTTCCCTGCCAAATCCAGAGAAAACACATATCCCAAGCCCAGAGCGTAGGGAGGATAGTGATTCGGGAAATAAACCGATTTTGGGAGATACCATTTAGAATATGGGTTTCTCAAAACCATTGCAGTCCTGGCCACAAGTCCAGTCATATAGTTCTCCTTTGGTGCGGGCAGAAGCATATTCACTAAGTTTTTTACATTGAGAAATATATCAGAGTCGATCTTCATCGCATAGGACGCCTTCTGGCAATAAGCAGAAATCCATTCTAGCATTACCACTGTCTTAATGGTAAGATTGTAGTAACTATCCCAGAAATCACTTTGTAAAATGTCATGATGCTTTTCGCTTTCCAGCAACAAATCCTCTTGAAGCTTTTCGCTGTCTGGTGAAGTTGGCGAACCTATCAGAAACAGTACACTTACTATCTTGTCCGCGACTGTTCTCTCTGTACCCCACGTTGAACGGATAGCGTCCCGAGCGGCCATGTTTCCCGGAGATACTGGTATTATTAACACCACGAAGGTATTTTCCTTCTGGCACTTCTCCGGCTCATTTATAACAAAACGATAATTGTATGGGTAAGCCACATAATATGGTTCTGGAGGCCTCCAAGGTTCAGCAGAAATCCCTCTTGATACCGTAGTCAGAGAAACGATTCCTCTCGATACCGTAGTCAGAGAAACGATCCCTCTTGATACCGTAGTCAGAGAAACGATCCCTCTCGATACCGTAACGTTAGTCAGAGAAACGTTTGTCGTCTTATTGTGAAATGTCTCTGGAAAAAATATTCCAACGGTTGCCGTCCAGGTTTCTGAGTTTTCGTAGATGTTGATGTAGAAACACAGGGACAGGACCAGCAAAATGCTGAATATAACATATGAACGATGATATCTGCATCCGCCATTTGCTTGCACTTGACTAAAAAGAGAAAACGAATTTATTTGCATGTCTATGTAACGATGCATTCAGACAAATAAATTATCATTAATACACACAGCAATGTTGTACAAGGTATTCATTAACAATTCAGGTCCAGTAAAAGCATCTTTAAAAATTACATTTTAATGTTTTACAACAAGCTGGATAAAAACTAATGGGTAACACTTTACAATAAGTTTTCATTTGTTAACATTAGGTATTGTACACTTTTATTTCCATGATTTGTTATCACAAAATTGTATCTTTTGTCAAATTAACTTAGACAATTAATGTGGTTCAGATAAAACAATATTTGAAGTTTCTATTTAGCAATCTCCTTTGTTGTTTTGTTGTCCTTTTAAGTTAAACCAACAATACGTTTTTTTTTTTACAGTGTATTAACTAACGTTAACTAACAATGAGCAATACATTTGTTACTGTAGCCTATTTGTTCATCTTTGTTGGCGTTGGTTAATAAAAAATACAGCTGTTCATTGTTTGTACATGTTATTCACAGTGCATAAACTAATGTTAACAAATACAACTGTTGATTTTAACAATGTAAATATTCAAACTAACATTAACAAATACTGATAAATGCTATAAAAGTGCAGTTCATTATTAGTTAACTAATGAAACCTTACAGTAAAGTCTTAATAGTTCAAATGGCACATCTGAAAAGAAGTAATGTAAAAAAGTAAAAAAGAATTTTACACATTGAATAATTAACAGTACATTTCTTACAATACAGATTACAACTGAAAGTAATTTATGCCTTCACAATTTCAATACACAAATTAAAACAGAAGAGCACATTTAAACAGATCAAGCTAATAATTATGCTTACCGTCGTTCTTCATTGACTTCCATGTTTCTACTATTATTTCAGATGCATTTTTCAGCTCTGCTATTCCATGACAAACTTGCTTGGCGAGTGTCAAAGTCAAACCTTTTTTTTTTTCTTTTTGCATATCCAGTTCCACCCCTTTACACCATAGACAATAAGTGACCAACACTGACCATTCTGATGTGACAGAAGCAAAAAAGCTGGAACATTATATGCATGTAAACATATAGCCTAGGTGTGTCTTTTGAAACCCAAATAACCATGTTGTAAACACATGCACATACAATGACTGTGGGCTTTATTTATTTAAATTACTCTGCTTTCAAAATCTGACTTCAATTAATCCAATATATTTAATTATAGGCTACTTACTTAAGCCAGTTTATAAGTCAGTGAATGGCTTCATATTATTTAGAAGTCTATTTAATGTTGCTGTGGTTGATTTTATGGTTTCGTTTCCATTCTGTTCCTGTTTTACCTGCTTAAATTATTGTTAGTCAGTCCTCAGCATGTCCCTGTGTGGTTTATTCCTGTAGGGCTGAGCGAAGCACAAACTAATGCGTTGTAACACAATCGTTTTAAATTTAACACATGCCAACATGATGAAGTTTAATGTAGCCTATATTTACATATTTATATTTACATAAAAAATTGCGCCAAAATTCAGAATCTTTGGAAGATGTCACTGAACATTTATTTAACCATAGCAAAAGTAGTACATTTCTTAAGTAAAATTTCTATCTCTGTTTTTTTGTGTTTATTTAAAATTAGACGATTATTTTAATCTTATATAGGCTATTTGACAGTTGATTTAATAGCTATTTGACAGCTATTTAATGCTGATCTTACAGCAGAAGACACTAGCAGGGTTTAAATCCCAGTTGTGCAGGTGGGGCATGTTGTCACGCTGCGTTGAAAAAAATATATAATTGTATTTTATTGAGAAAATATTTAAATTTGTCTTGTATCAATTTTTATTAGATCCGATAACATTTTAATTCTGTTGTCACATTTCATATTACTAAAACAAAACCAGAATTAAAGCTGCAAGCAGCATTGAAAGGGCCCTCGCACCCGTGCCATCGCCACCCGGTGGCTTTAGGAAGACAGACCACGGTGGGCAATGTGCATTTAAGTAGATAAATATAGTGGGAGTATGTCAAAGTCAGTTACAAAAATGTCCTTTATTATGGGTATAATAGCATGCTGTTAAATATGTCACTTCCTGTTGCCAGCAGGTGGCGCTATGACTGTAACTGAATATGAGCATGCACATGTGTTCAGGACAGAACTCTTATCAAATGTGTGAAGTTTGGGGCCGATTGAACTTTGCCTTCTTAAGTAACAACAACTTCCTGTTTCATACCATTAGCATGCTTTAGCACTTAGCTAAGAATTGCTAGCATGTTTAACATGTTTATAACATGTTTATAACTCAATGGCATATTTACTATGTTGCCAGTACTGCATCACACTGTTAAACATGTCACTTCCTGTTGACAGTAGGTGGCACTATTACTATAACTGAATATTGTCATGTAGATGTGTTCAGGGCAGGACTCTTATCAAATGTGTGAAGTTTGGGGCAGATTGGACATTGCCTTCTTAAGTAACAACAACTTCCTGTTTCATTTCATTAGCATGCTTTAGCACTTAGCTAAGAATTGCTAGCATGTTTAACATGTTTATAACATGTTTATAACTCAATGGCATATTTACTATGTTGCCAGTACTGCATCACACTGTTAAACATGTCACTTCCTGTTGCCAGTAGGTGGCGCTATTACTATAGCTGAAAATTGTAATGTAGATGTGTTCAGGGCAGGACTCTTATCAAATGTGTGAAGTTTGGGGCAGATTGGACATTGTCTTCTTAAGTAACAACAACTTCCTGTTTCATTTCATTAGCATGCTTTAGCACTTAGCTAAGAATTGCTAGCATTTTTTAACATGTTTATAACATGTTTATAATTCAATGGCATATTTACTATGTTGCTAGTACTGCATCACAGTGTTAAACATGTCACTTCGTGTTGCCAGTAGGTGGCGCTATTACTATAACTGAATATTCTCATGTAGATGTGTTCAGGGCAGGACCCTTATCACATGTGTGAAGTTTGGGGCAGATTGGACATTCCATGCCTGAGTTACAGCAAATTACTATTTAATTGCAGTAATAGCATGCTTTAGCACTTAGCTAAGTGTTTGCTAGCATGTTTTAGCATCTTTCAAGTATGTTGATAGCATGTTTAGCACTTGCTGGCACTTTTTTATATGTTATTAGGAGTCCACAACAGTGTTAAACATGTCACTTCCGGTTGCCAGCAGGTGGCGCTGTGACTGTAACTGATTATGTGCATGGACATGTGTTCAGGACAGAACTCTTATCAAACGTGTGAAGTTTGGGGCAGATTGGACATTCCATACCTGAGTTACAGCAAATTCCTATTGAATTGCAGTAATAGCATGCTTTAGCACTTAGCTAAGTGCTTGCTAGCATGTTTTAGCATGTTTCAAGTATGTTGTTAGCATGTTTAACACTTGCTGACACTTTTTTATATGTTATCAGGAGTCCACAACAGTGTTAAACATGTCACTTCCTGTTGCCAGCAGGTGGCGCTGTGACTGTAACTGAATATGAGCATGGACATGTGTTCAGGACAGAACTCTTATCAAACGTGTGAAGTTTGGGGCAGATTGGACATTGTTTGCCTGAGTTACAGCAACTTCCTGTTTCATGGCGAAACATCAAAATTTGTCAGGCCGCCGAGGACACGCCCTTCGACGAAAACTCAAGATCTTCGCAATTTAACGTCGCAAAGGCCTTAAGATTACACTCAGCAAATTTGAAGATGATCAGATTAAAACTGTAGGAGGAGTTCGTTAAAGTACGAGGCCTGAAAATGGCAAAAACTGCACAAAAATCTGAGAGGAAGTTCAAAATGGCTGACTTCCTGTTGTGTTAAGGGCTACGCTCCAAGAGACTTTTTTGTAGGTATTGGGCCATTACATGTATGTACCGAATTTCGTACACGTACGTGAAACGTAACGCGAGGCGCACTCCGTTGAACCTTTATAGGTGGCGCTATCGAGCCATTTTGCCCCGCCCAATTTTGAAACGCATATCAGATGTAAATTTTCGCCAGTTCTGACGCGTGTGCAAATTTTCGTGAGTTTTCGTGCATGTTTAGGCCCTCAAAAATGCGATTCATTGCGGAGAAGAAGAAGAATAATAATAATAATAATAATAAACAGAGCAATTCCAAGAGGGTCCTCACACCATCGGTGCTCGGGCCCTAAAAATGTGCTAGACATGTGTGAAGTTAATGCGGTGGGAAAATACTCTGAAGTGCATAATTTACACAAACTGAGAAAGTGAAAAAAAAAAGAAAAAAAAAAAGCGATAACTTGTGCCGCACTCTTCCCTTTAAGCCCTGAGTTTCATTCTGTTCCTCTTTCTGGTATATCGTTGGTGTTTATGTGCTTGTGGATATTTCCTCCTTATGATTCTCCAGCGTGATTCAATTGGATTTTGATTAAAGACAGTTTTTGTCTTTAATCAAAAACAGTTCCTGATATTCCTTTGGCCGTGCGCTTCATTACAGTCACATAGGCTACGTGACGATTAGCCTATAGTGAACAAGAAAAATGAGAGAAATTAATAAAATTACATTTTATTGTTTATTAAATAGTAGGCTAGGCATACACTAACAGGGATGGGCAGTATTTCATATAGCCTACGTGTATTTGAAATAAAAAATACTATTTTGTATTTTAAAGGTGACATCATGAAAATCTGAAATGTCTGTGTATAAGTGCATGCTATAGGCCAGGGGTAGGGAACGCCGGTCCTGGAGAGCCACAGCCCTGCAGAGTTTAGCTCCAACCCTGAAAAAAACTCACCTGATTGTAGCCTTAATGATCCTAAAGACATTGATTAGCTGCCTGGTTCAGGTGTGTTTGATTAGGGTTGGAACTAAACTCTGCAGGGCTATGGCTCTCCAGGACCAACGTTCCCCACCCCTGCTATAGGCTAATCGAGTCCCCGCCCTGGTGCATCTACCAACACAGAAAACGTGAAAAGTGACAACCGTTTGTTTGGGTAAGCCTTTCTCTGCAGGCATCTTGTCAGATTTCGCTCCCCTCGCTTCAACGCGATGATTTTTTTTTTTTTTTTTTTTTTGATGAGAACATTGGATACAAACGTGTAAAACCATCAATATACAATCAAACATTTATACAGACATACCATACCAGAGACAAATAAAAAAACAAACAAAAGAAGAACAAAACAAAACTTGATACATAGGCTACTAAATAAAGGTGGAAAAATAAGAGTATGCTATTAAGAGGAATTGGGAAATAGGTCATAATATTGAGACAAAATTTTCCATTCTTCTTGTTATTTACAAGCTTGTGTGATTTAAGAAGCATATTAAGTTCCAAAATATAATGTTTAAAACATAAGGAAGACTTATTACATTTCTGCTTGTGTATAAAGAACTTAGCATATAAGATTATAAAGCTTAATACAAACTCCAGGGTGCAGCGCGATGATGTAATTGAAATCAAATAGCCTGCCTTAGTTGACGTTTTAACACGCATGCGCTGCATGGTGGAGGTTTCGATTACGCCATGAAAGTTTAAACACGCATAGGCGCTATACCTAGCTATATTATTACATTATCCATAAATTACATTATTTTATCAAATCTGAATGCCATATGCCATTATGGGGATGAATTTAAACATTAAAGCATAACCTACAGCCCATTGCATGTTTTTCTCTAGCCTAGTAGCTATAGCTTCAAAGATGTAGCCTATATGCAACTGAATATGCAATTTTATTTGATCTCCAATAGCCCTTGACGGACGGCAATTGTTTCTCATAGGGTCGTAAGTTATTTTCAACATTTACAGGGTCACAGCAGTGATTTTATTGCCATCCGAATCCAGAATGTCCGTGTTTTTCTCCCACCTCCAGCATGAAAATCCCCGGCCGAATTGCCTACTGTTTTTTGACAAACACCAAGATCGTGTGATGATTTAATTGCCGTCCGAAACCACATCTGAGTTTCAATATGAATGAATTCATAATTCACCCTTTGATCACACTGTGTGTAAGTTAACTCTGTTGCGCTTCACGCATAGGCCTATATGTATTTAAAGATGTACACTTTTATGACATGCTGGGAAGTATTTACAAGAACAATATTTAATCGGGTGCATTAACTTATTTCTGCTGATTTCCATATTTATAAAATGTCCTCCATCATTTTGAGATAAACATTTACATTTTTATTCAAAATGTTGAAAACCATTTCAAGTCTGTCTAGCTTCCAATTTTAAAAGAAATTTAAATACTCATATAGTAAATAGGACATTATTTTTATATTATTAAATTAAATATGAATTTATCCGTATTATTCCAAGCATTTGACATTTTATTTACAGCAGACAATTCTTCGACTGACCACGTGAGCAGCGAGTTCCCTGGGTTCGTGAATCACAAAACTCGCTCCTCTAAATCGCCACACGAATGCATGAGTTTTATCCCTGAGGTGACATGCATGCACATTTATTTACATACACGTCAAAAACAATTAGCCTACCGTCCGAATAGGGCTAGTGACACTGCCCACATTAGTGCTATTATTATCCATAGTATTATTGTAATCCATTAAGTTTACACAAAGCACTGTAACATGATATGCATGATATGTTTTTATCCGTCATAGATATCCGTCAAGATAAACATTTAAAAAAAAAAAAAATTAAAAGAAAATACGGGTTTACACAATAGTGCCTGAGTCAAGTCAAATAAATGTTCATTCATTGCTTTCTAAAACACTCAAAACAACATCGGAGATCATAAGGTTAACTGTAGGCTTAACTCACTCAATTTTAAAATATCTAGAAGGAAAAAGTCTGCCTAGATATAGGTACCAAATTAAAGGTTATTAAATAATAATAATAATAATAATAATAATATTAATAATACATGGGTTAGGCTATTCCAATTTAATTTAATTTAAGTTTTTATACATTTATACATTATTTATTTTATAAGTTGCAGTACCTTTATTTTAAAGGATTGGATCAAGTTTATACGCAAACGCAAACTCAGATTCACAGTTCATTCAAGCAAGCGGCGAGCACGGACATGCTCAGATAAAGGTTTATTCTCGTCACAAAGGACTTGAACGTTCGTAAGGAAGATGCAAATACTATTTCTCTTTCTCGCAGCATGCAGCCAACAACAGTGGTGTAGTCTAGTTTTTGTAGGATACTGTGATAGGCCTAGCCTATTTAAAAACACCATTTAAGCACAAATACAAATTTACTTTTTAAAATGGTGTTTTTGAAAAAAAAAAAAAATGTATTCACTGTTTAAAATAAAACATGTATGAAAACTTGTGTGATATTCCTTTAAAATTATGTTTTAATAGATTTGATTATTATTATTTTAAAAAGTAGCCTACATCTTATGCAATATATTTTATAATTTCTTCGAGTTGCTTTCTTTCTCTCTACAAACTTTTATTTTGGTGGGTTGTACCTAATAAAGACATTTGAGTTTCTGTGTGTTTTAATAAACTATTATTATTATTATTAGGCCTACTTGAAGTATACTCTACTGTACAATAGTCATATATTTCTGTTGTATTTTCTTCAAGTTATACCAAACTTTTATTTTGACAGGTTGTCATGAAGACAGTGAGTGTAAAGCAAAAAGTGAGCCGAGTCGAGTCCAGCTGGTACCAGAGACAATTTATATAAGAGACATGCCACTTCCTCAATCCTCAATTGAACTATATAGGGAAAACCCAAGGGGGCAATCCATCAACCGGAAGTTGAAGCCGGCCGGGTGCCGCCATCTTGTAGCAAAACTTTCCATTCATTTTGGCGTCACTTTGACAGCGAATAACTTTACATCTGAGGCGTTTAAAGACTCCATTTGTCCATTATTTATTTCTAAAGACACACGACAATGTATAAAGGGCTCCATTACCTTCTATGTACATTATGGCCCCGTAGAAACAGTTTTTTGTAAAAATAGGCTAACGATTGCGTCATAACCACTCGACTCTCTGTTGCGCTGTACAGAAATTACCGTACAGACAGAAGGAGAAGCTCGCAGGCAATCGGGGGGACGTCCCGTCATGGGAGAAGCCCATAGATAATGAGTCCATAAAAGCAAGGGGGCAAAATATTTCAACGTTTTTGGGGAATTGGAAATAATTTGGTATGAGAACTCTTTGCTCAAGTTTGCTCTGCAAGATTAACGTTGGCAATTTTCACGCACGGCTACTAGAAGATTAACGTCTGTCAGACAGGTTGCTCATGTCATCATGCTTAGTTTGAGTCGGTACGTTTGAGTCTGCGCGTCAGGAACGTAAGTGCTCAAAAATCACTAAAAATGGGCTTCAACTATCTCAACTGAGTTCCAATGAGATGGATCTGTCCACTTCTTATACTGTCTATGGGAAAACCCGTAACGCCAAAGATGGCGGTTGTGTGTACATGCACAATATTTGACAAAAAATATTTGCAGCCAACTGTCAGAGTTAGGATTAGTTCTGTTAACACAGCTCTTTGTTCATCTCGAGTCTGTCGGAAATGCTGCAACTTAAGGCCATCCTTAAAAATATTCTTGTTTGCCGTAACCCGACCGACCCTGTCAATTTAGGACCGACCCAATTATTTATTTATTTTCCCTTTTAGTCCGACCGACTTGCCGGTTGTAAACTTGCGTTAAGACCGACCAAAAAATTTTTTTACTCTTCAAACAACTAATACAAATGCAATACTATAATATTAATCATATTTTAGTAAGTATTGTGAATATAAAAAGCCTACATAGGATACGTTCTTTCTTTTAGATATAAACCCGCGGCGTCTATGATTATGTTTACACCATGGTATAACGTTACGCATCTCACATATGGCATAGACACGTTCGCTTCGTTTCATTCACTGTCAGTGGTTCGCGCTTGGTAATGATGACTGCGGGTGTTGTTTTTCAAGAATTTTGTAGTCCTGTTTGTCATTGTGCGCGAAAATTCACGCCAATAAATCATCAGAAATATTGCTGACTTGTGCGCGTCTCATGCACTCTCTTTACGTTCGTCCTAATCTGGTCCTAATGCCTGTTAGTTGTCCGTGGATTTGCCTATATGTGGCGTTAATAATGGAAACGTCTGTAGACATGAAAACTTGATTTTACAATCGATTTAAATGAACACTTTTGTCTCAAAAAACAAACAGGATTTTTTTCACAAAAGTGACAGCCGAAAGAACGTAACTGGTGTCTGATTTGTAGGTTGCATTGACACCTAGTGGTGGATGCAAGTAAAACAGTAGCCTATAACCCAGTAAACTAGTAAACAGTAACACAATTGAAATTATGATTTAGGGATGTAAACTAGGGGTGTGCGATATGACGATATTTAATCGTGGACGATTAAAATGTCTCCACGATTCATTTTTTCGGAAATATCGTAGAATCGCGCTCAAGTGCGTGTTCTATCGGATGTAATCTATGGCTTTTTTCAGCTACGTACAGCATGCGATGCGCGGCACGCTAGATGTCAGTGTGAGCTGTCAACCCTCCCGTTTTTTCCGGGTTTCTCACGTATTTTAGCTCTTTTCCCGCCGTCTTTCCGTTTTCCCGTAAAATATCCCGTATTGTTACAGCCTAGTTGTGTGAGACGTGAAATCGTTCATCCCGCGCGCGCTGTTACAAAAAACGCTGTGAACACAGCCAAGCGAAATGAGGTCTTACGCACCCAACTCGTCATTTTTGCCGCGCTCGTGCGAGCGAACGCGCTATATAAACAAGGTTTTTTGTTTAAACAAGGCTTTATTTCGTGTCAGCGCGCGCTATGATCGGTAAAGGTGCACAGAGACCTCTCCCGCAGTCCCGCATCATCTCAGGCCCCGTCCACACGGACACGGGTATTTTTAAAACCAGGACTTTTTTAACGCGGTTCGGCCGTTCGTCCACACGAAAACGCCCTGAAACCGAACATTTTTGAAAACCCCTGCTGAGGGTGAGGATTTTCAGATACTCCGGTTACGTGTTGTCGTGTAGACAGTGAAACCGGGGTTTTTGCCTTGCGACGTCAGAGCGTGCGCCGTTATCCGCTGTGTTTGACGTCAGATTTGCGCCTACCGGAACCGGTAATAACTTTTTGTTAGGCTTCTGATTGGCCAACATGGCTTTACGGTTAGGGTTATTTCGCCGCCTGCTGGCGTGGCATGCTCTTGACCGCGCTTGATAGCGTTGTTTTTGCGTTTTCATGTGGACGGGATTTTTTTTTAAAACGCTGGAGGAAAAACTCCGGTTATAAAAATACCCGTGTCCGTGTGGACATGGCCTCAGAAGCACCACTAAGTCCGCCTCCGTTTCCCTCCTAAGCTGATATTATTTAAACATTCTCTATGATAAAATTTGACACACTCTCTCTCTCTCTCTCTCTCTCTCTCTCTCTCTCTCTCTCGCACACGCACACACACACACACACACACACACACACACACACACACACACACACACACACACACACACACACACACACACACACACACACACACACACACACACACACACACACACACACACTGTGTGATGAGAAGTCTGATTGTAGGTCCTGTTGACTGTTCTTACTTTGCACAATTGCACTTCCATTACACTTGATTAAAATATGCTACTTTGTCTTTTTTTCCACTTGTATGGCTATATTTTTTAAATGGGGATATAAGGTTGCTTGTATTGCGGCTCAGTAATGTGCAAAATAGTCTTAAAAAGCAACATGAAAAAGAATCGTGGTAAAATCGGTAATCGTGATTTTTCCTGAAAAAATCGTGATATGATATTTTTTCCATATCGCCCACCCCTAATGTAAACATCCTAAATGTAACACATTAACATGTTTTCTCATAGGTATTACATTGCATAATCTAATTAACTGTTATTTTGTGAATTCTGAAGTCATTTTAATGTATTTGTTTACCTCTGAAAATCCACTTTCATTGAAATCTAGTGGCTTCTTTTTTTCTTGATTTTGCCACAAAAAAAAAATCAAATAAATGCAGCTGGAATTAATGTAATAAAAATGTTTTTGACATATCTATATAACCTGCATCAGAATGAGGTTTTCAAAGGTGCGCCAGAAGGCACGGTTTGAAGAGACAGTCAGTGACGTCACGATATGCAAATTTGTTTAAATTCATGACCAAAATTTTACATTTTTTTTTTTACATTGAATCTTGAAAAAAAAAATATTTGCCTACCTACCGACCCACCTTTTTTTTTTTTTTGCTGTTACTGCAAACCAAAATATTTTTAAGGATGGCTTAATTGCAAGATTACAGCATGGCAATGCAATATTTAAGACCTGGAAAAGAAAGGAGACACTGACCTGTCAAAAGGCTCCTCAGTTTCTCGCTGACGATCGGTAATAGTTGATAAATTAAACTTTTCCCAAAGTAGGGCCACAACATCACCTCCATTCAAAATGTTTAATACACACTCTTCTTGTTCGGGCTTCAGTTTGCTAATGCCGGGAATATTCTCCACAACAGAGCGAATTCGGCGCTTAGCGACTACGTCACGGCTTTCAGCCCGCCCTCTGTTCGTTGATTGGCCCGGCTGTTTTCAGGCCGGAGGAAAACGGATAGATAGGCCGCTGTCTCAGACTGAGTACAGAAGCGAAATGAAATTGAGCGGAAGTACCACTAAGCACCACTTAGTCTGACGTAGTCAGGCTAGTAGTAGAGCACATTGAGCGCTCATTCACAGAGACACGCAGAACATGCAGAGTTTATTTCAATAGCAGTCTTTTTTAGCTTTAATGTTCATAGACACTAGTAGGCCTACATATCGAGATTTGATTCATTGTACATCCATACTTTTGATGTATTCATTCAAAAATGGCGAAATTCCGTGATTCTGTGTCGCTGCGCAAACGCAGACGGGGTGAATTTATGAATGAAAGCTTAAAAGTTCTGTCACAAAACGATGTTGTTATAATAATCCTCACGCTTTTTTAAGAGGGAAATCCTTGACTTTTCCAAGTGGGTATATGGCGTATAGGGGTAGAGTGGGGGAAAACGTCCCCGTTAAGGAAAATGTGACATTAGGTACTGTGAAACAAAACATAAATGTGACTAGAATTGCCATCCCAGATTTGAGTGACTATGGCAGGAGTTATTTACCAAATATTAAAATTTCTCAACCTTCATAATTAAAAAAATTTTTGACTGAAAATTATTTTTGTACAAAGGGGGCGTTTTGCCCCAGCGGTGGGGTAAAACGCCCCCCAAGGTGGGGTAAAATGCCCCCTTTCTTACCAACCAGTTTGCTTCATAGATCAACAGAAAAATTAACATAGTTTTTAATCTCTAAAAGTAAAAGGCAAGTAATGCAACAACATGTATATACATATTAACATTTATTTTCAGAAATGTACAAAATAGCCAAATTTCTAACATTTTAATATTTTGATTTCTACACTAGGCCTATAAGGGGTTGATAATTGATGTAGTAATTTTTTCACCACTATCATCAAGAAAAACAAAAAAAGCCTAAATAAATATTAAACATAAATCAGTATATTTATAGTGAAATATAGTCAATAAATGCATTAAAAGTCACTTTGTTTTTTCATTGGGTCAGCATAGGGGGCGTTTTACCCCACAAGCTGTCTTTTTTTGAAATTTTTAATATAATTATATTCCTTATAAATAACATATGCTCTCAAACTACAGACTTCGCTATTCATCTATCATACATCACTGTGATATCACTGTGAATAATATTCTATTAAACACTTGTTTACTAATATCTGAAAATTATAGCACTTATGTAATCCTATTCTCTTCAAATACGTCGCTGGTGTCAGCTTCTCCATGGAGATTTGTATATCCCCGTTGTTAACGTAGTGCATAGCAATAGTAAAAATGTATCTTGATTCATTCTAGTGGTTATTTTGGGAAAAACGGGTGTTTTACCCCAGGGGGGCATTTCCCCCACTCTACCCTCCTTACTGTACATATCACGTAGACTGCTGGCGAACAGCGGTCTTTCGAATCGGCTTTAGCAGCGACTCTGGAGGACTTGGAGTTGAGCTTTGAGAAAAGAACAAAGAACGACACTTAAGTCATTCTTAAAAAAGTAAGATGTGTTCGGAGTTTTGCCGACCGGATACGGCAAAAGTTTAATATATCAACTAGCTCCGCTGGTGGGAAACGCATTGGACTCACTCAGCCACAGCCGTTCATTGCTCTGGTTGGTTGTAGCGCTATCCTATTGTGTGCCGAGGGATATTGAAAGACAACCGTTTATCCCGCCATCGGATTGAGGCATGCCAATGGTGAGTTCCCAGACATAACATCTTGATGTGGGTCTGGCTTGCCAGGTTAATACTACAGTGCATTGAGCAAAGAAACATCACCCTTCAGGCAGGAGATATTTCTCTCAATATCGACGCAGCAAATATCAAAGCTGAAGCCTCCCTAGTTGCACAAGCATTGGAGATTCCCGTTCAGTTCCACAAGGCAGATAGATGTAAAAGAAAAGGAAAACACGTGGCAGATGAAAGCTCTCAAGATGATGCAAGCGAAGACATTGCAGAGATAGCTTTCAAACACAATGTTTTCTTCATTGCACATGACCGCATCATAAGTGAATTGAGCATAAGGTTTCAGATCACAGCAGAAATATGTGAAGCGTTTGCTCCCATTCAGAAGCTGACAGTAATGAGTGAAGCTCAGATAACTGAAGAAAGTCAAAGACTGATAAGAAAATACAGCAAACACCTAATATTTGAATTTAAAAATGAAATCCTCCTTCAGTATATTCTGCAACACTTCCATCTACTCTGGCTCCATTTGAGCTTCTTAATGCCATCTTTAAGGTGCAACTGCAGAGTATTTTTAGAGAGGTGTGCATTGCACTGAGGATTTTTTTTGCACTTGACCAGTAACTGTTGCAGGGGGTGAGCGAGCTTTTAGCAAGTTGAGACTGGTGAAAAACCACGTGAAGTCAACAATAGGCTCAAGATAGACTAAACAGATTGGCACTTTTCGAAAGCCAACTAGCTTAGAAGTTGGACTTCAAAGATCTAATAAGTGACTTTGCTAACATGAAAACTCACCAGTGGGCTTTGCAAATGAAATGGTAGCATGCAGCTTAACAAAGCTGCAAACCCTTAGGTGTCAAGGATCTAGCACCTAAGATTTAAAGTTTATTTAGCAGTCTGTTTTTTTTTTTATTGCTTAATTCAAAGTATTTATGCAGGTCATGTGTAATATGTTTATTATGTTAGGATTATATTAATTTGTTGATATGTTGACCCTTTGAATTTCACCTTTTTTTTTGAATAATAGTGAAAATAAACAGCCCATTCTCACCCCAAGGCGTCATCTAACTGACGCCTTGGGAATCAGTTTGACCATGCTTCAATATTCGACGTTAAAGGTACCCTTTAGCGTCAGTTAGTTGACGCGATCCCAGGGCGTCATCTAACTGACGCGTTACCCTTAGCGTCAGTTAGATGACGCCCTTCTACCCAGACCTAAACCTACCCGCGTCATCTAACTGACGCGTTACCCTTAGCGTCAGTTAGATGACGCCCTGGGATCGCGTCAACTAACTGACGCTAAAGGGTACCTTTAGCGTCGAATATTGAAGCATGGTCAAAATTGTCAGTTAGATGACGCCTTGGGGTGAGAATGCGTTGAAATAAAGCAGTCTTGGTGTTGTGAGGGGCCCAACATTTGGTGCTACGCCCCTGACTCTTCCTGAGTCTCCCCGTAATGCCTGACTTTACACTACAAGCGTTTTAGGCCGATTTATGCCCGATTTTCCCCTCCCGAGAATCAGAGAAAATATCTTGTCGAGGACCTCAAAAATGTGAGGCGTTCACAGATCGAATCTTGCACCTCCCGGTCTGCTCTCACACGAATCACAGGCAAAAAGAACATGGAGCAATAAAATCCAGTGTTGTTTAGAGTTGTTTTCATGCTGTTAATTTACCAGAGTTAAAAAGTGTTGATTTGAATGTCATCAACACTGCCACGTTGATCAGTGTTCAAGAGTAGACATGGTAATAAGTTGATCCTATTTCAGGTCCTTGCACATTATTTCCTCTTTGATTAATTGCAGATGATCACAAGGAGAGAACAGTGTTCAAACAGGTATAATGTTTTTTTTTTTTTAACCACCTAACTCAATGCCACTAACAACATCAAAACTCCCTAATAACGAAAGTGGATATCCGAAAAATAGGAGTGAATTCAGGTTCATTTGGACACATGTTGCCATTGAGATGATTGGGAAAAAGTGTCCCAAACAACCTGAATTCAAACCTGTGTCTCTTGAGGGGGGGATATCTTATATGCCACAGTTATTTTGACTTTTTGAAAAAAACAATGTTTTAAAATACCATTACTTTTTACTTAAACTTGTTGTTTTGAAGTTTATTTGCCCTTTTTTTCTTTATATAGGCTAGGCCTATAGATATCACATGCATGCGTAGTGGTTGTTCTGCCTGTTAGAGGTGGGGATAGTTGTAACAGTTCATTAAAAATGGTACAACCAACTCCTTATATTCCAGTTGTCTATCACATCCCCTGTTAAGTCAAAACCACACGTTTTTTGTTGCACATTGAGAGATTTATGTGGTAAATATGTTTCCATCATAGTTAATGCACATGTCATCTGATCGGATAAAAACATTATCCACCTCAATTGAGCACATGATTTTTTTTGTTTTTGTTTTGCACATTTGTAGAAGTTATGCATCTCGGCATTTCCATCCAGCGTTTTTATATGTTATATCACAAAATTCACATATAAAAGTTAGATGGCAACATACTCTACACTATATTGCCAAAAGTTTTGGGAAGTCTGCCTTTAATAATAATAATAATAATAATAATACATTTATTTTATATAGCGCCTTTAAAAGTTGCTTTCTCAAAGTGCTTTACTTATTTTATTTTAAAAATAAAAAGGCTAAAATGAATAATCAACTCAAAGCAATTCTAAAATAAAATGTTTTGAGACGAGATTTAAAAGTCGCTAATGTATTTGCTTCCCTGATGACGGCCGGGAGAGAATTCCAAAGCTTTGGAGCAACAGAGGAAAATGCTCGATCACCCCTAGAACGAAGCCGGGTCTTGGGAACCACCAAGAGACCACTCTGAGAGGAGACGTGGTGTGTAAGGCATTAAAAGATCAGTCAAGTACTGAGGAGCCAGATTGGGCAAAGCCTTATATGCCAGCATAAGGATTTTAAAATCAATGCGATACCTGACAGGGAGCCAGTGCAAAAACTCCAAGACAGGGGTAATATGATCCTTAGCCCTGACTCCAGACAATATTTTAGCAGCTGAATTTTGTAGATATTGCAATTTGTCTATAGATGATTTAGATACACCAGCTAGGAGACCATTGCAGTAATCAACACGTGAAAAGTTTATCAACCTCTCAGCAACTGAGAAGGATAACATGGGACGTAAACATGCTATATTTCTGAGGTGATAAAAGGATGTCTTAACCGTATTCTGCACAAAAGGCTCAAATGACAGTGTGGCATCAAATATGACGCTAAGATTTTTTAGTTTGCTTTGAAACTCCAAGGCAACACCACCAACTGACATAGTGAGAGACCCAGCCTTCCACAGTTGTTGAGGAGAGCCAAGGAGCAAAATTTCAGTTTTAGAGCCGTTTAAAGACAGAAAATTATTAGACATCCAAATCTTGATCTCAGCAATACAGTTAAAAAGATGCCCAATGTTTACTTATATTTTCTTTATATCTGCCTTTGCACATGAACTAGTGACATACATTCTTAATCTGTAGGGTGTGATATGGAGTTGGCCCACCCTTTGCAGCTATAACAGTTTCAACTCTTTGAAGGCTTTCCACAAGGTTTAGGAGTGTGTTTATGTGAATGTTTGACCATTCTTCTAGAAGTGCATTTGTGAGGTCAGGCACTGATGTTGGACGAGAAGTCCTGGCTCACAGTCTCCGCTCTTATTCATCCCAAAGCTGTTCTATCGGGTTGAGGACAGGGCTCTGTGCAGCCAGTCAAGTTCCTCCACACCAAACTCGCTCATCCGTGTCTTTATGGACCTTAATTTATGCACTGGTGCGCAGTAATGTTGGAACAGGAACATCCCCAAACTGTTCTCACAAAATTGGGAGCATGAAATTGTCCAAAATGTCTTGGTATGCAGAAGCAATAAGAGTTCCTTTTACTTGAACTAAGGGGCCAAGCCCAACCCCTGAAAAACAACCCCACACCATAATCCCCCCTCCACTAAACTTTACACTTGGCACAATGCAGTCAGACAAGTACCACGCTTGAATTCACTGAGCTCATGAGGGCAACCCATTCTTTCACAAATGTTTCTAGAAGTGTCTGCATGCCTAGGTGCTTCCTTTTACACAACTGTGGCCATGGAAGTGATTGGCACACCTGAATTCAATGATTGGGAGGGGAGTCCCAGTACATTCTGGCAATATAGTGTATCTAGTGACCAAACTGTTATGTGACAGAAATACAGACACACAAACACACACAGCAATTGTCTTTGTCCTTAAAGAAATATAATACAATGTTTTTTACTTTAAATTGGTCACTTTAAACAGAATATTGTACATGTAAAAACAGATTATTTTGTGAAATTGGTCACTTTAAACAGATTATTGTAAAAAACAGATTATTTTGTGTTGTACATGTCTGAGTAAGTTATATTTGTAGCAGACAAATGTGTATCAAATTTTGAGAGATCTTGCACAAATAACCGATAGTGATGGTCAAACAAAAGGTGTTACTCAGAGCTGCCAACTTTTGAATTTAGCTTGGAGTGAGATTTGTTGACGGGGGGATTTGTAGGCTGCTGTATCACGTGCCGTTTGAACTGACGTGGTACAGTGATCTGTCACATTTCAAAGAGCCAAAACGTTATTTATTGTGTGAATCTCATAAAAATATTGACAGCTGTGGATTTGTTCCATATATAAAGTAACCTTCTCTGTCTTGTCTGTCGCTCTCAGTGTCCTCTTTGTCCGCGATTTTTCTCTGCGTGAGAAAATGGATGTGTGGCGTGAGAGAGTGTGAAAAGGGTCAATTGTGTGAGTCTCATGCTCAATGTGTGAGAGTTGGCAGCCCTGAATGTTAAAGCCCCTAAATAGCTAACCGATAGCGATGGTCAAACAAAAGGTGTTAAGTTTCATTCGCACACCCAAGAGGTGTGAAAACATCAGCAGACTGGTTTAGGACTAAGTTCAATTGTGCATGCAGTGTGTTAAAAATAACTTGCTGGGGTATGAAAAAACAGTGGTAGAGAGAGAGAGAGAGAGAGAGAGAGAGAGAGAGAGAGAGAGAGAGGAGAGAGAGAGAGGAGAGAGAGAGAGAGAGAGAGAGAGAGAGAGAGAGAGAGAGAGAGAGAGAGGAGAGGAGAGAGAGAGGAGAGAGAGAGAGAGAGAGAGAGAGAGAGAGAGAGAGAGAGAGAGAGAGAGAGAGAGAGAGGAGGAGAGAGAGAGAGAGTGTGTGTGTGTGTGTGTGTGTGTGTGTGTGTGTGTGTGTGTGTGTGTGTGTGTGTGTGTGTGTGTGTGTGTGTGTGTGTGTGTGGTGTGTGTGTGTGTGTGTGACAATGATGGAGAGACTCAAGACAAGTGACAACATGTAGAAGCAACATGACGTTTCTGAATGTTTTTTTGATTAATTTATGTTGCTGATGTCATTCATTCATTCAAACCTTTATTTAACCAGGATAAAAACTCCTTGAGATTACAAATCTCTTTTACAAGAGTGTCCTGGCAAGTGGCAGCATTGCACGTACAAATAGTTACAGAAACACTTACAGGTAAATACATAGACACACTTTCACTCATCATATTCAAACAACTAGGCCTATGTAATCATAAAAAATCTAGGTCATAAATCAACTTAATTTAAGAACAGTGACAAACAGACTGACTTTCTGCAAGATCCTTCAAAAAGCCTTTAAAGGAATAAAATGAAATCAACTCCTTCAACTGTAGCTCATTTTGTATCTGATTCCATGCTGATGGTGCTGCAAAACTAAAAGCCTTTTTTCCAAAAACAGTGCGGGCTTTAGGGACTGCCAATAAAAACAAATTCTGTGAGCGCAGGTAGTATGTCCCTGCAGACCTTGGGATAATGTAAGTTTTCAGATAAGGAGGAAGGAGTCCTATTACAGCCTTGTAAATGAAAAGATGCCAGTGCATCCAACGGCGAATAGAGAGGGACAACCATCCTACCCGAGAATACAGTAAACAGTGATGAGTGCGAGATTTTAAATTTGTGATGAATCTCAAGGCTCCATGAAACACAGTGTCCAAAGCATGATGACATTGAGAGGTTGAATTCATGTATAAAATATCTCCATAGTCCAAGACAGATAAAAATGTTGCATTTACTAGTTGTTTTTTTGCTTCAAAAGATAAACAGGACTTAATTCTAAAGAAGAAACCTAACTTCAATTTCAATTTTTTTAACCAAATCTTGGACATGCAATGTAAAAGACAGTGATTGATCAATAGTAATACCCAAATATCTGTAATGTGACACTTCTTCGATTTTTATACCAGAAAGTGTACAAACATTTGGGACATAGTTTTTAGTTGATTTTCCAAGAGTAAAGGTCATCACTTTAGTTTTTTTGAGTTTAAAACCAGTTTTAAAGTAGCCAAATTATATTGCAAAATGTTAAAAGCAGATTGTAAATTTGTGATTGCTTGACCTAATGTGGACCCAGAACAATAAAGAATAGTATCATCAGCATAGAAATGATAGTTTGTATTTTTTATATTATTGCAGAGGTTATTTGTATAAATAATAAAAAGAAGAGGCCCAAGGATTGAACCTTGAGGCACCCCTTTTAAAATATTTAGGGAAGCAGAAGTAAGGCCGTCTACTTGCACACATTGTGTTCTCCCCGATAAGTAACTATCGAACCATCCCACTGCTTGTTCTGATAGTCCAATAGAGAAGAGTCTTTGAAGAAGTATTTTATGGTCCACTGTGTCAAAAGCTTTTGACAAGTCAATAAACAGTGCTGCACAGTGCTGCTTATTGTCCAAGATATTAACCAGGTCGTTGACAACTTTTGAAACAGCTGTTATTGTACTGTGTTGTTTCCTAAAACCAGACTGAAATTCATTGAGAATATTATTATTAGTTAAATAATCTTTTAATTGTGTGCTGATGAGTGATTCCATTAATTTAGCTAATACTGATAATTTAGAAATAGGCCTATAATTATTTATGTTTGCAGGATCACCACCTTTGTGAAGGGGGAGCACATTGGCAGATTTCCAAATGGTACTTGATTCGTAGCTAAAGAAAGGTTAATTAAATATGCAACTGGGTTGGCTATTAAATCTGCAGCTATTTTTAAGAAATAAGGCTCCAATTTGTCTGGACCTGGTGATTTTTTCGGATCTAGATCCTTCAAGGCCTTCCTTACTTCTGATACAGCTATCGTCTTGAAATAAAATGGTTGTGCTGACAGTAACTGATCAACAGGACATGCAGTGGGAGAGCTGGACATTGGATTTTGTAGTGTTTCATAAAGGGAGCTAGCAGCAATAAAATGATTATTGAAACTATTGAGAATTTCGTTTTTGTCAATGATTTTTTTGTCATCAACAACAATACAAGAGGGTACTTCTGAATCTGTTTTTGCTTCTGTTAATAATTTAATTGTTTTCCAGAACTTAAGAGGGTTATTTAAATTCTCTGATGTTTCAGAAAGGAAAAAAACGGATTTAGCATTACGGATTTTTACAGTACATAAATTACGTAAACGCCGAAATTTCAACCAGTCAGACTCAAGCTTTGACTTTCTAGCCTGAGCCCAGGCTTGGTTTCGCTCCAGAAGAAGGTCAGACAATTCATTACTAAACCAAACATTATTTCGCCCTTTCACTCTATGTCTTTTGAGTGGGGCATGCTTATTTACCAGGCTTGTAAAACCATCATAAAAAAATGCCCAAGCATGCTCAACATCATCAATAAGGCTAATTCTTCCCCAATCAAAATCATACAGATCATGTAGAAAACCTTGCAATGAGAACTGCTTCATTGCCCTCTTAAAGATTATGCGCGGCCTTGTTTTAGGAATTTTTGTGTTCCTTACCGATGCTATAAGACAATGATCGCTTATATCATTTGCAAAAACAGAGGCACAAGAGTATTTGTGAGGGGCATTTGTAAGAATAATATCAATTATGGAAGATTTTTCTGGATGTTTTTGGTTTGGTCTAGTAGGGCTATTCACAATCTGAAAAAGATTAAAAGAATCTGTGGAAACTATCTTCAGTCATTGATCAGCATATTCTGTCATGATAATCAATAAATTAAAAGTAAGAATTGTATTTATGTTATGTGAAATTTGAGTATAGTAAAGGAGTGTGTTTTCATGTGAAATTAGTAAGAAATCAATTCTTGATATCAATAACTGAATTTGAATGGCAGCCTATGGTGACATTTAACTAGTGACAATATTACAGATATCAAGAATTATAGTTTTTACTGGTGGAAATGTAATTGTAATGAATGTAAAACATTCTTCTTTTCTTAACTCTTAAATCATTAAACGATCTGGGCCGGGTTTCCCGATAACGATGTATCTTAGCTCTTAAGAGCGCTCTCTACGTGCAAGGTTACGAACGCTCGCGGCAATTCCACGTGCGTTTCCCAAAAGTGCACTTAACATGAACGCGCGAGAACGCGCTCTACGTGCTACTTAAGCATCGCTGTCCATTCGCGAAGTGCTGAAATATAACCTTATATGGAACCATATTCTGAACGTTTAACCTAAAAATCGTCATTTGTTGTGGATTAGAAATCAAGACAAGTCTAAAGCATCTATACAGGCGGAGGCACTGACAAAATGGCTGAGAAAAAAAACAAAACAAAAAAAACAAGAGAAGATACCTTTAAAAAAGGTCAAATTAATGTCCTTTTAGAGGAGATAGAGCGAAACAAAGACTTTATTTTTAACAGATTTAAAGGACACCATACAAATAAGGAAAAACAAAACATCAGGGAGGACAACATTGCAAACTAAATGCAACCAGCGGCGTTCAAAGATCAGGGAGGTCCGCAAAATACATGGCTGGTTTTCGTGCACGTCAGCAAGTCATTGGCAATTTTTTTTAAAATTCATCCCTATTTTGCCCAGTTTTTAAAACATGATTCCCACATTACTTCGTTTATGATTTTTTTCTCATTCATTTAATTTAGATGTGTATTTAAAAAAAAATTCTTCCCTTTTTAATTATTTAATTTATAAATTAATTTAAACAAAACACGAGTACAATAATAAAGTATACAATAAAGTACAATCAAAACCTTATATTATACTCACGTTGCAGTGTAATCTGTTAAATCGAGATAAAGTGTAATCTGCCGGTTGTCCTGCAGGTGACCTCATATATCTGTCTTCTTACGATGCACTTGGGGATGTACGATTACTCCAGAGCACTCGTAGTTCTACGAAGATTTTCAAGTGCTACTTAAGTTACGATGCTTTTGGGAAACAGACCACAATATTAAGATCAGTCGTACGATCGTTTTTACGATCAACTTAGGCTTACGATGCTTTTGGGAAACGCAGCCCTGGTCCCTCCCTACCTATCGGACTTATTAACTGAATATCTGTAATAAAAATAACTGAATAGATTGTTATTGTATTTTCAGTATCTGCCCCCAGACTGTGGGACGCTCTGCATCATCACTGTTTGTTTTTAAATCTATGCTAAAAACTCATTTGTTTAAATTGGCATATAATCAATGAGGAAGTTGTATTGTATTGGGTTTTTATTGTTTTTCATTATATTGTGTTGCCTTGTTCTGTTTTCATTGTGAAGCACATTGGACAACATAGGTTGTGATTAATAGTGCTATATAAATAAAATTGACATTGACATTGTTGATATCAAGAATTAGCATTTTAACTAGTGAAAACTGAATTGTTGATATCAAGAATTAGCATTGTATGTAATTCCCGATATCAAGAATTATTATTTCAACTAGTGAAAATTATATTGTTGATAACAAGAATTCATATCCTGGAAATGAATTAAAGTCAAATCGGCTTGCCATATCTGCTGCAAATAGGCTCATGTGTGATGTCATCATATAAGGACTATTACATGCGATGTCCAACTTTGAACAGAAGGAGTCACTTTACTACAACTTGTATGTAGAAGAAATGCAGATATTTCATAGAACAGCACAAAGACAATTTCTAAAACACTACATGAAAACAATTATATATAAACTAGTATATATTTAATATACTGAAAAATAAAAAGTTGCTTATATAAAATACAAACTCACAAAGAGAGATCATGCTTTATAAAAAAAAATAAGATTTGTCATCTGTTCTTCAGTAGGCCTATAATATTTAGCTTTAAAGAGGTATTTCTAACTGATTTATAAATTCATGTATATATTTAAGATATATACTGCACATATATTTATACATCATTTATACTATATATAAATATTAGTATTTTATATATAATGTTTTATGGTGTGCAATTGTAAACACCTTTTATCTTATTTTAATTATTCTCAGGTTAGGTAAAGTAAATCAAATCTGTTCTAATTAAGCAATTGAATATTCATACAGTAATTAGGTTACAGAAGACTTCTTCTGGTAAATTCAGCTCAATCTTTTGTAAAGCAGAGATTTATGGCAGACGAGCTTCGTAATTTCAATTATATATATTTTTTTATCAAATACAGGTTAACTAGTTTACATAAAAGGTACTAATGTATAAAACAAAAATAAAAGTAAACCAAAACCAAATCGTTTACAAGCTTTAACTGTAAGAGGCGCAATGGCATCTAACACCGGAGAGGATCATGGAGAATCAGCGTCTGCTGGACATGCCATTTCAGTCCTTTTAAAAGTCCATCAAACTTTAGACATCTTCATCTTCTGTGGCTCATCCGGAACACACACGACGGTAATGCCGGCATTTTTCTTCTTTCTTCAGCAAAGCTCTTTCTAATACATTTTCAATTTCTCTCTACTCTGCCATTTGCTTAATAAATGCTTACAACATTCAGTGTAGTTTTTCTTTATAAACAATTTTCTCAATAAATGATTAAAAATAAAAATAACATAAAAATGTAGATTTAATTGAATCTAAAAAGTAAGAGATACCCATTGGCTAACTGCTAGTTGGTCAGATTATAAAGTCAGCATTAAATAAATATTCACACTATCTATTTTCTAAATGCATGTCATAGATCTTATTGTAAACAATTATCTTTCAACTTTTTTGTCAAAATATTGACGGGACCTTCTGGAAAAAAAAAATTCTCTCATAGTGAGTTATGCAGGACTTCTCCAATCAGTCATTCATCTTAAACCATCCCCTGCAAGCTAGCATTTATCTGCCTCCACTTTTGGGAGAATATAGCTCACAATCTAATCAACAAAACAGATGTATAAAACCAAGTCCCTGTTTCTTTTCCGATAATCTGTTACACTTGCATGTACAGTACGTCACAATATAGATAAAAAATAGAGAGAAAGAAAAGACATGTGCTTCCATTTCATCAAAACCATCAATTTCCATTACTACTTCCATTTCATCATGACTTTAAGTCTTAACATAGTGGCTGTGTTTGCAACTGATGCAACCTCTTTTTATTCGGTCAAATACAGAAAATGCAGTATCTAAAATCTGTTGTCAAACAAAATATCACTTTGAGATTACTTAGAGGTGCTTGTTAAGCAACACAATAAGTTGTTTCTTTTAGACCAATATATCCTATATTTTCATGTTCATTTGTCTGGTGAGATTTGTACTCTGAGGATGTGAGTTATGGTTAAAGTGACGGTTCATTCAAAATAAAAAAAATAAAAAAACAACCACCAAATTTTTTACCAGTTTTTTTAATCAATAGGCTATCCTCTTTTGTGTTCCACAGATGGAAGTTATACAGTTTTGAAATGACATAAGGGCGATTGAATGATACAGTATAGTATTATTTAGATATTTTTTCTTTATTTCACCATTTAAATTTAATTTTTCTTTTTCAGTTGTTGTTACAGTTATAGTCAGTATGTTCTTGTTTTGGCGAGTGTTTGAAGTGGGCCAGAACACACCGGTATGCAGCACCGGCACATTTTAAGCTGTAAAAATACAATAAAATATAATAAATAATAAATATAAATATAACCCTATGTAAAAATGTACGGCTTATTTTAAGCCCCCCTCCCCCCCTTCACCACAAAAAAATTTATTAGCTCCGAATTCGTGATTGCCTAAGTCCCCTTTTAACATCATGAATCATCCCCGTCTTTAAGCGCTATGCAGTCAGCGTCAAGGCCTGTTCACACCGGGACGAATTTCGCGCGCGTTATTCGCCGATGTTTAACGCCTCGTGACTAAACAAAGGGCGCCAATGTGAGTGTTCACACCGACGCGTAAAACGCCACGCGAAAAGCGTCATTTTTTTTTAAACGCCTCGGGTTCGTTTTTTTTTGTTTGACGCGCCGCGTCAAAAACTATCCGACCAATGAGTTTGGCGCTTTTGCTCACGTGTCTGGAGCTTCTGAAGTTACAGTAAAACACAACTTGGGGGCGCTCAAACACAAAACGGTCTTGCCGAGCACACATACGTGACGGTGAAGAAGATATAGAGCGTCTACACGCAGGGAAGAAATGAGACGAGGAAGATGCAAGGCAAGATGAATGTAGAGCTGCTGGTCTTGTTTGTGGCTTTATAAAGAGACACCAACGAGAATAAAGAACTATATGACAAACTTGCTCTCTTCTTCTGAGTGACAAGCGAGTGTCAGAAGCACTTTGTGGACCGGGGTATTTCTGTTTTACATTAAGCGCCATCTAATGTCAGGGAATGAATTTGCATGTTCTCTCGGCTCATCGTCAGCGAAAAACGCTTGGGTGTGAACACAAAAAACGCGTTGAAAAATGCTGACGAATAACGCGCACCGATATTCGTCCCGGTGTGTACGAGCCTTCAGAAGCAGAGGTGTGTGTTTATCAGTGTTGTGTGTAACTCATTACAAGTAACTTGAGTTATACATAATCTTACATACTTTTTTCAAGTAACTAGTTAAGTAACCCACTAATTTTGAAATTCACAACAAAATATCTGAGTTACTATTTCAAACAAGTAACGCAAGTGTGATCATTCATTTACTCATCTCACTTTATGTCAAAACTGCATAAAATGTGTACTCATTTACACAACTCACTCACTCCTAATGTGTGTGCACTGCATTGGATGGGATAAATGCAGAGGTCAAATTCCAAGTATGGTTAACCATTCTTGGCCATCATGTGGCACTTTCACTTTCACTTTCACTTTTCACTTTCACTTCCATTTGTCACTTTCATGTTTCACTTTCATTTTGCACTTGCATTTCCACTTGCATTTCCACTTGCATTTTCACTTTAATTTTCTCTTTCATTTTCACTTTCATTTTCACTATCATTTTCACTTTCACTTTCCTTTTCATTTTCATTCACTTTCGCTTTCGTGTTTACGTTCACTTTCGCATTCACAATATTCAATATTCCTCAAAATTAATAAAATCAGTGAAATGCAGAATCAGAGTACTATGCAAACCAATGACTAAATATGTTAAATAAAGCATACATTTTTAAGCATTTAAAATCACTTTATTGTCCAATGTACTTGCTTCTGACCTTCGATGATTCAGATTAGCAAAAATTACTATAGATTTCTTTTTTTTTTTTTTTGGTTAAGTAAGTGTTTTTTCTTCTGCATCTTATTCCTCCGTTATCCAGAATGGCATCAGCTGAAAGGTTTTTTTGAGCGGCGCCCTCTACTATACACGCATGACTTTGCATTTCCTTCAGACTGAGGCTTATTATTTCGTAATGTATTCGTACGTTTTCTATCCACTGTAAAGTTTTTGCTGCGTTCACCCCTCATCTCACAATAGTTGCCTTTCGTCAGTCACTACGAGTAAGTCTAGATTGACGAATGGGGATTGCTTGCGAGAGCCTATCTACTTTGAGTGAAAGTAAATGAGCCAATGCACATTGGCATTCTTGAGCGGTGGTCACGATCTCTCTTGTCAACGGTTGTGAGCAAAAACAGCTGTTTTCACAGCTTTGTTGATTCGAAGGACGTGACAGAGAGTGAGTGCTCACACAGGATTGCACTATTTCTCAGTGTGTAGCCACGGCTATCACCCTGTGCGTTTCAGCAACTCAGCACTTCTGAAAAAGCTAATACGATCTATCTCCGTCTTTTTCAAGATGTCATTCAGATCGTGTGTTTCTGGATGCGGACAATGTTTGACTCCGTCTGGGCACGCTGAAATGGCGCTCATGGTTGACTCATGTTCTCATTGCGGAAACATGACCATCGCGACATTACGGTCGAGACTCCATTACCTCAGAAGAGGTGGAGCCCCTTCGCTTATTTCCCAATCTAGCGCTTCTTCTACCCAGCAGAAGAAGCCTACTTCGGTTAATAGCCTTGGTGACTTGAGGATCACAGTGAGCCTGGCCCCTCTGGCCCCTCTTTCCACTATAACGCTTCACGAGGAGCCTTCAAAAGAGCGCGCTGGGCTGTCCGCAGCGGTTCGAGTGGTTTCTTTTGGAGCTCCAACGATCAAATGTCGGTCGCTGCATCGGAGGGAGAGCTAATGTCCTCTGGAGCTGACGACTCGGCTGCGCTGTCTCCTTTGGGTGTGCCAGCGTTGTCCGAGTCAGACTCAGAGCTCACGGCTATGCTTTCCCGGGCCGCCGCAAGTGTCGGGCTCGAGTGGAACCCTCTAGCATGTCCCGAACATTCGTGACTGGGCGATTGGTCAACGAACGTCACTGCATGCTCCCTGGGTCAGGCGATGTCCACGTTAGTGGTCCAGGAGCGACACCTCTGATTGAACCTGGCAGACATGCGTGAGCCCAACAAAGTGCAGTTCCTCAACGCCCCTGTCTGCCAGGCCGGCCTATTCGGCGATGCTGTGGAAAACTTTCCCAGAAGATTTCCGCTCCTGCTCAGCCTAGGCAGCAGCCTCCACACAGGCAGCAGGTGGCCGGCAGCAAGAGGAGCGCCCAGCCCATCCAGGCCCCTGCTTAATATCCGGCAAGCGTGAGGGCAAGCGGCCCTGAGTCGGGCGACCCAGCAATGGAGGAAGTTGTTCTCCGGGAGATAGTGTCTGCACCTCTCCTTCCCCCGGAGGAGGACCGGGTGGAGAATCTTTTGTTTAACTTTGTTTCTGTTCTGCCACTGGCTCCCCGGAGTCCTCCATGTCTTGCCACTCCTTTCCCTTTCTTCCATCGGCAGCAGGCAGCCGTGTGCGGCTCGGGGACGCCACCAAGCCTTCCCAAGCACCCTCTGCCCCACCCTGGTTCCTGTGGCAAAACACACTCAGACTCCGCTTCGGGCCGCCTTAGTGCCTCCCGAGCCAAGTCCCTGTGTTCCACCTCGCTGCCTCACCTCGGCTACATCTGTGGTCCCATTGGTCCCGCTTGCACGGTGTCTGGGCGCTTCTGAGAGAGTGCCGTCTCCATCCCCAGGTGGTCCAGCTGATATGGGACTTCTTCAGAGCCGCTCAGATAGATCTGTTTGCCTCTCCAGACTCGACCCATTGCCAGTTGTTTTATTCCAAGACCGAGGGGACCCTCTGCACAGATGCACTGGCACACAGCTGGCCCCCGGGGCCTACGCAAGTATGCGTTTGCCCCAGTGAGCCTTCTCACACAGACACTGTGCAAAGTCAGGGAGGACGAGGAGCCGGTCTTGTTAGTTGCGCCATATTTGCCCAACCGGACCTGGTTCCCAGAACTCATGCTCCTCGCGACCAGACCTCCGTGGCTCATTCCTCTGAGGAAGGAACTGTTTCTCAGCGCACTGCAGAGACCTCCCTTTGAACCACTGCAGTCAGCTGAGTTAAAGATCCTGTCACTAAAGACAGTGCTCCTTACTGCTCTGGCTTCCATTAAGAGGGTAAGGGACCTGCAAGCATTTTCGGTTGACGAATTGTGCCTAGAATTCAGGCCGTGCCTAGAATTCAACTCTCACGTTGTCCTGAGACCCCGGCTTGAATATGTGTCTTTAGGGACCAGGTAGTGAACCTGCGAATGTACCATATATGTGTATTTCTCCCCGATCAGCTCCACTGTGGATGAGCCAGTGTCTTTACCTTGTCTTTCCCCCTATAACTAGGCTGGAACCACCTCAGAGACTTCCATATGTTGTACTACCCTTCTTGCTTTGGCTCTCAACAAAGGTGGTCGCATTTTCTTCCCCTCCTCTCCCTTACCTCCCCTGCTTTGCTCCTCTTGTCTCGTTTATTCTACTGTCTTATACTTTGAGAGACTCTTTCCGCACTGCTCTCCAAACTAAGAAATTGTGGATTTGATCAACTGGTCTCTTAACGCAATTGACACCATCTTCTCGACGAGAAGCTTGGGTTCGGGGGAACCTGACTGCCCTGCCGGAACGTTCGCAGCTGGCTACACAATGGACGCGTGGGAGAGGTGGCAGGTCGTGTGTCTGGCGGCTCTTTCCGTGGAGGACATTGAAGATATCTACCTATTCGGAACCATGATAACAGGTTTTCTGCTGATTGGATCAGGCATTGCCCTGGTTTATCGAGGAATTAAGGAGACGGTGACAGCTGTCCAAAGCTCCACAAGGCTGCCCGTCATGATTGAAGTGGTGGGCAGAGCTGTCAGCACTCACACTGTGACTATGAACCACTATATGGATAACATCATGGAGAAGCTCACAGCTTTGCAAAGGCAAATGGATCGTTTCGGAGACCAAAATGGACCAGGAGCTTTGTAAATCGGAATGTGGCTACTTGTCCCAAGACCAAACAATCCCAATCTTATCTGCTTTCGGCCCCCCTCATCCAGCACTGGCCTTGACCAAGGCTGCTGCTGGAACAACAATTCCCCCGGAAGAGCACTGCAGTGAGACGCTCTTGCGTTCCTTTCCCCACTCCCCACAGACACCTGCTGATTGTTGACTCTGTCTGGGACCTGATCAGGGTTGTCTCCATGGCAGCTTGCTGTGTATCGCTATGACAATCCTACGGACTTGAGGCACCTAGATTATGATGCCAGGCGTAGCAACTCTCCAGGCCTACACATACACGAACTCTTACATACATACAGATATGCAATCACCCCCCATCCCTCGCCTTCAACGCTTCGTACCACCAGTCTGACAGGCGGGTCTGTGACCAGCGCCGAGAATGGCTGCAGGACCAGATGGCCGCCTCAGGCATGTGATTGGCTAAGGACAAAAAAGCAGGAAAATATACTGAGATACAAATTTTATGACACATGACAACAACTTATTTGAATTTAAAAAATAAAATATATCTTTTACTCTTCCCCCACCACTCTGCCACCCACCTTGACCGCTGCTATACGTTCAAAACACTTGGCAGCAATGTTGCTGGGCAAGAAGCTGGCAAAAAGTTGCCCTGGTGTATCATCAGCTTTAAAGAGTGCTGCTCAGGCATGAAAACGGGTCAGGGGTGAAAAAGGTGAGAAAGATATTACCCCTGTAGGGGGGTCCGGGGGCATGGTTTCCCCGGAAGAAAAATGTAAATATTACATATTTTAAAGCATCAATCTGATGCATTTTGAGATGCATTTTTTGCCAACCTGTGGAGAGAAACTTCTACTTAATACAGACAACTTCATTATAAAGAAAAACAACAAATAAAAAAAAATTTGATCATAACCTTTGACAAAAATTATATTATACACTAGATTAGTGGGTAACTCAGCAGTAAAATTTAGTCTAGAAAAATCACAAGTGCAAAATAATTGTATAAAATCTGAACATTTAGTGAAAAAAACATTATTTAGTGGGGTAATTATTTAGTTATCTTAAACAAGATAAAAATCAGAAAGATCAATTATATATTATATATATATATATATATATATATATATATATATATATATATATATATATATATATATATATATATATATATATATATATGCCCCTATATATGTCTACTATAAAATTAAGACATTTTTTAAATGTATCTCACAGCTGTTTAATGAGGCAGCAACATATGATAGATAGGACAGAACAAAAAAGGCTATTAATAATCTTTCATTGCGCAAAAGTATTATGATGTGATTATGAAAGGCTCCGATACAGTGCGGCACAAAGCGCTTATGCGCATCCCAAGCGCAGAATGATGCGCATCTCGAGCGCAGAATGATGCGCTTGAAACAACACGGAGTCACAGCGCGCAGCTCTTCCGAGTCCGCATTTGAAAAGTTAAAAGCACAAAGGAAAGACATATTGATGCGTAGTGTATACAGTATCTATCTATGCAATAGTTTATTGAGCATTTTCTTTTAACAGTTTTAAATTTTACTGTGCGCGCGTGAAGAACAAGTGGAGGCTATAGTGCTCTCCAGTGTTGTGATCCAAGTTAACAGACACACGGTAGAAAGGAAGATGATTAAGGTACAGCAATACAGTCCAGCAAGATAGTCATTTTATCCGAAACCATAGAGCTTTATCTACAGATCAAGTATAATAATATTAACATTGAATCCTCTTGGAGAGAGTTTCATCGTTGTTGACTGTTGTAACCGAACGCGACGCGCTGTTTGACGCTGAATGGAGAATGACTGACAGCCGCAGCGGAGGGAAAAGTTTACGTGAACTTGAATTTAACGACTTAAATATACATTTCTATCTCACATTATACTATAGCTTCATATAGTATTACTACTACGTCTTATTACTACTACTACTTATGCTCTCCTTTTCGCTTGACACCCCCCACCCCCCTCTTTTTTCTTTTTTTTTTACAGATCTGCATGATTCACGCAAGTCACATTTTCAGGTTGGAAAATCCGGAATTCCGGATTAATCCGGAAAAATCACATCCCTGCCGCCTGCCTGTGCTGGTTTACCTCCATCCCCCACTCCCCTCCCCTGTTGCAAGTCGTGTGTGTTCATGTTGTAGAGTGTACTGATTATGTGCTAATGTTTCTGAGGTGTTTTTTTTTACTGTTCCCAAACTGTACTCCTCACAGGAGCATAGTCTGGGGGTTGCCTTTTTTTCTCCTCATGTTATGCTGTGTTTTCTTCCTCAATGCTCTGTCTTCCTGTCCTGTCTACCCCCTTGTCATATTGTATGTATGTCTGTATGGACAGGTTGATGGCTAATTTCACTGGTACTTGTGACTAGTGACAATAAAGGCTACTACTACTACTACTACTACTACTACCCTGCTTGGCTAGTCCATATGTGTATCCAGTGCCTCCCTCCGGGATAGGATGTGGCTGTCGCAGCGTTCCCTTCCCCAAGGGCTTTCCCAGCGTTATCCAATAAGTCACAATGAGTGGGTCTTGCAGAACAGCAGTGACTGATCTTCTCTGCTTAGAGCTCCTAATTCTGCCCAACACTGCAGTCAGGCCAGGAGGCTCAAGGGCCAGCAGCAATGGCATTTTGGTAGATATCCCCATTCGTCAGTCTAGACTTGTAGTGACTGACGAAGGGGAACGTCTCGGAGATGTAAGTCCCCTCACCACAGTTGCTGACCTTCCGCTGTACGGCGAGTCACAGGTCGGCTCCTCAGCGGAAAAAACAAGGATGCGAGGCATAGTGCAATAATCGCATGCCAATGTGCATTGGCTTGTTTAGTTTCAAGTCAAGTCATGTCAAGTCACCTTTATTTATTTATATAGCGCCTTTTACAATTCAAATTGTTTCAAAGTAGCTTTACAGAGATAACAGGAAAATAATGTTGTAATAGTATTGTTAAATTCAAAATTAAATGTCCCCAACTAAGCAAGCCAAAAGCCAATGGTGAAAAACGCGAAAAAGGCGACAGTGGCAAGGAACCAAAACTCCATCAGGTGACAGAATGAAGAAAAAACCTTGGGAGAACCCAGGCTCAGTCAGAGGGCCAGTCCTCCTTTGGCCAACAAACGAACAGTGTATGATTATGATTTAGGCAGCATAATAGGTCAGAAGTCAGATGGGATCAGAACTTTCACGATATTTATCCAGTTCATCTGGTTAGGGTCGGAGTCATCACGCCGGTGTGGAGATGAGTTTATTGAGGTGTCCATGAGGCCTTCGCAGTGTTGATGAGGCTGGCACTTAACCCTCTGAGCCCGACGGCATCGTCGACGACGCCACACATCAGCTCCGAGAAATTATGATATAACTCGACGACAGATTTATCGATTTTCTTACCGTTTTTTCCAGCAGAAAGCTAACGAGCTAGCCATCACGGGGGTGTCTTTGGTGTCTTTCTAGCCTTTACAGAAGGTTTTCTATCCAGCCTGGAACTTGTGCATCCTTTCGGAGTTTTTCAGCCATAAATCCAAACGTTTATATCCAACTTTGATACACTTGAAGTCCATAATTTATAAATATTCCGTCATATTTGCCGCTAGCTCGATGCTAGCTGCCATTTTGGATATCCACGTGATGGTTTTTGACCAATTACAGGCTGATCCGTCGTAAACATTGGGTGCGTCATTGGGTCATTGCGCTCTATCCAAGGGAGGGAGAGAGAGAGAGAGAGAGAGAGAGAGAGAGAGAGAGAGAGAGAGAGAGAGAGAGAGGAGAGAGAGAGAGAGAGAGAGGAGAGAGAGAGAGAGAGAGAGAGAGAGAGAGAGAGAGAGGAGAGAGAGAGAGAGAGAGAGAGAGACGCAGGTTTCACAGAGAATCACAGAGAAATAGATCTAAATCGAGCGCTGGATGATGGATTTTCAGGAGAACAGAGCTTTTTGACAGATGAGGAACTAGATTACCAGGATAGACCCAGCTGAAGTGCCATTTATTTATTTACTGTAAAAAAGTATTATAGAAGTATAAATGTAGTATAAAAGTATAAAAAGAATAGAATAAATAAAATAATAAATAAAATATAAATGCAAAGCCTGTGATGTGGCCCCGCTTTGTGATTGCTGATAGGAACTGTTTTGAGGCTTGGCACCAGTGAATTTCATGAAAACGCCTGGACTTCTTTTGGAAAAATGTAAATAGTTTTGGTTCTGTACAAGTTATAATGTTTATTCCTGTGCTCCAGGACTCCAAAGACATGAACAAACTGTTTTCCAGAGGAAATTTGCTTAGCTTTTATTTATTTGTGTGTGATTTCAATAAATATTTGAGTGATTCAATTTCCGATTTCTTTTTTCATTTGTCTTTATGGTCCCATAACTTATTTTACATTCAGGTGACATCAATGTAACACAAATATGCTGAAAGTTCAATTTGTCCTGAAAAAAAGAGGTGTGTCAATTGTCTGTGCACAAAAGGGTTGATGTTTTACAAGCTTTTTTAGTTAATAACACACGACGGACAATTTATTGTAAAAATACCCTTAGGTCTCTGAGGGTTAAGGGATGCGTTGTCGTCATGTCCATGCGCTGGTCTTTCATCAGATCCGGATACGGCCTGGATCCGGCGGTTTGCGGTAAACCTCGGGATAAACAGAGAGACTAATATTAGCATAGACGCCATCCTTATGATGATGTACAAAGTACATCAGGATTTATGGGAAGTGTTCCCGGTTCCGGCTGATCTAAACTATGCAGCCTAATATTGAATTACAGAAATCTAAACTGACAGACTGTATCTGCTTCCCGGACCATGTTAGGAAGATTATTCTAAAGTTTTGGTGCTAAATAGGAAAAGGATCTACTGCCAGCAGTCGATTTTGATATTCTAGGTATTATCAACTGGCCAGAATTTTGAGATCGCAATAGACGTGAAGGACTATGATGCGTTAAGAGCTCAAGTACTGCGGAGCTAAACCATTTAGCTATGCATTTACTGAATGAGCACTGTGCCACTGTCCGTCCGACTGTTTTTACTGTACTTTATTTTATTTATTATTCAAAACTGTTTTTATTATTCTTATTTGTTTTGATTATTTTATTTTCTCGTATGTAAAGCACTTTGAATTACCATTGTGTATGAAATGTGCTATATAAATAAACTTGCCTTGCCTTGCCTTGCCTTCTGGTAAGAACTCTAGCAGCTGCGTTTTGAACTAGCTGTAGTTTGTTTATTAAGCGTGCAGGGCCACCACCCAGTAGAGCATTACAGTAATCTAGCCTTGAGGTCATGAACGCATGAACTAATTGTTCTGTATTTGTCAATGAGAGCATATGACGTAATTTAGATATATTTTTAAGACTTTCAAATGAAAGATTGGTATCAAAGATCACACCAGGTTCCTAACCGACGACGAAGACTTAACAGACCAGCCATCAGCCAAGTGTTAAACAGTATTCTAGGTTATTACGTGTGGAAGTTTTATGTCCAATAATTATAATCTCTGTTTTTTCAGAATTTAGTAGTAGGAAATTACTAGTCATCCAATTTTTTATATCAGCTATGCATTCCGTTAATTTTGTGAATTTTGTGGAAATATACAGCTGAGTATCCTCAGCATAACAGTGAAAGCTAATTCCATGTTTCCTAATGATATCTCCTAATGGTAGCATTTACAGAGTGAACTGTTTCACTCGAAGTAGATAGGCTCTCGCAAGCAATAGTTAATCTAGACTTACGTCTCCGTTCCCTCCTCGGGGAACGAAGGTTACCATTTGTAACCGAGACGTTTTCCTCAGCAAAAACAGAACGTGAAGACCCTTTCCTCTCACGGTCACTGCTTCACAGGGACTTTGGTTTGGAACAACATAAGAGTGAAGAAAATAATTGGCAGAATTTTAATTTTTGAGTGAACTTTGTACTCTTTAATGGATCACAGTGACATTCCTTCCACATACATTAGAGACAGAACACATATGACCAAACTGATGTATGATGAAACCCAAACCTATATAGATAAAAATGAAAATAAATGTGAAAAAATCTCCTGCAAAGTACAAATATTTGTAATTTGGGAATAAGAATTACATCACTCCCAATGTTAGATAAGGTTATAAATAGAAAACCATGCAAATCTTTCACCAGTTTTTTTTTTTAGATGCAAAGTGCCTTTCTTTGCCTTCCCCTTCACCTATGCAAGTGCTGATTGCGTTTTAACTAGCATTTGAGATGAGTAACCCAGATAACAGGGAATCACGTTATGTAAAAGTTATGTAACAGTTATGTAAATGTTAGTAAAAAACGTTCCTAAAATAATGGTTTTGAAAAGTCTTATAATGCTTTCATACTTAAAATACATTCTCGTAACGTTGAGTGAAAATGTTCTAAGAAGAACGTTCTTGGAAGGTCTTTGTGATGTTATTTGTACTTGACTGATATTCTCATAATATTGAGAGAAAAAAATTCTTAGAAGAACATTCCAAGATAACAAAAATATGTTCTTAGAATGTTTTTCTAACATTCCCATTAAGTTATGAAAACATTATTTCTGAATATTTTTAAAAAGTTGAAACGTCCAGGTTTTTTTTTATGTTATAAAAAAAAGCACTCAGTTGCAAACGTAACATCTGTTCTCTCTAGAAGAGGGAACAAGTACTGCGTAATATCTTACGCTATGGGAAAACCTCTTTTCCGTGAGATATTGAAGCCAAAACATTTCCTTAATTTTGAATTAGCTTGTTTAGCAATAGGCAAGACGGCTCGCGGGCCTATTGGCTGTCCTGTGGCAACTGCAGCAGCCTATCGAGAGAGGCCCTCCATGACGTCAGATCCAATGGGGGTGCTTCGCGCCCACAACGTCAAGTCCCGCCGAAACGGGCGTGGCCTGGGCCTATAAATACAGCTCAATAGGCTGATATAATCTGTTTTTTCATCACCGAAGCGAACCAGAGCGTGTTGCAGGCACGGCAAAGATACGCAGTACTCGTTCCCTCTTCTAGAGAGAACCAAGGTTACGTTAGTAAACAAGTACTGCGTAATATCTTACGCTAGGGGAACATAATGTAAAACGCTGTGCATGCTGGGATCCAACACCAAAGTCCCAAGGGCAGGTGCCCGGGGCTCATATAGTGCATAATCACCAGGGACTCACAGAGAGTCTGAGAAGAGAGGCTAGAAGCGTCATTCCCAATAAGTAGCATCCTAAGGGAGCTAACCACATCAACAGTGTTCGACAGAGTCAGGGTGAAAATGTTCAGCCTGAACTGGGTAACAGTATGGGTCTTACTCATTGCCCATGGAGTTATTTTATTTTATTTTAGTGCGCTCTGACACCCAAAGGACACTGCAAGCCTTTAGAAGTGTAGGCCAGCGCTATGGCATCAACTATCCACCTGGATAGGCTCTGTTTCAATGCGGCTAGTCCCTTAGAACGTCCGCTGAACAAAACAAAGAGCTGCTCAATCTGTCTGAAAACAGACGAGCGAGACACATGAGCTCTTAATGCCCTGACAGGGCAAAGGAAGCTCGCGTCCTTTTCCTCGTTGTAAACCGGCAGGGCAGACAGGGAAATAACCTGAGGCCTAAACGGTGTGTTGAGGGATTTAGGCACGTACCATGTCTTGTTTTGAGTATGACTTTCGAGTCGTTTGGCCCAAATTCCATGCACATCGCGCTTACAGAGAGCGCTTGTAAATTCCCTATGCGCTTCACTGAAGCAAGAGCCATAAAAACACTGTCTTGAACGACAAATGTTTTATGTCCGACAAATGGATTGGCTCGAACGGGGCACCTTTCATGGCTTCCAAAACCGTAGAAAGGTCCCACATGGGAACTGAAGGGGGTCTGGGAGGATTCAGCCTCTTAGCTCCCTTAAGGAAGCGGATGACCAGATCGTTCTTCCCCAGTGGCTGGCCAGTCGCAGGTTTAGTAAACGCTGCTATGGCCGCCACATAAACCTTGAGCATGGATGGGGTTCTACCCTTATCCAGTAGCTCTTGAAGGAAGGAGAGAACTTTCGTAACCCCACAGTCTAGGGGTGAAAAGCCTCGAGCTTTGCACCAGCCAGAAAACACAGACCATTTTGAGGAATAGAGTCACCTAGTAGACAGGGCTCTAGCCTGCGTGATCGTGTTTAACACTCTCTCCGGGAGGTTAGCAGGTACCCATTGATGGCCCATGCATGTAGGGACCACAGCTCCGGGCGAGGATACCTAATCGAGCCCTTGGCCTGAGAGAGGAGGTCTTTCCTCGTCTGTATTGGCCATGGGGCAGAGCTTGTCATCTGCATCAGAACTGGGAACCAAGCCTGGTTTTTCCAGAGGGGAGCCACATGTAGCACTGAGCATCCGTTTTCCCTGATACGTTCCAATACCGGAGGCAGGAGCGAGACGGGGGGGAAAGCATAGACTGGGCAGCGGGGCCAGATGTGGGCCAGCGCATCCCTGCTCTTGGAGAAAGACTTCAGACAGTGAGCGTTTTCTTGGGACGCAAACAGGTCTACCTGCGCTCTGCCGAATGTCTCCAACAGCAGTAGGACCGTCTGCGGGTGCAGAGACCATTCTCCTGCTGGAACATTGTTTCTGGACTGTCTGTCTGGTCCCAAATTCAGGTGACCAGGCACATGTGCTTCTCTCAATGAGTGCAGATTGTGCTGAGCCCAGACCAGGAGGCGTTCCGTAAGCCTGTAAAGGTTTTCGGACCTGACGCCACCCTGGCGATTTATATAGGCCACCACTGACATGTTGTCCGAGCGGACCAAGACGTGGTGACCCTTTATCTGGGGACAAAAACACCTCAGCGCATTGTCGACTGCCATCATTTCCAGACAGTTTATGTGTAGAAGCTTCTCCCGTTCTGACCACTGGCCAAAGAACGGTCTGCCCTCGAGCAGCGCTCCCCATCCCGAGGTGGAGGCGTCCGTGCCAGGGACAGGCCGAACGGCAGGACTGTGTATTGATATGACTGGCCCTCGAAGGCGAATCTCAAGAATCGCCTGTGACGTGACGCTATTTGTATTTGGAAATGCGCGTCCTTCAGATCTATTGACATAAACCAGTGCTCTTGGCAAATCTGCGCGAGGTTTTTTCTGGTTGTGAGCATTCTGAACTGGCGTTTCACAAGTACTTTGTTCAGCTGTCTTAGATCTAGAATGGGTCTGAGACCCCCATCTTTTTCGGTACCAGAAAATATCTGCTGTATAGACCCCCTTCACTCTGAGCTTGAGATAAAGGCTCTATGGCCTCTTTGCTCAATAGTTTCACTATTTCGGCTCAAAGTAGATGAGCTACTTCATTTTTTACCGTAGTTTCGACCCGCGCCGTGTAGCAGCGGGGACGTTGAGCGAACTGCAGCAAATAGCCTCTTTTTATAGTGTTCAGCACCCATTCTGATACCCCAGGAAGCTTTGCCCACGCATTTGCATGAATAGTTAGGGGTAGAATGAGATCTGGGCTCTGGCCGCAACATAGTGGCCACCGTAGAGCTTCGGTGTCCTGTAACGTAAACACTGTGTTTGCAGCGTCTGAGGCGGGGGGCGCGCTGATCACAGCGGGCATCCTGGCCGCGCTCGACTTGGCGGTTTGCTGAGAGAAAGCGAGCGGGGCAAACCCTGTGGGGTTTAACATGTCTGTGAGTGAATGTGGGCGCGGGACAGCAGGCACATTTACTGCACTGAAAACACTGTCTGCCTGAGCTGACTGTATGTGTGTTGGTTTTATTTTTACAGAAACCGTGGGACATGCATTGTGTAGTGTTTGTGGGCACTGGGTTGTGGGCACATTCACTATATTTAATGCACAACCGACATGTGTCAATTTTATTTTTGCGAGCCCTGTACTGTGGCGGGCTGTGCTTGTGTGTAGGAATGAACACTGAGTCATGGGCATTTTTATTACACTCATAACACCATCGGCCATGAATACCAGAATACCGGAATACCAGAAATTACACTTTCATGTGATCTATCTGGGTTGCCGTGAAAACGGCATTTGTGTGAAAAAAACGGTTCCTTTGCAGGAAACATCCATCCAGCCGGTTGTGCGCAGGCACCTTCCACTCAAGGCCGAGGCTCGCCAGGGCCTGTGAGAGCAGATGCATCAGCTCCAATTCAATGCTGGCCCGCGTCCCTGACGACCCGAGGGCAGAAGGGGGAGGTCCACAGAGCTTGCCCAATCCTCACTGTCTGACGCCATGATAGAGCAGGCCTCCTCCACAGATACAGCTACCTCGTCGACATCAATGGCGGAAGCGGCGGCGGACGGTGGCCGTTGTCCATCGGTGAGCAACTCGAGTGAAGCTGGCGAAGCGGGCGGGCGAACCGGCGAGCTTTCACAGGCTAGAGAAGGCTCGGGGACCCGCTGAGTACGGTGCATTTTTCGGCGCGGCACTATAGCGGGTGGAAGTGCAGACTCAGCAAAAAATGCCAGGTGAGTCCTCAGAGTCACCATGGGCAATAGCTCGCAATGATGGCAGTCGCCGTCAGCGAGCGCGAGAGCTGCATGATCCTCACCTAGGCAGGAAACGCAAATGACATGGCGGTCCCCGTCGCTGAGTGTGGCTTGGCACGAGCCACAGGAACGAGGCATCTTTATAAAGACGCTTGCTCTTTTAGAGAGAGAATGTGAGTCGCGGCGGCGAACACACACTCGGCAGAGAAAAGGATATATACGCCGCAAAGCGTAGCAGGTACGGCGACTGAAGGCGGGGAGATGAAGGCCAGCGGCTTCAGATGCAAAGGCTCGTCCCGCAGAAGGCTTTTTCTCAGACGGCGCGGCTTCTTCACTCCAGATCCAGCGATGCGTGAGCTTCGCTGAAGAGATGAAAAATCTGATTATATCAGCATATCAAGCTGTATTTATAGGCCCATGTCTGCATGCTGCCGCAACGCGTTTTACACTAATTCAAAATTAAGGATAATTTTTGGCTTCAATATCTCGTGGAAAAGAGGTTTTCCCCTAGCGTAAGATATTACGCAGTACGAGAGAACCTCTCGAAAGAGAACTAAAAATAACCTGCAGGGAACTTTCTGGAAAGTAGGAGTCTGTGTTTATGGATAGACTGTCATGATATCAGCATCTGCAGTTGTCATAAATTCCTTTACATAATGTGATGCCGGAGCGATATTTGAAGCATTTAGAAACTTCAAATATTTAATTCAAATATTTAATGCACTTAGAAACTGTAAACACTCTGGACAAATGTGTCAACACAGTTTTTGTTTTTTTTGTTTTTTTTTGGTATCTATTTTTATCACATGAATTCATATAAACATAAGTAGAATCAGGGCAGCAAAGTGACTCAGCACTCTAGGTACTCCAAAAAACGTTCTTAATGTGTAAAAAAAAAAAAAAACAGATGTGCACGTTCAGAAAACTTACAGAAATAACATTTTCATTACATTTTCAAAAATAACATTCACATTAACCAAGAAAAAAACGTTCTTAACCTACATAAACTAATTGGAATGTTAGCAAAACATTCTAAGAACATATTTTTGTTAGCTGGGAAGCTGCTCTTTGCACTTCAGTAAAGCAAAACATAAGTTTGATAATATATACACTCACCTAAAGTATTATTAGGAAAACCTGTTCAATTTCTCATTAATGCAATTATCTAATCAACCAATCACATGGCAGTTGCTTCAATGCATTTAGGGGTGTGGTCCTGGTCAAGACAATCTCCTGAACTCCAAACTGAATGTCAGAATGGGAAAGAAAGGTGATTTGTGACCCTGGATCACAAAACCAGTCTTAAGTAGCACGGGTATATTTATAGGAATAGCCAACAAAAAATGAATGGTATGAAAAAAACTGTATGGGTCAAAATTATCGATTTTTCTTTAATGCCAAAAATCATTAGGATATTAAGTAAAGATCATGATCCATGAAGATATTTAGTAAATTTCCTACCTTAAATATATCAAAATTGTATTTTTGTAAGTGGATGCAGCACAATAACCAACAGAAATGGAAACTTTAAAGGCGATTTTCTCAATATTTCGATTTTTTTGCACCCTCAGATTCCAGATTTCAAATAGTTGTATCTCGGCCAAATATTGTCCTATCCTAACATACCATACATCAATGGAAAGCTTATTTATTCAGCCTTCAAATGATGTATAAATCTCAATTTTAAAAAATGGACAGAAGAGACTGCTTTTGTGGTCCAGGGTCACATTTAAGCAATTTTGAGTGTGGCATGGTTGTTGGTGTCAGACGGGCCGTCTGAATATTTCACAATCTGCTCAGTTACTGGGATTTGGGTGTGAAAAGGGTCAGAGGAGAATGGGCCGACTGATTCAAGCTGATAGAAGAGCAACTTTGACTGAAATAACCACTCGTTACAACCGAGGTATGCAGCAAACACGCACAACCTTGAGGCAGATGGGCTACAACAGCAGAAGACCCCACCGGGTACCACTCATCTCCACTACAAATAGGAAAAAGAGGCTACAATTTGCAAGAGCTCACCAAAATTGGACAGTTGAAGAAAAATGAGTCTGGATTTCTGTTGAGACATTCAGATGGTAGAGTCAGAATTTGGCGTAAACAGAATGAGAACATGGATCCATCATGCCTTGTTACCACTGTGCAGGCTGGTGGTGGTGGTGTAATGGTGTGGGGGATGTTTTCTTGCCACACTTTAGGCCCCTTAGTGCCAATTGGGCATCGTTTAAATGCCACGGCCTACCTGAGCATTGTTTCTGACCATGTCCATCCCTTTATGGCCACCATGTACCCATCCTCTGATGGCTACTTCCAGCAGGATAATGCACCATGTCACAAAGCTCGAATCATTTCAAATTGGTTTCTTGAACATGACAATGAGTTCACTGTACTAAAATGGCCTCCACAGTCACCAGATCTCAACCCAATAGAGCATCTTTGGGATGTGGTGGAACGGGAGCTTCGTGCCCTGGATGTGCATCCCACAAATCTCCATCAACTGCAAGATGCTATCCTATCAATATGGGCCAACATTTCTAAAGAATGCTTTCAGCACCTTGTTGAATCAATGCCACGTAGAATTAAGGCAGTTCTGAAGGCAAAAGGGGGTCAAACACAGTATTAGTATGGTGTTCCTAATAATCCTTTAGGTGAGTGTATATCATCCATCAGGCAGCAAAAATGTTGTGCAACTGATGTAAAAATATTTGTCATGTTTTGTATTTTGCATGTTTCAGTTAACAGCTGCTAAAGGGTTTGGACGAATTTTATTATAGTTTTTGATAACTTGAGAGAAGCGAATGATTTTGATTTCCTTTGGTTTAGATTTTCTGTCATCCCACAGATACTCGGGTGAAAGCAGTTTACTTGGTTTGTTATAAAGGAAGTATTTGTTCAAATGAGACTCCTCCTGCCATACTGCCTCAATGGATTTAGATGCATCAATGTCCAGCTGCTCCCGGCAGGTTTTAACAAGCTTATATACGTCTTTCACTAAGCCACCGATCACAGCCCCGCCATAATAATAATCACCCTCAGCATAAGGAATGAAAGCTTGAGACTCTGGTCGGCGTTCATATGCAAATCTTTCACGAGGTGTACCATAAAACCATGGATGTATGACACCTACCAGACGACTCAAAGTCTCCACCCCCCAGCGACCATAAAACTTTGAATCCACATCAAGGCTGAAAATATAGTCGGCTTCATTGAAAAGTCGAGTCTCAATCAGTTTCTCCAGTCTTGCCATCCTGCTCAAACTGATCTGCTGCCATCTGTTAGAACTAGGAACTGTCAACACCGTCAAATGATGTTCTTCACTCAGTTTCACTGCAGGAACCTCTTCTGGGTGATCAGTGAACACATAATAATGCACACGAAATCCAACAAAGTAATTCTGCTCTGCAGACTCCAGGAAATCTTTAAGAAACCGTGTATACCTGAAAAACAGAGACACAATTGTAAAATAATAAACTGGCAAAATTCTTTTCCTCTTTTGGCAGTTTATTAAAAAAGACTATACAATGAACTCAAATATACTGTACATTCACCCTGAGTTACCTCAGCTTTTAGATCTAGAAAGTTAAGGTTATCCATTCATTTTCATAATTAATAATATAATTCATAAAAAAAATTATGAATTGTTTTATGCACAATTCTATAGGTCAAGGTATGCTTAGGCTGCTTTGGAAAACTAACTGTGATGGTGTAAAAAAAAACCCAGTCCTCTTAAAGGGGAACTTGGCAACTCTAGGCATTTCTTTGCTGATTTTCACTTTTGTTTTCGCATGTTTTCTCATTGAGCTCCCCCTACAGCTGGGGGGCGTATATTTCACAACACTGTCGTAAAAAAAACTCACTTGCTCACCCTCCTCCCCCTTTCTCCCGCTGCTCATGTGCAGTTGTTATTATCGTGTGGAGCTATGTCTGCCGAGGTGGATACATCATACACAGTATCATAGAATTATGTCGAATTGCCATAAAGCAATTGCAATTGCATGGCAATTGCCATAAATACTGTATTTCGCTATAACAACCACCTCGCTATACATTCTCCCTTACTTTATTCATTTATTTCTATGAGGGCTGACAAGACAAAATAAGGACTGCCAAGTGTGTTTAAACAGTGCGGTAATGACGCAATGACGTGCACTTGCTAGTCTGTTCTATTTACGTGTTCTCCGAATGCTGAAGAGGAGCCTCGTCTAGCCTCTGAAGGAAATGACTTGGAAGGACCTGTCCTGCCAAGGAAGTATCCTTGACATTGAGAAACATCTATATACTCACTTTCCAAGAGCGAAGACTGCAGTTGCTATGGTGATGTTTTGTTGTTTGTAGATTGAATCAATCAATATGGGATCAAAAGTTCCTTCCTGTACAACTGGGGCCAACCATGGTGCCAAGGGAACAATTTTGCCATCTGGGCTGTTTTAAATGAGGATATTCACATACATACGCATGCAATCCAAATCCAAATGCATAGTAGTATAAAAGAAAAATATAAGTATAAAAAAAGAACTGTTTATGTTCTTACCCCACTGCACTAGGCTGGTTGTAAGAAAGCCTGTAAAAAAAAAAAAAGGCTTGTTATTCCTCATTTTGTAACGTCTGTTGTAGATGATGTGTCTTACAATAGGCTGAACTTGGATCTTTACATCTTGAGCATTTAAAGCTAAAGCTCTTGATTTTTATTATTGTTAAAACTCAACAAAGGACATACAAGGACAAAGAGCGTACAAAGTTTTTAGCATTTTTTTCAGTTGAATGCAGAAGTTGATGGATGGGTAATCAGGGGAACTGGTTTTGGTGTAATGCCCTACACCAAAACCAGTTCCCCTGATTACCTATCAACTTCTGCATTCAACTGAAAAAATTTAACAATAACTTTCAACGCTCTTTACAGTCTTGCCCTTTAATACCTCAGCACTTTTACACACTTTAGTCCTTTGTAGCCACTCTTTCTGAATAGCATACAATGCGATTACATGTATAACATTAGCACAAAATTAAAATAAAAGTAAAAACCAAAACAAAATTTTGGTAACGTTAAAACAGAATTTGGGAAATATTAAAACAGATTCCCTTTATTTTCCTTTTCAATTTACAAAGTGTAAAGACAATATAGATCAATGACTTCCTCAAATCCTAACAGTTTGTTGCAGTTTGAAAGCGGTAGTTAAAGGAAGCTACCACATAAACATATCTTCTGCAAAAACAAGTTCAGTGACTGCCATTACATAATACAGGAATTAGTTGAATGGATTGCTTTTTCCTGGGCTCTGAATAAAATCCTGTTTCCAACACACAAGTGTAACCCACCATAAAAAATGCCGCTTATATGAATATGCATATAATATAAACACTGAAATTTATAATATTGCACACACACACACAAAAAAAAAAAATTATGATGTTTCATAATGTATGTATTGCACTAAGTTATAATGACCATTCATGTCTTTAACTTATTTGTTTCATAGGATATAACCGAAGCTATAGATTGTGAAATTAAACATTTTTCATTCTTAGTGTTTTGTTATTTAGTTTACATTTACAATTCAATTACTATGCAATAGCTGTCTGTCTTTCTGTAAAGCTGTGTGTACTGTGAAAAGAGCTGTACAAATAGATACATATACGAACATATTTATATCACTTGATGGCAGAAAACTGCTAGACTACCTGCTTAAAATGTTTTTACAAACTGCTTTTATCGTATCTTGTACATAGCAGTGGGATTTAGCATGCTACTTAAAGCTACCACATATAAAGCTAAAACAGCTCACGTTAGCTGCAAGAAGTTATCGCAAGAACAGTTTTAGATCAGGCATTCAACTGCGGTCCGAAGGTGGGACTCATCTCTTCACTACACCGGTTAGAAACGTGTACGAGTGTGGTTCAACTTGGTGTCATGCTGAAGTGTGTAAATGACTTGCTGACGACACAGCTTACAAAAGCTTTCCATTTCAGATCAATTCTGTTCTTTTGAACTTTCTATTCGTCAAAGAATCCTGAAATAAAAATGTAAAAGAACTGTTTTTAACATGGATAATAATCATAAATGTTTCTTGAGCATCATATTATAATCATTTCTGTAGGATCATGTGACACTGAAGACTGGAGTAATGATGCTGTAAATTCAGCTTTGATCACAGGAATAAATTACACTTCACTATATTCACATAGAAAACAGCTGTTTTAATATTGTGAAATATTATTACAATTTACTGTTTTTTTGTATTTTTTATCAAATAATTGCAGCCTTGGTGAGCAGAAGAGACTTCTTTTAAAAACATTAAATCTTACCGATCTAAAACTTTTGACCGGTAGTGTATATATATATATATATATATATATATATATATATATATATATATATATATATATATATATATATATATATATATATATATATATATATATGGTAACACTTTATTTTACGACCCGCAAACAACTGCGTAAGTACACCGAAATTACGGTGTACGTTTCTGTAATTATAGCGTACTTCCGTGTAGGTATAAGGGAACAATATGTTAAGTTTGGGGTAATAAAGGGGTAACAAGCAGATATACAAGCAAATTATTTATAATGTAATTATTTTAAAACTAACAGGTACCTATTATGTTAATACCGGTATATTCCAGGCAAAAATTGTATGTCTGTTGTATATAAAAGTTATCATCACATTTCTGGCAAAATATGTTCTTGTGCAATTTTACAGGGTAATTTTGACATCAGGTCAAAATTAAAAATACCTGTAAAAATACCTGTAAAAATAATTACAGGTATTTTATTATATAACAAAAGAAAATGATAGAAGAAAGAAGTGGTTAACTGTCATTGGAAGAGATCATTGCTGCATGTCTCATATTGTATCATGTCTCATCTTGTGCGCACACACACGACCCGAAGCGTGCGGCCATAGACAGCACGCGAGTAATGAACTGAGCTCTGGTTTGTGTCTGAATGGACAAATACACACAAAATTATGTTTAAATGTACGTTTTGGAGAGTATTCACGTAAAATATGTTGGTTATGTCTTAAACAGAGTGTTTTCCAGTCTCTTTGGTAGAGAGAGAGAGAGACGAGGAAAACAAACAAGCATGCAAATGGAAATGATCGCAGCCGGAAAAAATATCGCGCTCATTTTTTTTATCGTGCGATTCTTTGATTTATTGACTATCACGACAGGCCTAATCCAGATTAATGACAGCTAGCCGTGAGCCGTGGCTAACAGCTGGCAAGCTACCAGCTGTTACCATAGGGCTGTTACCTAACAACTCGCTACCTAGTCAGAGCAAACTACCACCAAAGTCATACTTTTGTTTTTAAATATATAATACCTACATTTCCCATGATTCCCATGATGAAAGCCTTCAAGCGATCCCCACTGTATGGAGAGGGGTTATGCACAAGCAAGTCTGGGGCAGATAATAATGGACAAAAGAAAACTGGGGGTAACAAATAAGGATCGGAGCCTAAAAATAAAATTTTCTCCTGGTAGTCAGTCTCTGTCTGTCTCTCTCACTCACTCTCACTCTCATTCAAATGGGCAGTTTGGGCGGCCATACCGGGCGAGATCGGTCGTAAATATGGCGGCGTTCTATTGGTAGTGATGTAGGTGGCATAGATTGTGACGTCACGCGTATCACTCCGCGTTGCATTGTGGGAAGGATTCGCCATCTTGGTAGGATACGCTATCCGTTGTCATGGTTACTTCGACCGTGAGACCGAGAGAAATAGCGACAGAGAGAGAGAGAGAGAGAGAGAGAGAGAGAGAGAGAGAGAGAGAGAGAGAGAGAGAGAGAGGAGAGAGAGAGAGAGAGAGAGAGAGAGAGAGAGAGAGAGAGAGAGAGAGAGAGCAGCTTGATATTTGTTTGCATTTTTGCGATAAGGCACAGTTTCTTGGGAATAAATGAAGAAGGGGGAAGCAAAAGGACAGGGGCTCTATCGGGAGAGACTAAATAACAACACCAAGCAGCGTTATTTAGAGAAACTACTTGACATCAACAACATGGACCCGTACAACCTGCTACAGAATGGACGAAAGACCCAAAGCACTACCACCTTTCACATACCCTGACATAGTCAATTACCTGGTTTATGGTATCAGTGCCTAATGTTACTGCCTACACAATGCAAGAGTTCAGAAGCTTTAAGTCATTAGAAGCTTATGAACAATTCGGCTGCGGCTGGGTGCAAGACTTAGAAACCCCCAAACCTGTAACGTTAAACTGCGAGAGTTCAGTCATACTTGATGTTTCAGGCCTCATTCATATGTGGAAATAAATCTGATATGAATCAGATATGTGCATTTGCACCTGCCGTGCAACGTTAAGCGAACAGATCGGACATTCCCCTGTCAATGCGAATCGTACGTTATTAAAAAAAAGTGTCTTTTTAAAACATTTCACGGTACAGATATATCTATAACAAATGAAACAACTCTAGTTGAATAACAGAGTATAAATTTTGTTCGTTTGTGTTAAATAAAAGGCGAACTGTGCTGAAATGTGTTGCTTTTGAAATCATGATTTCCTCACTGTTGCTGCTGTCAGTTTATTGACAAGCAGTTTCTCTAATCTGGCTAGCATTGTTATTCAGTCTCTCCCGATAGAACCCCTTTCATTTCTCTTCCTTCTCCATATCTTCCAAAGAATCTGCGGCGTATCGCTAAAATGTAAAATGTAAACAAATACTAAGCTGGGCTGTCTCTCTTTCGCTATTTCTGGAATGTTTAGTCGCGCCTCTGTGAAGTTCTGAAGGCGTTGCCCCTGGCAACCGACAGCATCTCCTACCATCATGGCCGACCGGCTCAGACCCCGCCCAAATCGGCACGTGACTCCTCACTCTCAATAAGCTTGTTCGACTTGAACCGGCACTGCACAGACGATCGGTTTATGACATCAAAGTACTTCGAGAGTGATTGAAAAGACGGCGAATAAACAAGAATTCAAGCGTTGTGTTGTCCCCTGCCCTCATTTTATCACGGGTGGGGACACACATCAGCTTTGTGTTGCTTGTTTGGGAGTGAAGTATGCCCAGTTAGTTCTCGGGGGAGCTGACTGTGAGCATTGCGAGATGCTGTCTGTGAGGACGCTTCGCTCCCGCTTTGCTTTGAGGAGGACGGTTCGGTGCATGCTCCCCAGGGTGCTGGTCCCATCGCTGCCGAGGCACAGCGGTGACGAACATCTTGGGGTTCACAAATGGATCTGACAGCAGGGTTTGAGACGGGCCCAGCTTTGGCATTATTCGGATCAATTATTTGTCTGTTTCGGGTCACCAAGAAAAGGTTACTCTGCTTCCAAGCAGATTATAAGCAAGTGGGTAGTCGAGGCTAACTCACTTGCTTATGAAGCGGCTGGTCAGCCTTCACCTTTGGCTGTCCGGGCCCATTCTACTAGGAGTATGGTTGCCTCTAATGCTTTATTATTGGGAGTTTCCCTCCTTCACATCTGTGATGTGGCAGGCTGGTGAGACAATAAGAGCCGAGAGATCTCATAAAAAGCCAAGTGTCTCACAATCATATCAGACAGATATGCATTTGTATGCACTAGATTTGGTATTTGTTCAAAGGTTACATGCAATTTGAAGGATGGTTTGTATTTATTTGTGAAATATTATCTAGGCTCATTTATTAATATTTGCAAAACACAATGTACATGTGTTTATTGTTAATATCCAACAATATTATTGATCTGCCTTACCTCAGGTGAACAATGACGTAATTTTCTTATAGAAACAAACTTATTGTATTATTTTCATGTTATCACTGTGAAGCTGCTTTGATACAATCTGTATTGTAAAAAGCACTATGTAAATAAAGGTGACTTGACTTGACATGATATTACAGATCTTGATAACATATGAAAATAACAGATCTATTTCCAAAACATTAACAATTTTAATAACATTGTCGACACGTACACCTTAACCCTCAGGTTGTGTTCAAAACACTATAACACTTGTGATGTTCCCGGTCAAATATGACCAGCCTATAAAAAAATAACTTTTAAATCACTTATGCTATTTTGTCAACTTGTTCTCTTTCAATTAGGACTAGTTTTGTATTTCTATTTGCATCTGATTAATTTTAGGCCTCATTTATCTTTTGTAGCCTACAAAATAAAAGTTTTTTTTATAATTGTAACCTTGTCACAGTAGAATATTAAATGTATCACTTTGTCTCACAGAAGTACACTCTACAAGGGTGTGAATGGGAATGTCCTGGTTGCTTATACAACCCACCGTTCCCTGAAGGAGGGCGACATTCGACTGAAATGGGATCACGCCAGGGAGCCTATTGTCTTCGAGAAATGATTGAACGAGCCAATACACATTGGCGTGCGAGATATGCATCTCACACTCCGCCCCGCGGCGCGGGTATAAATACGGAAGTAGATGCACGCACCATTTGCTTTTCGCTGAGGAGCCGAGCGTAACTCGAGTCAGCGGTGGTCCAGCGATAGTGGCAAGGGGACTACGTCCTCCGTTCCCTCCTTTAGGGAACGGTGGGTTGCATACGCAACCAGGACGTTCCCTTTCATCGAGAACGTCAGACGTAGTCGACATTCGGCTGAAATAGGATACCATTGAAAATGCCACTAAAGCTGCCACCTTCCAGTGCCTAGACAAAAGCCTCCTGATCCTCCCGACCTTTTAGCGGAGAGGTTAGGGCTTAGGCCAGGAAGTCACTGCTGTTTCCACAAGACCCGCTCAGTTAGACTTGGAAAGCATGCCCTGAACATGGACGGAAGGGACACTGCGGAAGCCACATCCTCCCGAAGGGAGGTAACGTGGAGAATACACATATGAACTGGGCAGATTACCGGGCAGTCCAACATATGGAATGTCACTGGGGTGGCTCCAGGTCGAACGCTGCAGGTCCAAGATTGGCCGTAACCCACCACCTTTCTTGGGTACAATGAAGTACTGACACCGGCTCTATCGCGTCCTTCGCCAGTAGGACAGCGATTTCCGAGCGCATGACAGGAGCAGATTCGCTTGACACTGAGGTGTGGCGAACGCCGCTGTACTTGGGCGGATGCCGGCGGAACTGAATCATGTAGCCGAACCTGACAGTACGAAGGAGCCAGCTGGACCGGTTGGGAAGCATACTCCAGGCTTCAACGAACCTGACCAGAGGGACCAGAGGTACCACAGGCGTACCCGGTGTGGCAGCGAGGTGGAGGAGGGGGACCCGGCTCGGAAGGCCCGTGGGCGGCCCGAAGCGGGGTCTGAGTGGGCAGTGCCACACCTACCTGTCTCTACGGAGCAGCAAGGGATGTGCGAGAAGCCGGATGACCGGGTCCTCGAACACATCGTGCTGCCGGCTGACGAACAAGAGGGAGCTGAAAGGTGCAAGGCCGATCCACAGGGTTGTATACCATGAGCCTCGCTTTCTTGGGATCCAGGGACGGAGAATTTCGGTCTTTTGACGATATGGGTACCACTGGACTCTGGGGAGCCAGTGGTGGAATAATAACCATCTGAAGAGCTTGTCCTGCCAACCCTGGATGGCCTGTCTCAGGGACGCTTTGTCTGACACTTGTCGTCTGGCTCTACAATGACCAAGACAGACCGGGCAGCCTGCCTGATGCGGTCTCTACGCAGGGGGCTGGGTGAAGGCTGTTGCGGGGGCCCCACGGAACCGGATGCAGCAGCAGGTGAATGCCCTCGGCGACGGGCAGACGGAGAGACTGTGACTGGCGACGGGATGGAGGCAACAGCGGGCCGCCGGTACAGGGTGTGTCTGAGAGCCTCCGTCTGCGCCTGGGCGGCGGAGAGCTGTTGGGTGCAGCTCTCCACCGCAGAGCTGTTGGGTGCAGCTCTCCACCGCATCGCCGAACAACCCAACCTGGGAATTTGGGGAGTCCAGGAATCGAACCTTTTCCGCATCCGCCATCTCAACCAGGCTGAGCCAACGATGGCGCTCCTGGACCACTAAGGTGGACATCGCTAGACCGACTGTGCACGCTGCGACACCCGTACCCCGGAGGGCATGGTCAGTAGCAGTGCGGACCCTCGTGCATGTCCATGAGCGTCTTGGCCTGATAGACCTGTAACAACGCCAAGGCATGCAAAGAGGAGGCCCGTAAGCTTTGTAAGCTCTGACCGTCAATTCTGACGCAAACTCACAAGCCTGCGAGGGGAAACAAGGATCCCCCGTCCAGGATGCAGCGGCCGTCGGACACAGGTGTGCCGCAACAGACCGTTCCACCGGAGGGATAGCCTCATAACCCTTCACTGCTCCTCCGACAAGGGTAGCGAGGGGGGAAGAACCACTCAGGCAGTAAAAGGTGCCTTCCACGACCAAGTAAGGCCTCCATGCACTTCGGGAAAGAAGGGTATTGGGGCGGCGGGCAGAGAACCAGCATGGCCCGCCCCGAGATACCAATCATCCAACCGAGACTGAGCAGGACACGGTGGAGGGTTCCACTCGAGCCCGACAGCCTCGGCGGCCCGTTTCAGCATAGCTGACAATTCTGGATCTGGCTCGGGCAACGTTGTGCTCCCAGAGGAAGACAACGCAGTCGAGTCATCCCGCAGTCGAGCTGGCTCACCCATTACAGATGGACCAGCACGCACCACAGGAGGCTCCAGCGGTTGCAGTGGAAGGGAGGAGTGAGGAGCCCACAGGGAATGGTTACCGGGCGAGACCTCCAACACTATCCTCCTATCACCAATCGCACGTGGCACCCGAGGGTGGGGCGTGGTAATGGGGACTCGCGCTTCGCGGACGAAGGCGAGTCTCGATTTCAACACTGCAACAGTCATATTCCCGCAATGGAAACATGAACTGTCCACAAAAGCTGCTTCAGCGTGCTGTAAGCCCAAACACGTGATACAACAATTGTGACTGTCAGAGAGAGACAGGGAACAACCGCACTCAAAAAAAACGCACGGGCGGAATGACATCTTGAAAAAGACGCAAACGCACCCGTTTTGCTCTTTCAGGAAGTGAAAACTCTCACCAGTGCCGAAGCACACAGGTGAATGACCGCGGCAACCCTAATACAGGAATGGTGCAACCTGTATCAGTGAAGCACTAACTTTCTCGCCCTCAACCGGCCGTCAAACAAACAAACACAAACAGAATTTGGTTGCTGTGGAAACAGCCGTTAAGAGCTCGGAAGCTTGCAATCACCGCTGTCTCGCGCTGTAAACACCAACACCAGGAGATACTTCCAGAAGAAGCACTCGCTCGTTGTACAACAACACACTTCAGAAGACCTAGACATGAAGCTCGGCTCCGAAGCGAAAGGCAAATGGTGCGTGCATCTACTTCCGTATTTATACCCGCGCCGCGGGGCGGAGTGTAAGATGCATATGTGTATTGGCTCGTTCAATAATTACTCGAAGACAATAGGCTCCCTGGTGTGATCCCATTTCAGTCGAATGTCGACCACGTCTGACGTTCTCGACTGAAAGGGAACCCATGCGATATTGGACTGCTATGTATTGAGGACCCTAACAAAGACTTTGAGATCGAAGAGAGGCCCCTTATAGCAACAATGGCCATCAGTGATGAGAAAACAGTGGTGGAGACCCAAAAGGGAAGCGTGCTTTCTTACCAGCAGCCCATACTACCTACTAAGGTAATTAACATTCATATGGATGCTCCACCGTTTCCACAGCTTCTCATAGATGACTACCGGCTTGTCCCGACAGACTGGGCGCATGAGCTAACCGAGGCCAATTGCATGCTCCCTCAAAGCTTGCGACATCTGTGGCATTGTGCTGTGTGATAAAAGACTAGTTGAGATCAAGTGCCCCAAACGTGTGTATTTAAAATCTCTAAAGAGGAAGAAATACTAATACTTATCTGGTCTGCATCCTAAACTGAACAGTGTTGGGTGAATGACATTTGTTTGGTCAGGTTTTATGTTAGTTAAAACTGTTTGAAGTTGGACAAAGATTCTTCCATGATGTGTATGTGTGTGTGTGTGTGTGTGTGTGTATGTATGTGTGTGTGTATGTGTGTGTGTGTGTGTGTGTGTGTGTGTGTGTGTGTGTGTGTGTGTGTGTGTGGAAGACGTGCATGACAAGAGAACTAAGATGAACTTAGACTTAAGACTTTTTCCCAGTTTTCCCTGAACTAGATTGGATCTGACTTTTTTTTTTTTTTTTTTTTTTTTTTACATTACTTACAATCAAAACTATATTACAAATGAACTGAACTTTACCACCAAGGAACTGAACTTTACTGTAAAGGAATTAAACATTAATACACGCAAACTGAACTTTATAACATGAACTGAATAGTATTATACATCTTGAAGTGAATTCAAACTGAGTTGCGGTATCAAATTCTTCATATTGATTAATGGTTTATTGTTCTTTGTTTGGATGTGATAGTAGTTGGAACAGTAAAAAAAAAAGGCAAACCAAACACAATTTTTATATTTGTTGTGTTACAGGAAAGTGTTTCTGTATTCAACATCTGGCCTCCAGCGTAAGTTTTATATCTTTATACCCCAACTCCATTAGAACCTAGAACTGGTCCAGTAGCGTAAGTGTTGTGTTGGAGGATGCTAGTGCTACACAAGTTACAATAAACAGCAAAACTGTTGAAGGAAGTTTTGTACACATCCATGTGGTGATTGCAACTGGTTCTTTTTTTCGAGTCTAAGAAATAGGAGATACAGCAGTGAATTTTTGTGTTCTGTAATATAACTTTTGTTGTGTTTGTGTGTTCGAAAACCAGTCAGTATCTGGTGTGACCACCATTTGCCTCATGCAGTGCAACACACATCTACTTAGAGTTGATCAGGTTGTTGATTGTGTCCTGTGGGATGTTGATCTACTCCTCTTCAATGACTGTGCAAAGTTGCTGGATATTTGCAGGACCTGGAAAACACTGTCGTATACGCCGATCCAGAGCATCACAAACATGCTCAATGGGTGACATGTCCAGTGAGTATGCTGGCCATGCAAGAACTGGGATTTTTTCAGCTTCCAGGAATTGTGTACAGATCTTTGCAACATGGGCCCTGCATTATCATGCTGCAACATGAGGTGATGGTCGTGGATGAATGGCACAACAATGGGCCTAAGTATCTCGTCGCGGTATCTTTGTGCATTTAAAATGCCATCAATAAAACGCACCTGTGTTCGTTGTCCATAACAGGCCTTATCCTCTCTCGTACTTCACTGTCGTCGCTCCTCCTTTATGCCTCCGCTCCTCCGTGAGAAATACGAGACCGGTGCGTCTCGCAGGTGTCGCTCATTATCAATCACGCACCGGCCTCGCACCGTTCTCTCACGTCCCTCGGCCATGTCCTGCTTGCCACAGTCATTATAATTTTTCTCTCTAGGCCAATTCAATTAAGCTTATGAGAAATTAGAATCAAGGTAATAGGCTGTATTGACATTGCACTCTTTAGCAGAAGCACTTGTGCAATTCTACATATCCCTTTTCCTTAGATGGTTAGAACCTCGTGGTTCCCTTTCAGTTGAGAACGTCAGACGTAATTGGCATCGACTGAATGGGGATCACTCTAGGGAGCCTGTCTTCTTTGTACTACCATTTAATCAAGCCAATTCAACATTGGCGTGCATGATTCCACGTTCCGCCCGGCAGCGCGGGTATAAACAGGGAAGTGGACACACGCACCAGTTGCCACCGCAGCAGCCTCCACCCGGGCCCTTTCTCAAAAGCCTCCGTCCAAGTTGCTACAGAGAGGCATTTTTCAGAATGCCCTGCCCCCAAGCTTGGTCTGCAACGTTCGACCTGTTGAATGACATGTACTTCAGATCTCTAGCCTCCTGACCACAGGCTATCCTGCGTGTTGCGTTTGAGGGTTCGAAGTATCAGTACAGAGTCCTACCTTATGAGTGCTCCATAACCAGTTGGGTTTTCAGGCCAACTGGGAGAGAGTAATCTCGCCCAAGGGCTGAGTATCTCTTTTCCGGTATGGAGATGGACTCGGCCCAACATGCCTCTTCAAGAAGAGTGTGTGTCTGGTTGGATCTATAAGAAGTGAGAAAGGGTCCCACTGAAAGAATTTTCAGAGGCTCCTGGGGCATATGGCAGACGCAGCTGAATGGCTTCCTTCATATGAAGACCAATTCTGCACTGGCTTAAGGTCGAGTCTGACAACAGATAACCCCGGCCTGCCGCCAAACCCTCAGCCTGTGTTCAGACCTTTCGTTCCTCCAGGCCAACCGCTCCTAGAATAAGGTCCACTAACACGACTGAGGGCCCATGTACAAAGGGCATGTTTTAACGGAGGGCTTGGTCTAAAAGACAGCATCGCAAGTCACAACTCACCCGTCACCTACTCCTTGGAGTCAGAAGCTTCTGAGGTCGCTTCGTTCCACTATTTCTTCCGGCCTGCTCAATCGTGCCGTCGGTCCTGGAGAGCCACAGTCCAGCAGAGTTTTGCTCTGACTCTGATTGTTTGCACTGATGACCCATGACTGTTGTGCCAGATACAGCTCAAACCACATCATCAAGTTTGCAGATGACACAACGGTGGTGGGTCTCATCTTCAACGACGATGACTCCGCATACAGAGATGAGGTATACCAACTCATCAATTGGTGTGACACTAACAACTTAGATTTAAATGTAAATAAAACAAAAGAAATAACTGTGGACTTCAGGAAAAATCATAGGACACACATACCCCTCACCATCAATGGCAGCGCTGTGGAATCAGTGAAAAGTATCAAGTTCCTGGGGGTGCACATCACTGATGATCTGTCATGGTCTACCAACACCATCTCCCTTGTTAAGAAAGCTCAGCAACGCCTCCACTTCTTACGCAGGATGAGAAGAGCCAACCTTCCCTCATCGGCACTCACTACCTTTTACAGGGGTGCCATTGAGAGTATCCTCACCAGCAGTTTCTCAGTTTGGTATGGCAGCTGCACTGTTGCTGACCGGAAAGCTCTACAGAGGGTGGTGAGGTCAGCTGAGAAGATCACCAGATCAGCCCAACCATCCATCCAGGACATATACCCATCTCACTGCTACAAAAGAGCCACCAACATCATCAAAGACCCCACCCATCCCACACACAAACTGTTCACCCTCCTACCATCTGGTAAGCGCTACAGCAGTATGCGTTGCAGGACTACCAGACTCAGCAATAGCTTTTTCCCACAAGCCATCAGACTGCTCAACTCATTCATGAAAACTGGATCATAACACCCCTCCTTCCCCTCACAACCCACACACACTAAGACCTGTGAGATTGTGGAAAAGACATACTCAAATGTTTGCAAAATACTTATATGCACATATGCCGAGATCCCCATGCACAAGAATGTAACAAGTTTACAATATTTAAGTATCTCCATGCTGCTACTTGCACTTGCCATATTGCACTTTATATTGCACTACAGTGATATATTTTGAAACTGATAGTCTGGTAGCTGTAAGCTCCTAGTAGGCCATGCTATGTTGACTTGGACCATCTGCACTTGGTTAGTGGTGTTCTATGTTTTAGCTGTATGTTTAGTCTATGTTTAGTATGTGTTAAATCTTGTTTTAATATTGCACATTGGAGTATGGGAGAAACACAATTTCAGTCTGCTGCGTAATGTACTGTTACATGGTTTGATTGACAATAAAGTTGACTTGAACTTGAACTTGATAACTCACCTGCCTGTATAGCTTTCTAGTAACCCATAACACCTTGATTAGCTGGTTCAGGTTCATTCACGCTAGACCATTCAGTCAACGTCGACTACATCCTCCGTTCCCTCCTTCAGGTAACGGTGGGTTGCATACGCAACCAGGACGTTCTCCAATTAAAACGACTATCCCATTCATTTCTAGAAGTAGGCTAATAACTTCTTACGTTTTAGAGGTATTTGCTCAAGATAGTTTTTATAGATGTAGTTATCACACACAGTTGAAAAACACTCACCTTGTTGAGGTGTAGCCAAAATGAATAAGTCTGTGAGGAAACACAATAACAGATCATGAATGATAAAGTGAAGCAGATCATATATTTTCTCAATTGAATTATAAGATTTAATACATCGATACACATGAACCTGTCACAGTAGTTTGATGAGGTTGTGCAGTGATCTATACTGTAGCAAACACACATTATTGTAGAGAAAAGTGTATAAGCGTTAAATCTGTTTCAAAATGCCCAGCAGAAAGACTATGGACTTAATTTTGAGGAGCTACTGTGGTGTCATCATTACTTATTTCAATGTACAGTACCTCTAATCAACTAGTGGACAAATGCAAAGTGATAAAATATAAAAAATAGAGATACAACTGACAAGGTAGTAGTAATGTAATGAGGGGGGTGGACAGGAATCCACTGCTGCTTCAATGTATATGCAAGTGATTATAATTAAGCTATTAATCAATATGTTTCCTTCTAAATATCACATGAGTTGAATGACTTCTCTAGGCCTGTGAGATTTTACTTTGTTATAGAAGTTACCAGTGTGAAACCAGAAATGTTCTTTTCATGGATTCTCTAATGTCTGTATTTGATATCTGAATGCAGTAACATTGCTTGCACATTTATTCCGGCTTCCAGAAATGGAATATGGAAAGATGTTTTGATTTGTGTTTGAGAAATGTATTCAATATGTCAATGCCACTATTGCGAACTACTTAACAAACCTGTCTGAGATTGAAACTGGTTATCTAAAAAGATATAAGAAATAAAACAAACACTTTCTTTGAAAAACGAAATTCTGACTGTTTATTGTACTAAAATCCCACTGATATCTCACTTGCATAATCATTTGGAACAAAGTGTATGATAAATAAAAGATACAAATAGTGCAGCTGCATTTTGTTTAACATCTGATGGTGTCAGGTTTTCATATACAAGATTTTACCTTGTTACTCATAATGATCACGTGTGGGAGGCTAAAATGTAACATCATGACAATGTTGTTGTTTTAGATTATGTAAAAGGTAAGCGAATTATAAAAGTAAAAAAACGAGCAATTTGTCAAAATGCTACTAAAATAATTCCTTGCCTGCCTTGAGTAAAAAGGCTTCAGTTAAAGCTGCAATCGGCAAGTCTGGCAGATTGATTTTGTCTTAGCAAAAATGTTGAATGTTTACAACTCTCGTGCCCCTCCCCCACCACCACCGAACACCCTCCCATCGAGTTTGTGCTCGTCATTGCGTGTGCACCTGATTTTCTGTGAACGGGCTCATCTCTTCAGCATCGAAGCATCATCCCAGCAAACACAGAACGTTGGCACAACGTACCCAACCTTCTAACAACGTTTTAAGAACATGGCCAAAAGGTTGCTATAACTACGTTGTGTGGTGAAGGATGTTACAGCGTTGTCACAATGTTGACATTGAACCACCGTTCAGGGGTGCGTTTCCCAAAACCATCGTTGCTAACCTGTTAGCAACTTGGATGGTTGGCAATGGGAAATTGCATTGCAACCATCAAAGTTGCTAACTTAGTTAGCAACGATGGTTTTGGGAAACGCACTCCAGGGCCGTTGCTTAAAGGGATACTCCACCGTTTTTTCATATTAGACAATGTTATTCTCTTATCTAGGATGATTTGATACATGCCTCTCTCGTCTCAGTGCGTGCACTTAATCGCTCTGTCGGGCGGAGAACTTTGAGAGCAGTTAGCTTAGCCCCATTCATTGTATATGGGCCAAACAGAGATGAAGTTAGAAGCGGACCAAACAAATCCACGTTTTCTCTATTTAAATATAGTTACACGAGTAGTTACACGACCAAGTATGGTGACTCTAAATAAAATGTGGCGCTTTTTATAAGCGGGTAAAATGGATAACTATAATGTATGGCGGAATAGCACTTATTGGGAGCACTTCGACTTGGCGCAGTAATATCTTCACTCGTGAAAAGTCTTATCCCCCCTCTCCCTCTCCCTGTCATTTCCGTCAATAGAACCAACGTGACTTTTACTTCTACCTGTGCTACTAGCAAACTGCAAGAGATCATTTACAATGGCGGACTATGTAGATAATTATGACTTGTTTGTAGCAGACCCAGAGCCATATCTGTTTAAACCCGAGTACACAGAGGAGGAACTAATGGAAGCTTGCTTCCGCCACAGAATGAAAAATAAAAAAGGTAATTGCGACTTTTTTTCTCACAATTGCGAGTTTTCATCTCGCAATTCTGACTTTATTTCTCAGAATTGCGAGATATAAAGTCGCAATGTGAGTTATAAAGTCAGAATTGTGTGATATAAAGTCAGAATTGCGTGATATAAAGTCGCAATTGCGTGATATAAAGTCAGAATTGTGAAACTATTCTGAGAGGAAAAAAGTCCGTCTTTTTCCCCCCATATAATTGGACTTTATAACTCGCAATTGCGAGTTTATATCTCACAATTCTGACTATATCTCGCAATTCTGACTTTATATCTCACAATTCTGACTTTATAACACGCAATTGCGACTTTATATCTCGCAATTCTGACTTTATATCTCACAATTCTGACTTTATATCACGCAATTGCGACTTTATATCTGCGACAATTACCTTTTTATTTTTCATTCTGTGGCGGAAACAAGCTTCCATAAGTTCCTCCTCTGTGTACTCGGGTTTAAACAGATATGGCTCTGGGTCTGCTACAAACAAGTCATAATTATCTACATAGTCCGCCATTGTAAATGATCTCTTGCAGTTTGCTAGTAGCACAGGTAGCTAGAAGTAAAAGTCATGTTGGTTCTATTGACGGAAATGACAGGGAGAGGGGGGAGAGGACTTTTCACGAGTGAAGATATTACTGCGCCGAGTCAAAGTGCTCCCAATAAGTGCTATTCCGCCATACATTATAGTTATCCATTTTCAAAGTTCTCAAAGTTCTCCGCCCGACAGAGCGATTAAGTGCACGCACTGAGACGAGAGAGGCATGTATCAAATCATCTTAGATAAGAGAATAACATTGTCTAATATGAAAAAACGGTGGAGTATCCCTTTAAGGTTGTGCCTGGACAACCACTGGACAACATATGTACTCGTCACTGCCCTGACGCGCGAAAATCAGCCGTTTAAATTTCAACCAACCGCTGGGCCGTCTCATTCACCATCAAGCAAGGATACGTGAGAATTGAGCTTAATTTACCTCAGCTAAATAAGATACGGAATTATACAAACACAACCTACAACTTCCTTGTCTAATGTGACATTTGCACATCTTCTGGTCAGGTATGACAACCATTTAAATTTATGGCAAAAGTTATAAGCCATAATGAAGGCAAAATTACTTTAATGATGAGTGAAAAAAAATGCTTGTAACCTATCGCACACCTGTATATTTTTCCTTTGATTTGGCGTCTCATTCATTTCTTTGCTATATTTTCTCATGTCTGCTCATGCTAGTTAACGTTAGTCACTCCCTGTATATAATGGTTTTTTTTCTCACAAATGTATGACTTTTGGAAGTGCAATTTGAATACCATAAATACCATGAATTGCATAAAGATGGGCATCGGCCAGGTTTTTGACACGCAGCATTTTTCCAAATGAAGGTTAAGCTATTCAAATGCAGAATCTGAAAAAAATCTACTCCACCATAAAATAACACTAAAACATGTATTTGTAGCAGGTAAAATGCCGTAAATAGGCTACGTGACATCCGATCAAATTACCTCATTTTTTGGGGTCAAAACTGACTGCATTCACACAAGCAGCGTGTTTTGATAGCCTGTTTCGTGCAGATGATGCTGCCATGGCAAATATATCGTTCTCGACAATGAACCTTTGTAAAAGTGGGGATTTAGCACTTACTAGCTCAAAGAACAAATATAGACAGACACAGATCTCTGTACACAGATCTCTGTACATAGATCTGTAATGGTCATCAGCTGGAGTGCCCTTTTGAGCCACCAGAGGGCATTCCACTTAAGTGTTTTGTTTTTCCCATAGTCTGTAAAAAAAAGATGGACGACGCCCCTTCGCTATTTTCCATTGGAGAGAACTGAAGCCGCCAGTGTCCCGATATGCCGCTGACATCTTGGGACTTGAGTCTGCGCAGTTGTGTTTTCGGGACCAGTCATGCGCAGTCGTGAACAGGAAGTAAAGCCGCGAAATCAACACCCTGCCCTCACTCTCGTTGAATCAATCGCAAGCACACGCCCTGCACTTTTCTTAAGTAGCCTCTGTCTGCTCCGTTCCTCTCCAATGATGTCTGCTGATTGCAGGACCTCGTTAAAATAAGGTAAATCCAACTACTAACCACATAGTCAACATTATGACAAAAAGTCTGTTGGTGCTTCAGTGACTACTTCGCACAGAGAACCTGTCAATCACAGCTGTCAATCACAGCACCGTTTTTATAGCATCAAATAACTAACTAAAAACAAACTTATTTTAAAAACAAACACTTGAAATTACATCAGCGTGATAGAAACTACAGTAAATGACAGAAACTATCTTTGGAAAAAAGATATGTGAAGTGTAATTTAATTGTTTAGTTGGTCTCACGCTCCGTTGAATAACACAGGGAGGCGGGGCTTATGACCTATACTAGGACCGGTCACCGGTTGGGGCGATCGAGACGTTTTGGCTTCACTTTTGAGGGCTTGTGCGGCACGCTTGGTTTTTCCCATAACTCTCTGCCCGGACTCATCATCACTGATCACATTCACCTGCATGTCATTACCTTGTTTAGCTCACCCCTTAAAGGGTCATGAAACCCCAAACCAAATTTTCTGAGATTTTAACAGAGGTATGTGTGTTGAACACCATTGAAGACAATGTTAGCATCTGTTAGATTTAATAATAGGGTTAAAATGGTTACATTTTAGTTTTTTTCCGCTTTTTTCGTCTTCCGGGTTTAAAATCTTCATCGTGTCCGGCCATGCACTGTGAGTGCTTGATGACTCATCGGTGTCTCATAATTATTAATGAGACTGAGTTCATATCCTATGAGAAGACATTGTCTCTTAATTATTCATGACACCACGTGGATCTTTCCAATAACAGACATGTCAAACTGTGATATCGCGTAGTAGCCTAGATGAGAGAGACAATCATGGGACGCAGTGTTTGTTTTCGTGGTGCAAAAGTCCAAGTGGTTTGAATATGTTTCCCCGCGATGCTGCCAGGGCTAAACTCTGGCTCCGGGCGGTTGGTTTGATCAACCACGGACACATCTAAACTATAGCGTGTGCCGCAAACATTTTTCTCGAGAGAAAGTTTTTCATTTGAACATTTTTCATGTTCATTCTCGCCTTGTTGACGACCAATGCAGGTTGCGTCTTGCGAGTGATGCGGTACCAAGTCCCGAGGACTTTTCTATCCCTTCAGAGGTATGTGTGTGTGTGTGTGTGTGTGTGTGTGTGTGTGTGTGTGTGTGTCTAAAATGAGAAGTCCTCACAGAGCCATCTTTATTATGGGAGTTCAGCGGGCGCGTAGATATTAGGCTATGCACGGAACGTTGTTTTTTTTAAGCGGAAATTAATTATTTTCAAATATATGCATTTAGTGTCTATATAAACAACTATATATTTTATAATGACATTATAATTATACATGTAGTCTACATTAATATGTTTAAAATAGAATTACGATTACTGTAGGCTAATATATGTAGCAGGGCATTCAGTTACTTTTGAAAGGACAATAATAAAGTGTCAGTGTATTTCATTAGACATTAACTTTGCCAGCTATAAAAAAAAATCTAGCATTTCCTCACGTTTTACCACTGCTTTTTAGTGACAGTTGATATGCATGGGCCACTGGCTATGACAGTGATGGCCAAACCACACCCACTCCCTCGCTTCTTCTCACAGCATCCACGCCCATTTAAGTTGCATTTTTCAAAAGATAGACTTGAGCTGAAAGAGGGGGGTTCTCTTACGAGAGTACTCTCGTGTTGCGTAAGCTAGCTTACGCTACGGGAAAACTCCTTTTCTCGAGAATACTGAAGCCAAAAAATTATCCTTTAATTTTCTCATATTTAAAACGCATGCTTGCACAGAGCAGACCTAGAATAGGCAGCTCGTGCGCCTATTGGCTGCTCTGCGGCAAGATGCTGCAACCTATCGGTGGACTGGGAGTGACGTCAGCACCAATAGCAGCGCGGGTGCCCGAGTGCGTCACGTCCCGCCAGAATAGGCGTGGCTTACCTCTATATAAGCCGGTCCAGATAGGGTGTTCTTTGATTTTTCTCCACTTCAGCGAAGTATTCACATCGCTGACTCTCCAGAGAAGCCGCGCCGTCGAAACAAGCACCTCAGCGGGACGAGCCCTCTGCACTGCAGTTGGAAGCCGCCTTCGCCGCTTCATCGCCGTACCTGCTGCGCTATCCGGCGCCCATATCCTTTTCATATTATATATCCTTTTCATATGCGCTATCCGGCGCCCATATCCTTCTCTAGTATTCTAAAAGAGCAAGAGGCGTTGTTTCAAATGCCTCGAGTTTCCAAATGCGGCTCGTGTCGAGCCCCTCTCAGCGACAATGCGCGAGTCTCGCCGCGGCCGGACCGCCATTGAAAGCAGCACGCATCGCTCTCACAGCTCCCTCGACGGAGGCGGCTGGAGAGTAGTGTATTTCGCAGCCAACGAGCCCGTTACGTTACCCGCTCGCCTGCACACAAAAGCCGTTTTCACGGCTACCCAAAAAAAAAAAAAAAAAAAAAGTGTGCGCTTCCCGCCTGGGACGGAACCGCGCGTAGCTTCCTTTAGAGCCTCGCTTTTTCACCTTCCCCGCCTCCCTTCACCGACGCGCAGCTGCCGCTCACGAGCCTCACTGCCGTCGCTTTTGAGGTTGAGGGACACGCATCAATAGACTGCTGTTCTAACCGCGCGTAGCTTCCTTTACGTTACAAGGAAGCTAGCGCGCCCCCGCAGAAGCAGTCACTCTGCCCCTTGTGGGACCGCGCAGTGATAAGCGCCGTTCCCAAGGGCTGCCGGAGCCTGTAGCCACAGCGACGCGCTCGCCGGAAAGCCTCCCTCGAGCCTCGCTTTTTCACCTTCCGCGCCTCCCTTCACCGACGCGCAGCTGCCGCTCACGAGCCTCACTGCCGTCGCGTCTGAGGTTGAGGGACACGCATCAATGGACTGCTGTTCTAACCGCGGCTAGCTTCCTTTACGTTACAAGGGAGCTAGCGCGCCCCCGCAGAAGCAGTCACTCTGCCCCTTGTGGGACCGTGCAGTGATAAGCGCCGTTCCCAAGGGCTGCCGGAGCCTGTAGCCACAGCGACGCGCTCGCCGGAAAGCCTCCCTCGAGCCTCGCTTTTTCACCTTCCGCGCCTCCCTTCACCGACGCGCAGCTGCCGCTCACGAGCCTCACTGCCGTCGCGTCTGAGGTTGAGGGACACGCATCAATGGACTGCTGTTCTAACCGCGGCTAGCTTCCTTTACGTTACAAGGGAGCTACCGTGGCTGCTCGCGCTACTCAAGCTTATGTTGTTTCCCCCGTGGCTCAGTGGCTAAACTCTAAGCTTTCGCGCCAGAGACCCGTGTTCGATCCCGGCTCTCGCAGTAGAAAAAATTTATGCAGCTCTCCTCTCTGAACTCGCGACCAGCTTTCTTACGTACAGGAAGCGAGCGTGCGAACCGAGACGTCACCGTCGAAAGAAAGTGTGTTTTTTTTTTTTTTGTCCCGCCAAAGCCTGACAAACTCCCTCTTCTTCTCAAACATTTTCCAGCTCCTCCTAGTACGAGCGGCCGGTAATGTCTATACTGCAGTAGTGTGCCTGTAATACACGCACGCCTGTAAACAGTGCCGACACACACACGAAAACTGTGATGACGCTCTCTCTCTCTCTTATCTGCTCGCGGCAACTAAAGCTTACGTTGTTTTCCCTGTGGCTCAGTGGCTAAACCCTAAGCTTTCGCGCCGGAGACCCGTGTTCGATCCCGGCTCCCGCAGCAGATAACATTTATGCAGATCCGGCTCACGCCGATGGTGTTTTAGTGTAGAAAGGTGCCCACATCTCAGTGTTCACCCCTACACGCAAGCACGCTCGTGTTATTCACAGAGCCCACTCCCTTAAAGCGGGCAACAGCTCGAGTGTTGAACGTAGGAAATGTGTCCGCGAGTTCGCGTCCACGCCTATTTTTCTGCCCGCTCTATCACTAAAGACTCACGGCTGGACCACAGTCAAAGTTTATTTCCCTGTCAGTCCCCTTCAAAAAAGGCTACTGCAGTGGTCCATTTAGCAGCCAACGAGCCGGTTCATTTACCCTCTCGCCTGCACACATACGCCGTTTTCACGGCGACCCAGAGAAATCTCAAAGGAGTATACTGTCTGGTTATCCGGCTCACGCCGTTGGTGTTTAAGTGTAGTGCAAGTGCCCACGCCCCAGTGTTCACCCCTACACACAAGCACATCAAATCTCGTGTCACTCACAGAGCACACTCTCATAAAGCGCAGAGAAGCCGCTCGAGTGTTGAATATAAGAAATGTGTCCACAGGTCCGTGCCCACTATCTGGCCGCTCTGTTACACGTTCAATAAAACAGGTTATGAATGTAAGTCTCGTGCCCGCCGGAGAGCGTTCACGCTTACTAACACACACCTCCCCCCGGGCGCCGCCCGCGTGTTAAAACGAAACACAGGGCATTGATATGACGCTCCCTATCCGTTATGATCGGGGCGTCACATACACTTGCAAGTCTCGTGCCCGCGCACACGCGCTCACGCTTACAGAAAGCTTTTCCGCCCAAAGCGCTGCTCGCGCGTCAAAAAGTGAGAATAAAATGCTCCCCATCCCTTATGATTGGGACTCCTCACATAAATCAGCCGGTCTCGGCTTTCAGTGAGCAGCCATTGCCCAGAACCGAGAGCGCGCGCGCCGCGCTTTCGGCTCCGGTTCAGTTTCACAAGCCCGCAAACGGCGGCGATCTGAACCCGGAGGCCATTCGCCCCCTAGCGGCTCACATAGCTGCGTGGGAAATTATCCCAGGGATTTCAGAATGGGTTCTCAGCACAATAAAGCAGGGCTATACACTTCAATTCATTCGCCCTCCCCCGCGCTTTCGAGCCCGGTCCGCGACGATAGTGAATGCGGAAGTAGCACACCTACTTCACGCAGAAATAGCAATACTGCTGTGCAAAGGGGCTATAGAAAAAGTACCGCCTTCTCTTAGCGAGTCAGGCTTTTACAGCCGATATTTTCTTGTACCCAAGAAGAACGGAGCTTTCAGGCCCATCCTAGATCTGAGACATTTGAACAAGGTGCTTGCAAAAGACCGTTCAAATGCTTACAACCAGGAAAATCCTCGCGCACGTTTGCCCGAGGGACTGGTTTATTTCTCTAGATCTGGAGGATGCCTATTTTCTGTTTCAGATATCACCCCGTCACAGGCAATTTTTGAGATTCGCCTTCGACGGTCAGGTATATCAATACACCGTCCTGTCGCTCGGCCTGTCTCTAGCACCCCATACATTTACGAAGTGCATGGACGCAGCGCTCGCCCCCCTGAGAACTCAGGGGCTGCGAATAATGAACTATCTGGACGACTGGCTGATATTGGCTGTGTTCGCCACCTAGCCGCGTTTTTCCAGAAGGGCAGCTTTCTCTCTTTGAAAACGTTTCAACGGATGCTGGGCTGTATGGCATCAGCTGCAGCGGTGCTCCAGCTGGGCCTATTGCGCATGCGCCCGCTCCATCACTGGTTGAATGCTTGCGCGTCTCGCCGAGCCTGGGTTTCTGGCGGCCAGAAAATCAGAGTGACTCAGACCTGCATAGCGGCTCTGCAGCCCTGGTTAGTAGCCGACTGGTACCAGCAGGGAGTGACGATGGGAACCATCTCTTATTGGAAAGTAGTTTCGACAGATGTGTCCAACTCGGGTTGGGGCGCGCTGTTCGAAGGCAGACCGGCCTTTGGCCAGTGGTCAGACCAAGAGAAGTGTTTTCACATAAACTGTCTTGAGATGATAGCGGTCGAAAACGCGCTGAAGCGCTTCCTCCCGTTCATACAGGACCAACACGTTCTCGTTCGCTCGGACAACATGTCTGTGGTTTCCTATGTAAACCGTCAGGGTGGTGTCAGATCCAGGAACCCCTGCAATCTGACGGAACGCATCCTTGTTTGGTCCCAGATGCACCTGTGCTCGCTGAGGGCGGCGCATGTGCCTGGCCATTCGAATGACGGTCCAGACAAACTGTCCAGGGACAACGTTCCCCTGGGGGAATGGTCCCTGCACCCCCAAACGGTCCAGAAACTGTGGCGCCTATTCGGCAGAGCGGAAGTCGGCCTATTTGCGTCAAAAGACAATGCTCATTGCCCGATGTTCTTTTTGAAGAACCAGGACACCCTGGCCCAGGTCTGGCCCAGCCTCCCTCTGTATGCTTTCCCTCCGGTCTCTCTGTTACCACAGGTAATCAAGAGAGTCAGGGAAACGCGCCACTCGGTGCTCCTCATAGCTCCGCACTGAGAGAATCAGAATTGGTTTCCGGAACTAGCACAGCTGTCACATGCAGCTACGTGGCCTATTCCGGTGAGGGCAGATCTCCTCTCTCAGGCTCGCGGCTAGATCTGGCATCCCCATCCAGAGCGCTGGTCTCTGCACGCATGATTGATCAACGGGTACTCGTTACCCTGCCAGAAAGAGTGATGAGCACGATCACGCAGTCTAGAGCTCCTTCCACGGGACGGCTCTACGCGTCTAAATGGTCAGTGTTCTCCAAGTGGTGCACCGACAGAGATCTGGATGCACGGTCGTGTGAGGTTGCACATTTGCTCACTTTCCTACCAGAGCTGATGGATAAGGGGAGGTCCCCATCCACGCTCAAAGTTTATGTGGTGGCCGTGGCGGCGTTCGCAGAATCGACGCACGGTCAGTCACCGGGAAGACATGAGCTGGTCATCCGCTTCCTTAGGGGAGCTAGAAGGATGAATCCGCCGCGCCCCCCGTCGGTTCGTATGCGGCCTCTGCAGTGCTTCGGTTGGGTCTGCTGCGCATGCACCCCCTCCAGCGCTGGCTGAAAACACGAGTCCCGCGACAAGCTCTCTGTGAGAGCGTCACGTTTGGAATTTGGGCCTAATGATTCTAAAGTTACGCTCAAACCAATTCGAAACAGAGCATTTCCAGATGGATAGTTGATGCTATCGCCTTGGCTTACAAGTCTAAAGGCCTTCAATGCCCTTTAGGTGTTCGAGCCCATTCCACTGGAAGTATGGCCTCATCATGGGCTTGGACTAGTGGTGTTTCACTCCATGATATTTGTAGAGCGGCAGGCTGGGCCTCTCTGTCTACATTTATAAGGTTTTATAACCTGGAGGTCCCTGCTTTGCAGGCCAAAGTGTTATCTGTATGAGATTGTCATACACGCCGACTGTTATACTGTGTTATGCACTCCCTTATACATATGAGGCGTCACCATATGGTCAATATGTGTTAGGGCTCACTTTGTGTCGGCCCACATATCTTCACTATTACGTGTTCCCCGGGCACTGGCCCTTGGACTTAATGTGAATGGTCTCAGCATACACGGCGCTTTAAACTGGGTTCCCGTAGCGTAAGCTAGCTTACGCAACACGAGAGTACTCTCGTAAGAGAACGACACTCGGTTACTAACGTAACCTCGGTTCTCTCTAGAAGAGGGAACGAGTGTTGCGTAACCCGGCCGTGTTAATGCTGCGTTCTTATTTCGCTTCAGTGTGAAAAACCAAAGAACACCCTATCTGGACCGGCTTATATAGAGGTAAGCCACGCCTATTCTGGCGGGACGTGACGCACTCGGGCACCCGCGCTGCTATTGGTGCTGACGTCACTCCCAGTCCACCGATAGGTTGCAGCATCTTGCCGCAGAGCAGCCAATAGGCGCACGAGCTGCCTATTCTAGGTCTGCTCTGTGCAAGCATGCGTTTTAAATATGAGAAAATTAAAGGATAATTTTTTGGCTTCAGTATTCTCGAGAAAAGGAGTTTTCCCGTAGCGTAAGCTAGCTTACGCAACACTCGTTCCCTCTTCTAGAGAGAACCGAGGTTACGTTAGTAACCGAGTGTCGTTTCATGACCCTTTAAGCCTGGTTTTCACATTCACTCACTGTGTAGTTTTGTATGTTGTTGCACTGCATCTCTGAGCATTCCTTTGGTTCCCTGTATTTTGGTTTCTTGGACTCTCTGCCTGCCTCTGGATTACCCGTTTGCCTTGTTCCGAACCTTGTTTGTTTGTTTGTTTGTTTGGACTGCCTACCTGGATTTCGACCTGTTGCCTGTTCATTTGATTTCGTGTCTGGATTACCCCATCTTATTAAAAGCTGCATATGGATCTAAAATTTCTTGTCTCAGAGCAGTTTGTGACAAGATCTCTGTGTGTGTGCACTTAAGATTCAAACTCTCTTCGATACAATAACATACCCTGTGAGTTCCTGTGTTTAATGTTGATCACATTATACGAATATCCACACGATTTCAAATGTGACAATGATTTTATACAACAGTTCAACAAACGATAGGTATTAAAATTAAGTGATGTTCATTTTAAACAGTATTGTCTGTTTTTTGCAACAAAACAATTGCTCCAACGAGTACGAATCTTTGAACAAATCGCGAGAATCAATGATTCATTCATAATTACAGCCACTTTCTTTGTTACTGATGAATAAATAACTCGATGACAGTGAGTTGCCGCCACCTACTGGCGGATTTAATTTAATATTTAAACACGTCACTTCGTTTTTACAATCTTTGCATATTTCTCTATTGAACATTTTCTATTTATTTAAAGCATTATTTTTTTTATAAAGGTAAAACATGCACTGGAAATATCGATTTAAGGGGAGAAATACTGTCCCTTACTGAAAAAGGAGTGACTTCAGAGAGGGGGTACGCAGAAGGATGTTAAAGGCCTCAGGGGTACAACACTAAAAAGTTTAAGAACACTCACTGGGTTAAAGGGATAGTTCATTTTGAAATTAATTTTTGATATGTTTTAGCTTACCTCAAGGGCATCCAAGATGTAGGTGTCTTTGTTTCAACAGTAGTTTCAATTTTGATATTTTTAGGTCAAACCATTCTTGTCTGTCAGTCATATAATGCAGGTCTATGGGGTCCACCTCAAAGAGCATACACAGAGAAGTCCAAATTAAACATGATTTAATGACTCGTAAATGTAAGTACACATTGATGGCCTAAGACATGAAACGAGCAGTTTGTGTGAGAAAACGAACAGTATTTATATCGTTTTTACCTCTTGTAACCACAGCCACGTCCTCAGATCACTTGGACGTGGCAGATCACTGAGGTGGTGACCATAGACCTGCATTATATGACTGACAGACAAGAATGGTTTGACCTAAAAATATCAAAATTGAAACTACTGCGGAAACAAAGACACCTACATCTTGGATGCCCTTGAGATAAGCTAAAACCAACCAAAAATTAATTTCAAAGTGAACTACCCCTTAGTACATTAAATATCAGAAAATTACTTTTGATACTAAGTACAGTATATATCAGACACTTTAATACTTTTACATAAGTAATATTCTAAAAGGTAACTTTCACTTCTACCAAAGTCTTTTTCTAGGACGATACTTGTACTTTTACTCAAGTATTGCTTTCTAGTACTTTATACAACATTGGCTGCAGCTGTGCTTATGGCGGAGAAACAACCTAAACTGCCAATTTCTCGAGTGGCACCTGCTCATAAAACAAAGAGGTAAGGAAAAAGACAGATAACGATAAACAAACGAAAAAGAAAGAATTATGACTCGGTGTCAAAACTCTAGCCGCATCACATGTAGATAAAATGTCACGCACTGTGCTAAGCAACAATTTACACCTGCTAATTCACTTGCTTGTCATGTTGCTGAAATAATGTACTAGCAAACCCTATCTAGCATTATCGCTAGAATAATTACTTGCATACTGTAACGTTAGTTACCGTTATATTAATGTTATCTTAGCTATTTATAACTTATAGAAAGAGTGCAATGTTATAAAGTTACATGCATTACAAAATACATAATGATTTGAGGACCAAGTTGGGCAGGCCATAGTCAATGTATAGCATATTGTTGATGTTTCGTCCCTATTAGTGAATATGCCATATAACTGTATATCCGCCGTCATCTGTGGCCCTGTTTACTAGCCTGCGCGTTCACGAAAGGAGGACGAGCTGTGGAGGGAGGGCTGTAGCGCAGCAGAGAGCAAGGGGGTGGGACCTGTAAGTTGTGCTTGTTCAAATTTTCAGGCTGTCAACGTTTTCTCAAAACTCCCTACTGCAGCTTTAAGAGGCTAAAAGCAGGTTTAAAACTTTCCCCATTTAAGTCAACAGGGTGCAAATTTTAAAAAAAGGATAACGTGGTGTAACACCGATTTTTGTCGTTGTTCTCTGTACTGACAGCACTCAAAATTTACAAAAAAAATGAGCTCAATGTTAAAATTGACCGGAGTTCTCCTTTAACTTGAGCACACACACACACACACACACACACACACACACACACACACACACACACACACACACACACACACACACACACACACACACACACACACACACACACACACTTACTCTGATCAACTATCTTTGTGGGGACTCTCCATAGACATAATGATTTTTATAATGTACAACCTGTATATTCTGTCTCCTACAGCAGTGGTTCCCAAACCTGTCCTCAAGGCAACCCAACACTGCACGTTTTCTTTATCTCCCTAATCAAACACACCTGATTCAACTCATCAGCTCATTATCACATGGGTTAATGAGCTGATGAGTTGAATCAGGTGTGTTTGATTAGGGGATAAAGAAAACGTGCAGTGTTGGGGTGCCTTGAGGACAGGTTTGGGAACCACAGTCCTAACCCGACCCCTAAACCAACCCATCACACAACTTTCTGCATTTTTACATTTTCAAAAAAAAAAAAAAAAAAAACCTTCCAGTGGTCACCCTGCTACATTTACAGCTGAAAAAAGTAAGGCATGTTTAACAAGATTTCATCTTTAATATGAATTAGTTTGTCTGAATTGTTCATCATTTTTTTCTTCATTATTCCATTTACTTGGTGCTTTGTTCAATCTCAAACCATTATTTTATTTGTATTATTAAGATGTCTGCATAAGAGTTAACTGTAATCTGGGCAAACAATAAACTTTGCTGAAATGAATCGTCTCACTTTGGTCAACACTGGAAGTGTTCTGTTTGCTCTGCTAAACTATAATTACTAAAACTAAAACTGAAACTAAATAAAATAAAAACTAAATAGAAATGTGTTGCAAAATAAAAACTAAACTAAAACTAACAAAACCATTATTGAAACTAACTAAAACTAAACTGAAATTTAAAGCAAAATTGAAAAAGCAAAACTATAACAACCTTGTTCTGTATGACGAAATATTTTACAAACATGTGATAATTAATCATCATTTCTCCAAATATAAACATTGGACTAATGTTTAATAAGTTTAGTCCACAAAGACTGCTGTTAGACTGCCTAATTAGGCTATCATGTGAACAGTTTTTTTTATCAGTCCAAATTAAAATGCCTCTTAAACTCCTACACAGTTTGATTACTGATATGTTGTAATTTATTCATTTAAGATCCAAACACTAAAAGTAACAGTAAGCAAGCTACAAGTAGTAACTACGTACCCAATTATTGCGAGGCCAGCCAACACGAGAATAAAGGTATAAACATTTTGAAGTTTCATTATTCCTGTAGGCTATTAGGTTTTGGGTCCTTATTCACTTGAAGAACTGAACGTCCCACAGAGAAAGGAAGCAAGAGAGTGATAATGGGAGAAGTGCGTTGCTTTTATGACCCTAGGCTGCATAAAACAATGGGAACGCTCTGCGTGATTGCGTCGTGAAGCACATGTAAAATCAGTCCAATGGAAAGACGAGACGTCACTGATGACGTCGTAGACCAGGAAGCTATAAAGCAACCCTGAAATCAGACCGCGACAGCTTCTGTTGTCTTCAGCAAGCGCTCTCTCTATATCTGTCCTTGTCCTATTTATTGTTGTCTGTCAAGCACAATATATATATATATATATAATATCTATTAAAATGGCGAGCAAGCAAGATTTTAAGCGTTATGTTGTTCCCTGCCCTCGTTACCACAAGGGTGGGGACACACATCAGCTTTGTATTGTTTGTTTGGGAGTGGAGCATGCCCAGTCGGTCCTTGTGGGGGCTGACTGTGAGCATTGTGAGAAGTTGTCTGTGAAGACGCTCCGCTCTCGCCGAGCGTTCTTGAGGAGGACGGTTCGGTTCGCGCTCCCCGAGGTTCGGGTCCCACTGCTGCCGAGGCACAGCGTCGATTATCGACTTGGGGTTCGCAGATAGATTTAGTAGCGGGGTTTGAGATGGGCCCCGCCCTTTCTCAGCCCTTACGAGCTGAATCCAGTGTCTCTGCCCAGGAAGGAGCCCGCGCTGCGGTTTCTCCTCCCCAGGTTGAGATACCAATGTTGAGGCTATCCAGTTCTGAGGAACTGGATGTCGTCAGTGTTGATATGGGGGATTATGAGTCTTCGCCAGCTCGTACTCCCGTTGATGAGGAGTTTATGGAGATTTTGACTCGTGCTGTAGCTAAATTAAAAATTGATTGGCCAGCTGATGATGTTGATACTCAATCTAAGAGTCTTTTAGATGATCATTATTTGTCATCTAAATCTCGACCTCCTCGTCGGGAACACTGAGGTGTCGAGATCATGGAATAAACCAGTGTCTTTCAGAGTGCATAACCCACAAACACTGAACTATAGTAATGTTAAAGGTATTTCACACTATGGTTATTTGACGATGCCTCGTGCTGAAGAGACGCTTGCGAGCCATCTCTCTCCCGAGACATCGTCATCATTAAAAGCCCCGACGTTACCCACCAAGCCATTAAAAAATACATCTGCTTTGGTGGGTAAAGCATATTCGGCAGCAGGTCAAGCCACGGCATGCTTACACACTATGTCCATTCTCCAAGCATACCAGGCTGACCTGCTGAGGGACATTGATGATTGTGAGGAAATTAGTGCTGACGCAATTCGAGAATTGCGTTGCACAACCGATTTATCTCTCCGGGCCACCAAGGAGACGGCCAAATCTGTTGGTCTTTCTATGGCAGCCCTGGGGCCTCATTTATAAACGTTGCGTATGCACAAAATAAGGCGTACGCCGCTCTCTACGCAATAATTGGTATTTATAAAAAGCAAACTTGACGGGAAAATGTGCGGTCCTTCACGCAAGCTCTGACCCAGGCGTACGCACAAAAACGGGTGAAATGAGAAATGGCGACACCGTCGGCAGATGGAAGAAACACGTGAAAGTGTGTGAAACTGTGTAGACCGTTGTGTAAAAGAAATGGCAATACTGTCTCTCATAAATAAAAAGGAAGACTTTACAAAGAAAGTATTACAATTAACAGCCTACTACACGAACACCCGTTTGATCGATCTGCAGTGTAAAACAAACAAAATCAAACGAAGATTACAACAGAAATGCAAATAAATATTTGCAAAAAGAAAAGTGAAATATGTTCTGCAATAATATTGGCATGTTATGCAATTCATCCTCATAACACATCTGTAGCTTGTCAGATGCAATCAAATGGATGGTAATAAAATGCCATGATGCCATCACAATGCGTAATTATGATGGAGCAGACGCTTTTTTGCATCGACTTTGATGTCCGACCATTTCTGTTTTATTCGGCCACGGTCCGAGGTTGTGAGTCTGCAGCATTAACGGCGTCTGCAAACTTTTGCCACTCAAGTGCCTTTTTGGCATTAGTAATGCCCACACTGTGCCCTCCAAACAACATTTTACTCCTCTTTTCCACGTCCCCAACGATAATTTCTACTTGACATTGAGTGAAGTTACGTTTCTTGGTTTTTCCTCTCTGTATTTGCCATGATTTCGCAATCGATGAATATTAATTTGTGGGCATTTCACAGACTATTTATGGGCAACTATGGGCGTTTCACGGGCTATTTATGGGCAACTATGGGCGTGACATGAAGCCGCAAAAGCTGCGCTACATTTAGAATTGGTTGTGATTTATTAAGGGAAATCTGCGTAGGATGTGCGTGCGCACAGTTTTATAAATCCGAATATTTCTGTGCGTACGCACGTCCTATGTTTCATCCGTACGCCACTTCTGACGCAAATCCTACGCAAAGTTTTATAAATGAGGCCCCTGGTGGCCACGGAACGCCATTTATGGTTAAATCTTTCTGAGATAAAAGATAAAGATAGATCTATTCTTTTGGACGCTCCGCTTTCACATACAAGTCTGTTTGGTGATGCTATTAATTGTGTAGTTGATAGGTTTCAAGAAACCAAGAAACTGTCTGCTGCGTTACAAAGATTTCTTCCTCGCCGATCTAATGTCCCTGAGGTTGCTCGTACGATAAAGGTTGAGCAGCCTCGTCCGTCTACTAGCTCCTCACAGCAGCACAGAGTGCAGCAAAAACAGAGTGTCCCTTCTCAGGTTCCCCCTCAATCTGGGGATCCTGGGTGGCGATCGCAGTCCACGCCCTCTAGGGGGAGACAGGATCTGAGGACTGTCATTACCAAAAGAGCTTGGACAAAGAAGAAGTCCTGACTCACTGTCTGTCAGGCTTATCAGGGTGGTCCCCTCCAGGGAGGAACGATTTCGAGGAATCGTTTCTCCGTGGCGCCCTCTGGGGGGCGGCTCTCCGAGGAGAGTCGCAGCACTGCCACTTCGGTTGTTCCCTGCGGGTTCTCCACTTCAGGGCACCGAGGTGTCAGCGCCAAGGAGGATCGTAGTACGGTCTGTTCGGTTGCTCTCTGCCGGTTCGCCATTTCAGGGCACCGAAATGACTGTTCAACCAAATCCAGAGGCCAGTCACGAGAGACTGGTTCCCTTATCAGAGTTTCTGGCAGCGTGGAAACTTCTGCCAGATATTTCTCTATGGGTCCTGCATGTAATAGAGAGAGGTTACAGAATTCAGTTTGGTTTTCGTCCGCCCAGTTTTCTAGGGGTCCTTCCCACTGTGGTGGACTCCCAGCAGACTGGTTATGGAACAAGAGGTACTGACACTTCTACAAAAAGGGGCTATAGAAAGGGTTTCTCCTCCCAATAGAGAGTCAGGGTTTTACAGCTGATACTTCATTGTTCCAAAGAAGGATGGAGGGTTGCGTCCGATTCTAGATCTGCGCCAGTTAAACGGCAGAGTTCAGAAACTCAAGTTCAGGATGCTTACACTAAGGCAGATTGTATCTCAGATTCAGTCCAAGGACTGGTTTGTAACAGTAGACTTGAAGGACGCTGACTTCCATGTATCTATCCACCCTCATCACAGGAAGTTCCTGAGGTTCGCTTTCGGGGGCGAAGCATACCAATATCGGGTTCTTCCCTTCGGCCTAAGTTTATCACCCGCACCTTTACAAAATGCGTGGATGCAGCTTTGGTTCCTCTGAGACTCCAAGGCATTCGGATATTAAATTATATCGACGATTGGTTGATTCTAGCTCAGTCCGAGCTTTTGGCAGTTCGACATCGAGATGTCGTTCTGGCCCACATAAAGAGGTTGGGGTTGCGGCTCAACACCAAAGAAAAGAGTGTGCTCCTCCCAGCTCAGAGGACCCATTATAGGTGTAATATGGTATTCAACAACAATGCAAGCATGTCTGTCGCCTGTACGTATTTCTGCGATCCTCACAGCCGTAAAGAATGTGAAACTAGGCCAGTCACTCACTGTAAAGCAGTTTCAGAGACTGTTGGGGCTCATGGCAGCCGCGTCCAACATGGTTACTTTTGGCCTTCTGCACATGAGACCCCTGCAGTGGTGGCTCAGTACCCAGGGGTTTTCTCCGAGGGGTAATCCGTTTTCACGATCAAGGTCACCTTCGTGCCTTGGTCATGTGGAAGAAACCTTGGTTCCTCACCCAGGGCCCAGTGCTGGGGGCTTCTTGTCGACGCGTCATGCTTTCGACAGATGCTTCCCTCATGGGATGGGGGGCGGTCATGAGTGGCCGCTCGGCGAAAGGTCTGTGGCAGGAACATCAATGTTCCTGGCACATAAATCGTCTGGAAATGATGGCGGTATTTCGGGCTCAGAGATTCGGTCAAGCTCAAGTCTTTTCGCATCATCAGATACAACTCATTGTCCTATGTGGTTCTCCCTGACACATCCAGCTCCTCTTGGACTGGATGCAATGGTGCAGGTGTGGCCGAGGCTGCACCTGTATGCATTTCCTCCAATATCTATGCTTCCGGGGGTTCTGGAGAGTGTTCGCCGGGAAGAGGCCCGTCTATTATTGGTAGCCCCTTACTGGCCGACTCGAATATGGTTCTCGGACCTAATTTCCCTTCTAGATGACTCTCCTCTGGAGATTCCACTCAGGAGGGACCTGCTGTCCCAAGCAAGGGGCACGATATTTCACCCTCATCCGGAGTTGTGGAAACTGTGGGCCTGGCCTCTGAGGGGGCCCGGCTCGTAGAATCTGGTCTCTCGACTGAGGTCGTCGAGACCATTCTCCAATCCAGAGCTCCTTCCATGAGAAAACTATATGCACTGAAATGGAAATTATTCTCCACCTGGTGTGGTGAACGTCATCTGGATCCTGTTAACTGCCCTGTCGGTTCAGATCTTGATTTCTTGCAAGACCGTTTCTCTGCTGGGTTATCTCCCTCTACTTTAAATATCAGTATTATATATATCAGCCGCTATATCAGCCGCTATATCAGCTTACCACACCCCTCTGAGGGGAACATCTCTGGGGAGAGATCCCCTTGTTATTCGTTTTCTCCGTGGTACGTTGAGGTTGAGACCTGCACTGCACTCTAGAGCACCGGCTTGGGATCTGGCCAAGCCCTGTCGGTTGCTCCATGTTTGGAATTTGCGCCTGGTATGGTGAAAGCTTTTCTTTACCCTAGGCCAGGTTACATACCTAAGGTCCCTACTAATGTTGCGGGCCCAATAGTGTTGCAGGCCTTTTATCCTCCACCTTTTGTTACTCCAGATCAGGAAAATCTTAATCTGCTGTGTCCTGTTCGGGCATTGGATGCTTACGTTCACAGAGCTGCCCTGTGTCATAAATCTGAGCAGTTGTTCATCTGCTTCGGGTCACTTAAAAGAGGTGGCCCTGCATCGAAGCAGGTAATGAGCAAGTGGGTAGTTAAGGCTATTTCAATTGCTTATGGAGCGGCCGGACAGCCTTCACTTATGGCTGTTCGGGCCCATTCTACGAGGAGTATGGCTGCCTTTAAGGCTTTAATTTTGGATGTTTCCCTTCAAGACATTTGTAATATGGCAGGCTGGTCCTCACCACATACATTCGTCAGGTTTTATGACCTAGACCTCTCCACTCCAGGGCTAGGTTGCTCGCTTCTTAGGGTGCGCAAGGATTTCATCCAGAACGGGCATTTGTCATTATGGCGTAGTGGGTATAGGGTTCCCACCGCGTCTCAAACGCAGCTCGAGTTCCCTTGAAAGGGAACATCTCAGGTTACGTATGTAACCCTGGTTCCCTGATAGGGAACGAGACCCTGCGTTCGCCAGCCATACTTCCTGCATGCCCTGATCGACTTGCTTCAGCCTTTCCAGAAGCTGTCGCGGTCTGATTTCAGGCTTGCTTTATAGCTTCCTGGTCTACGACGTCATCAGTGACGTCTCGTCTTTTCATTGGACTGATTTTACAAATGCTTCACGACGCAATCACGCAGAGCGTTCCCACCGCGTCTCAAACGCAGCGTCTCGTTCCCTATCAGGGAACCAGGGTTACATACGTAACCTGAGACGTTTTAAATGTTTTATTTTTTTTTACAGGAAACAGATTAACAGTTGAGTTCAGTTGTGTTAACCCTCTGGGGACCAAAACGCACCCGTGCGTTTTGCACGTTTCTTTTTTTTTAGCAGTGCAAAATAAACTCAAACTGCTCTGTAAATTTTGATCTTTCATTTTCGTGTTATATATCAATCGATCCTGTTCAGTTTCTATTTTTTTTTCTGTATACTCACAATATAAATAAAGTGTTTTGCTTTTTGCCAAATAAAGAAAAATGAACATGATGCGAGTTCTGCACTCTCTCTGTCAGTGAACTCCAATTTGAAATGCGTTCGGAAATGATCTGTAACTCCAGGAAAATTCAGTCAAACAGGCAAAAATACCCACGGGCATAAAGCTTGAGATTGCATCTTTTAAATGAAGTAATTTATATTAAAAACAAATATTCTCAGCTTCTGTAATCTGTTAGCCTGGGTTTCCCCATACTGCCTTACCGCAGCGCGATTCAATTCACGCTGAAAGGCAGTCTGGATACCATGGCCAGATTTTTCGCCTCATTTAGGGAACCAATCACAGAACGGGATCACAGAACGGGGAGGGAACAGCAAGACGATGACGACATATGTTGGCTATGAGCATTTGATAGACATTCTTAGCACCCAATAAACAGCGCCGGGCATTCGTAAACCACGCCTCAAATACGAGAAAATGTACATGTGGTTCCCAGACCCAAGTCTCAACGAGAATTGGGTCTGGCGTTAGCCAGGCTAGTAATCTGTATGAAAATAGAGTGATTCCAGTCGAGCTCATTACGAGCTCATTTACTTTAATTCGTTCACGCCTACTCACAGAGCGATAGTTCACTTTGAAATTTGAAAAGATGTAGGTGTCTTTGTGTCCACAGTATTTTCAATTTTGATATTTTTAGGTCAAACCGTTCTTGTCTGTCAGTCATATAATGCAGTCCTATGGGGTCCACCTCAAAGAGCATACACAGAGAAGTCCAAATTAAACATGATTTAATGACTCGGAAATGTAAGTACACATTGATGTCCTAAGACATGAAACGAGCGGTTTATGTGAGAAAACGAACAGTAATTATATCGTTTTTACCTCTTGTAACCACAGCCACGTCCAAGTGATCTGAGGTGGCGAGCGGTTCTGTCCCGGAAGTGATCTCTCACACGTGTACGTCACTCATACAATTGTTTTATTGTTTTATTTTGTTTGGAATTGTTTTCTTTTACGACGGTTTAAACATCCTGGATAAGCGCAAATTAGTACCCTTTTAATTAGCCGTCTTACCTACAATCTCTGTTCTGTGTAAACAATGAGTGACGTACACGCGCGAGAGATAACCATCTTTAAAGCTGCAGTACCATTAGCTTTAAAGATAACCATCTTTAAAGCTGCAGGGGCAGTCATGGCCTAATGGTAACAGAGTTGGACTGGTGACCCAAAGGTTGCTGGTTCGATTCCAGTACCGGCAAGAATATGACTGAGGTGTCCTTAAGCAAGGCACCTAACCCCCAATCGCTCCCCGGGCGCCACTCAAGGCTGCCCGCTGCTCCGGGTGTGTGTATCCACGTTTGCAGTGTGTGTGTGTTCACTACTCTGCTCCTAATGTGTGTGCACTTACTTGGATGGGTTAAATGCAGAGGTCAAATTCCAAGCATGGGTTACCATACTTGGCCGTCACTTTTTCACTTCACTTTCACTTTCACTTTCACTTTTTTTCACTTTCACTTTTTTCACTTTTTCACTTTTTTCACTTTTTCAGTAGGGAGTTTTGAGAAAACGTTGACTTAGGCCTCGCCTCGTTCACACTGCAGGGCTTAATGCTCAATTCCGATTTTTTTGCAAGGCCGTTCACATTTACAATTAAATGCGACCTTTTGTGATCTCCTGTGTGAACGTGAAATGACCCAGAAGTGACCCGCATGCGCAGAAGAGTACTCAACGGTCAACGACGTCACTTGCTGTTTGCGGAAGTACCTAAACATGAATGTCAACAGTGGAGCTCGTTTAGCAATATTAAAGTTATTTTCCCAACAGAGCCAGCACAATTACAATCTTTTCGTTTTAAGAAGAAAATTAAGAAGGAGGAGAGCGTTTGAGCGCCTTCAATTAACTCACGGGAAGAGACACGTCTGTGGCGGACCATAACAGTGCAACGCGTTGGAGTGCATTGACAGGTGCGTGCTATCGGTGCTATACGATAGCTAACTTGTTTATCTTCTCATTCCCGCCTACTTCAACGCAGAATTATGACGTTTGTCGCATATCAACGGCGTGCGGGTCGGATACATGCGACCTGGCCGTTCAGATTGAGGTCGCATTTGAAAAGATTGGATACGTATCAGATTTGGACCACATACCCAAGTGGCCTGGGTCGCATTTGAAAAGATCGGATCTGTGTCGTTCAGACTGTCATGAAAAGATCGGATACAGGTCGCATAGGGGCAAAAAAATCGGAATTGGGTCGTTTCAGCCTGCAGTGTGAACGTAGCCTTAGACAACCCCCCCCCCCCCCCCCCCCCAAAAAAAAAAAAAAATGCCTTCACAAAAAAGAAGACAGAGACAGAAAGAAAGAGCGAAGTGAGGCTGCTAAAGGCAGTTCAACACTGCAAACATGCATTCAAAGCTCCAGCAACCCAGCAGGTAAATAATCATATAGAACAATTATCTGATCTTCTGCTTCTGGCCATTAAAAAAGACATCCCAATCATAAAAGATGAGGTTAATAAGATCTTTCAGGACATGCCAAATAAAAAGTTTTTTCTGTAAAAGGAAAGGGTAAATTCCAAAATGCAAAACAGTAAATAGTTTCTGTTATTATCACCAGTGTAATTGTGAATCATAAAAAATTAGGTTATCAAACATGGTACCAAATAAAAAAAAAGTGTTGCTGTAAATGGAACAGGTAAATATAAAAATTTTAAACAGCAAATCGTTTCTGTTATTATCAGCAATGTGTAATTGTGATGTTCTATCAAAACATCTACAATAAAGTCTAAAATGTATTTGAGCGTGTGTGTTAACAAGCAACCACCCCCTTAGTGCCCCTTTTTTTTGGTTTAGGCCACTGACCCTCAAAATGTCTGTGCACGGCCCTGGTCTCTCTTCTCACATTATCCACTCAAAAGTGTTCCTACAGATTATTTTAAGAAAGGCATAAGGCATAAGGCATGACTAAATTACAATTTTATTTTCTTTAGACAATGTATCACATTGTGATTTTTAAAAAAACGAATGAAGTAGAAGTGGTGCCTTCCAATTGGGTCAAAGAAAATGAATGTATAAGGAGCAACCTGGGGAAGGATGAACTGGATGACACACAGGGTCAGAATTATATATACACTACCGTTCAAAAGTTTGGGGTCAATACGAATTTTTTTTTTTTAAAGAAATTAATACTTTTCTCCAGAAAGGACGCATTCAATTGATCAAAATCTGATTCTGAACATACATTGTGAGTGAATTCTCCGCATGTCTGCCGGATTTTCATCCTCTTTGTTTACTTCCGGGAGTTCTGTTGGAATTTTCCCGCACGTGAATTCTGACCAATCGAAATGCAGTTGTGGAAATATGTTCAAGACACATCTGGCCAACGAGTGATGCGGATGTTGTCACGTGACTGCATTTTGGTCCGTTTCATTAACTCATCAACTGATTCTGACCAGAGCAATCAGTGTGGTGTGAAAAGGAACCAAAACGCCTGAAAATGATACAAAGTATAATTTTTTGCCCTTAGTCTGGACCAAATGAACCGAACTACAGGTGTGAAAACACCCTAAAACTACCTGAAGCTGTCGAACACACAGACCTTGCAACAGATGGGGAGGATTCCCCAATTAAACCCAAACGAAGAAGAATGTAAGTTGTCTTTATTTGTAATCTATGATTATATTTAGTCAGTGTATTGTAAAATGTGGCAGATATGTAAGTAACAAAGGGATTCTTTAGGCCAAAGAACCTACTTTTTCCTGGAGAAGCTGAGGATGAAGAAATCAGTGTTGATCAGTCAAAAGATAATGCAAAGAAAAGGTAAGTTTCCATACATTTTTTTTGTTTACTTATTTCTTACACGACATATAGTTTATTTCTCTTTCTCTGAACAGAAAAGAAGAACTGCCTAGAGCTCCGAAGATCTTTCACTCATTTTCTTCTAACTCCCAAAGGATGCAGAAGACTGGATCTACTCAGAAGTCTATGTTGGCGAAATCTTAGCCAACAAAATTGTAAGCAGTATAAGTTGTTATTTTGAGTAAGGTAATTGATTAATTTAACTTGTGAAAATGCCTGAAATGCTCTGTTCTAACTTTCTTCAAACCCCCACATAGTTTACCAAATATCCCTCCTAATTCCCAAAGTCATTATACTTCTAATGTACCTAAGAGGACCCACACACATTCTGACCAGTCTCGAAGAAACCATGCAACTGCTGATCCACTTGAGAGGAGCCGCATTAACCCTGACCCGCTTCAGAGAAGCCACACTTCTCCTAACCAGCTTCAGAGATTCCACACAAGCTGTACTTCTCCCAACTTGTCTGACAATGATTGCACTCCACCTGACCTGCTTCAGAGATGCCACGCTTCCCCTGATTCACGACAGAGAAATAGTGCAACTGCTGAGCCGTTTCAGAAGGTCCAGACTTCCTCTGATCCACTTCGAAGAAGCTGTATTTCTCCTGACTTGTTTGAGATAGATTTTACTCTCCCTGACCCTTTTCAGAGAAGTCACTCTCCCCCTGACCCACTGCAAAGAAGCTGCACTTCCCCTGATCGGCGTCAGAGAGGGAATGTTTACCACCAGCTACATGGACTATTAAGGCTCAATCCCAATTCACCCCTTGGCCCTACCCCTTGTTTTCGAGTTTACCCTGGCCCTCAAAACAGAGTTACAAGGGCCAAGGGGTTGAAATATTCCCCTACGAAATGGAAGAACCCTTCATGAACCCGATATGTCATCAGTCGTCGGCGATGGCTCTGCCGTTACGGAGTTTTTACAGGATTTCTCCATGACAACGACTGACAATCAGTGCAGCTGCTCTTAACTTTGAGGAAACATGATGTTTATAACGTTCCTTCCTCGAAATGTATGTCTTTTCGGATTCGGAAAGGTAATTTATTATACAATTTCTTAATTTAAATGACTATATCATTATTATAAGAGTAAATAAAGTGCACGGTGGAGTCATCTGGCGCTAAATTTAAATGTTTAACCGTTTGTGAAGCTTATCTCGCCGGTGATTCGTGATGTATTCTGCGAACTTTCTCGTAGCCCTCCGTTTGTAGTGTGCCTCTGAAAAATCTCCGTTTCGATGGCTATGTAGCCCTACCCCTTAGCCCTACCCCTCGATCTAAACAAGAATCGGGACACCCTACCCCTTGACGTTAACGCGCAAAACGTAGGGGTAGGGCCAAGGGGTATGGGCAAGGGGTGAATTGGGATTGAGCCTAAGACATCAAGCTGTTCTTGATGCTTGTAAGTATTTTTTTTATTGGGAAATGTGTACTATCATGTACCACTTTTACATATTGAGTACCATATAGACTTAGGGGGTTTTTCAGTTTCTTGCTTTTGTTTCAGCCCTCCTGCGTAACATTCTCACAAATCAAGAGATCATGATGGATCAAATCATTGCACCTCTTACAGTTAAAGCTTGTAAATGATTTGGTTTTGATTTACTTTTATTTGTGTTTTATACATTAGTAACTTTTATGTAAACTAGTTAACCTGTATTTGATCAAAAAAAAAAAAAAAAAAAAAAAAAATATATATATATATATATATATATAATTGAAATTACGAAGCTCGTCTGCCATAAATCTCTGCTTTACAAAAGATTGAGCTGAACCACAAAGAAGTCTTCTGTAACCTAATTACTGTAAGTATGAATATTCAATTGCTTAATTAGAACAGATTTGATTTACTTTACCTAACCTGAGAATAATTAAAATAAGATAAAAGGTGTTTACAATTGCACACCATAAAACGTATAATATTATATATAATATAAATGATGTATAAATATATATGCAGTATATTTACATGAATTTATAAATCAGGTAGAAATGCCTAATATAGGCCTACTGAAGAACAGATGACAGATCTTCATTTTTTTATAAAGCATGATCTCTCTTTGTGAGTGTGTATTTTACATAAGCAACTTTATATTTTTCAGTACAAACACTTGTGAGTGTGTGTGCATGTGTTAAACCCTGAATGTCAAAATAAATTAAGCTCAAAAAGCTGGATTTATTTTCATCACAAATAGTTTACTTGGTTTCATGTAGTGTTTTGGAAATTGTCTTTGTGCTGTTCTATGAAATATCTGCATTTCTTCTATATACACGTTGTAGTAAAGTGACTCCTTCTGTTCAAAGTTGGATATTTTTTTTTTATTTTTTTTTTATTGAAACATGTAATATATATATATATATATATTTTTTAAAGAAACATGTAAATATACAAATATATTCAGGAGAACATAAAAGAGGTAAAACAAAAGACAAATTATACAGAATAATTCCAAATTAAGTGCCATAAAAATAATTATAAAACCTAAAAATAATAATACAAATAAAATAAACAATATATGATATAAAGCGGTTTAATCCTGAATATCAGAGCCATTACAAAATAATTGTTCATATATGTTCAGGAATCTATGTTTTCTTGCTAGTTAAATTAAAAGATTAAAGCAGTGAGTCTACTTCAGCCAAAAAATGTGAGAAAATAGGAAGTGATCCCATAAATTTCTGTTTATGGATGAAAAATGTTCCAAATAAAAGAAAAAAATTAAAAATGTATTCTTTAGATGTGTGGGAATCAGTATAATAACAAATAATATCTTTCAAATTAAAGGAGTGTGCATGAATGGGGGTTTTATTTAAATGAGAAAATATGCTAGACCAAAATTTCTGAACCAATTTGCAAGAAAAAAATAGTGTATTAATGTTTCATCTTCGTCACCGCAAAACGAACAGGTACTAGAACTATCAATATATATTTGGACACCGTTGCATTAACAGGATATATCTTATGTAATATTTTAAAGTGGACTTCTTTGGTCTTGTTAGGGATAAAATATTTATGTGGTAATAACCACGCTTTTCTCCATTCAATATTGCCAATAGAGGCAGCCCGATGGGATCTGCCTCTAGGGCACATTAGATCTCTTTTTTGAAAAATCTGGCAAATGTATTATTGCATTTCTTATCATAAATGCTAATGCCATTAAGCTAATAAGTGGCTCTTAACCAGTTGCACTAGACCTGTAGGAATAGCTTTAAGCACAGTATTGTATTCTTTAAAATGAATAGGAAAGTCATGGATAGTCATGAAGCGTTCATAAGACAAAATGTTTCCAGAATTGTCAAATAAAGAAATTATATGAATTAGACCTCTATTAAACCAATTAGAACAAAAGAGAGATTTGTTTCTAACAGTTATATTCATTTTATTCCACAAAAGAGTTTTATGTGGGGAGAAATTGTGGATGTAACACAGTTTCCATGCAAGAAGAGCTTGCTGATGAAATTTAGATAGTTTAACCCGGAGTTTATTGTACATATAATTACATTTTAAGAGAAAAAGGAGGTCTCCAATTTTATTGAAGATGAAATTAGGAATGAAAAAACAAATAGAATTTGAATTTAGTAGACATCTTCTAATCCAATTGATTTTAAATACATTAATAACGTTGTGAAAATGTAGCACTTCTAGTCCCCCATCACTTCTACAATTGGAAATCACCTCTTTTTTAAGTTTATGAGACCTGTTTTTCCATATAAAGTCAAGAAAAATTTTAATAACACCTTTAGCAGTGCAGTCATTCACAAATAAAGTAAGTGATGGATACACAAAGCGAGAGAGACCTTCCGCTTTAGACAAGAGAACCCTCCCATAGAGAGTTAGGTCTCTTTGTAGCCAAAGATTAAAAATATTTTGAGTTTTCTTAATTCAACTAGAAAAATTAAGTTGTTGTCTGTCTACTAAATTTTTAATTCCCTGTCAAAAATGGAGATACCTTTCAAGTTCCGATTGTGTATAATACTCAGTGATAATAGCTCAGTAACCAAAATAAATAAAAAGGGGGAAATTAGGCAACCCTGTCTGACACCACGCTTTATAACAAATCTTTGGGAGGTGTTCAGATTAACTATGACTGAACTACTAATTTCTTTATAAAACATTTTAATTACATTAACAAAAGATTCCCTAAAACCAAACAGTTTGAGAGATTGCAGAAGAGATTCATGCTCAATGGTATCAAATGCCTTGACAAATCCTGACTGTGTCTCCGCAATAATTTGGTCAAGCTTAAATTTCAACCTATTAGCATACACCAGGGCCAATATATTGTAATCAATAGTTAAGAGTGTTATTGGTCGCCAATTATCAATTAAGAGAGGTTCTGAAGGGAGATTATACCCTGCTTCATTGAAGTAGTCATTTCCTTCTGAGCAATGCATTCTTTATACATGCAAAGTAATGGGGATTTTATTAAGTCCCAGAAATGGATGTAAAATTCAACAGAAAAACCATCAACCCCAAATTTCCCTCTCTTCGTAGAGAAAAGAGCAGATTTAACTTCCCCAATTGTCAAAGTTGACTCACAAAGATCTTTAAAATCATTATCAATAGTTGTAATATAGTTTTTAATAGTTTCGACAAAAGTCTCACAATTAAGTATAAAGTTTGTCATAAAAGTTTGTGATAAACTTAGAAATTAAGTTTGGATCAGTGCACCTGACGCCATTAGAGCTGTTAATGAATTTCTCCTGGAATTCCTCTTCTCTAATGCAAAAAAGTAACTGGAGTTAGTCTCTCCTTCTAACCATTGGGCTTTTGACCAAGAGATGGACAACGAAAATTTAGCAGCAATTCATCTAGTACACATAAATATAACTTTAAAAGGCAAAGCAATAATGTATTTCGTTAAAATTAAATAAACACTAAAATATAAGCATTTTCCACATGGATCATATTGTGAAAGTGTGTGTGCGTGTCTGCGTGTGTGCGTGATTGTGCGCGTCCGTGTGGATGTATGTGTGTACAGGTGGAAAACAGTTAGTGACCATGTGTGTTCAGTAGGGTGATGGCTTGTGGAAAGAAGCTGTTCCTTAGTCTATTTGTTCTGGTCCTGATTGACCTGTAGCGCCTGCCAGATGGCAACATATCAAACAGGGGGTAGGCTGGATGGAAGTAGTCTTTGGTAATGGCCTTTGCTCTATTGAGGCAGCAGGATGAGATGTCCTTTAGGGAGGGAAGGGTGCAGCCGATGATTCTCTGTGCGGTATTTACCACTCTCTGGAGCTTCTTCCGTTCTGCCTCTGTGCAGTGAGAAAAACACACCGTAATGCAGTATGTCAGAATGCTCTCGACGGTGGAGTGGTAAAAAATCACTAGCAGCTCTTTTCCCACATTGTTCCTCCTGAGGCGTCTCAGGAAGTGCAGACGTTGCTGTGCTTTTTTAAAGACAGCAATGGTATTTGTTTTCCAGGAGAGGTCGGCGGAGATTATAGTGCCCAAAAAGGTGAAAGCATGGACCCTCTCCACGCAGTCTCCATTAAGGTAGAGAGGTGTCAGGTCTGCCCGGTGCTTCCTGAAGTCCAGGATAATTTCTTTGGTTTTTGTGGTGTTTATAGTCAGGTTGTTTGCCAGGCACCACTTGGACAATTCCAAAACCTCGGCCCTGTAGGCTGACTCGTCACCCTCCGAGATCAGCCCCACCACCGTTGTGTCATCCGCAAACTTCAGTATGGTATTACTGTTGTGGATGGGTCTGCAATCGGCAGTGTAAAGGATGTAGAGCAGCGGACTCAACACACAACCTTGTGGGGAGCCTGTGCTCAATAAACAGGTAGAGGAGAGGTTGTCTCCAAGTTTTACTGACTGTGGTCTGTTTGTAAGAAAATCTTTTATCCATGAACAGGTGAGTGGGTGGAATCCCAGATCGGACAGTTTGCTGATCAGGATGTCGGGGATGATAGTGTTGAAGGCTGAGCTATAATCAATAAAGAGCATCCTGACATAGCTCTCTCTATGCTCCAGGTGGCTCAGCGCCGTATGTAAAGTAATGGAAATGGCGTCCTCAGTTGCCCTATTTGCCTTGTAGGCGAACTGATGAGGGTCAAACGAGGGAGGGAGGCAATCTTTGATGTGGCCCAAGACTAACCGTTCCAAGCATTTGGTGATGATTGGTGTAAGTGCCACTGGGCGGTAGTCGTTGAGGCTGGTTATCTTTGAATTTTTTGGTACAGGGAGGATAGTGGCCGACTTTAGGCAGGCTGGAATAGTGGCCTGTGCCAGTGAAAGGTTGAATATGCTGGTGAACACCTTTGAGAGCTGGTCAGCACAGGCCTTGAGCACTTTCCCAAGTACTCCGTCCGGTCCTGCTGCTTTCCTGGGGTTCACCTTGCTGAGCACCTCTTTCACATCCTGTATCTGCACAGTCAAAGGTTGAAAACTGAAAGCTGGTTGGGGCTGAGGTGGTATGACTGCAGACTGTTGGATTGGGATCTCAAAGCGTGCAAAAAAGGTATTCAGTTCTTCCGCCAGTGCGATGCTTGAGTCCACAGCTGTGTTATTCTGTCCCTTGAAGTTGGTGATCTGCTGAATACCCTGCCATACCTGCCGAGGGTTTTTGTTAGAAAGATGGCTTTCTATTTTCCTTCTGTAGTCAGCTTTAGCTACCCTGATCCCTCTCTTCAGGTCAGCTCTAGCAATGCTGTATAATTCTTGATTTCCTGACCTGAAGGCAATATTGCGGTTTTTGAGTAATGATTTGACTTGGCTGGTCATCCAGGGCTTCTGATTTGGGAACACCCGGATGCGTTTGACCACTGTGACATTCTCCATGCAGTACTTTATGTATGATAGTACAGCCTCTGTGTATACTGCCAGGTCGTGATGTTCAAAAACACTCCAATCAGTGTATGTAAAACAGTCCATTAGCTTAGGAAGTGCAGATAGTGATCGTCTTTATCAGTGGGGTTGTTCTCCGTATAAGAGGTTTGTAAACAGGGGTGAGGAGCAAAGAAAGATGGTCTGAGTGGCCTAGATGCGGAAGGTGTGTAGTCTTGTATGCATGTTTTATGTTTGTGTAAACATGATCTAATGTATTTCCCCCTCTAGTCGAACATTTTACATACTGGTAAAATTTAGGCAAAAAGGACTTTAAATTTGCCTGATTAAAATCACCTGCGATAATGTGTACCCCGTCAGGATGAGACTTCTGTTGTTTGTTTATGTTATTTGACAGCAGTGAGAGAGCAGTGCTAACGTTAGCATCGGGAGGAATGTACACAGCCGTAATTATCACTAGGCCTACTGTTAGTTCTCTAGGCAGAAAAAAAGGACGGCATTTAACAGAGAGGGACTCAAGGTCCGGAGAACAGTGCTTATGAATGGTCAAGTTGTCCCTAGACCATTTGTCATGTACATAAATACACAGACCCCCCCTCCCCCCCTCCCCCCTCCCCCTCTGTTCTTACCGGATGCTTTGTTCCGATCGTGGCGATACATGGAGCGCCCAGCTAGCTGTGTAGCTGCGTCAGGGATCTGAAGCCAGGGGCCTGTTTCAATAAGGAGGTTCAAACAACTCTGAGTTAAAACTTGAACTCTGAGTTGACTTACCTGAGATGGGAAACTCTGAGTTTTCGGTTACAGAACAGCTGAAATGAGTTGGTTCAATCAACTCTGAGTTGACTGACTCTGAGTTAAGCACGTGCACCACAACTATAAAAAGACATTATCAATGGAGCGCAGATATTATGAGTCACCATGGTAACAGCGCCAGACAAAAAGAGGTGTTGGGTGTAATTAATTACCAAGTAATCTAAATAATGTAATTTAATTAAAGGGATTACTCTTAATTCTTCAGTAATTTAAAATAAAATATGATGCAATTACATTAAATATGCTACTGCATAGACTATAGACCAATTCAGTATAAAACAATAGTGGATATAACATACTGTACATTTTTAAAAGGTATATTTTTTATGTAACCTTCTCCCTCTACACACTTTGATCAATTCAAGATTAATTCATGCAATTGTATATTGTTAATTTGAAAGCATTAAAAGTGCAGTTTCTTGTCTCTCCTTGTATTGTTCAAGTGGTTGAGATTGATATAGGATTTAGTAATTAGTAATATGTAGACCAATAATTTCTAAAAATAGTAATTATTACATTAATCTAATTACCCTGTTGAAGATGTCATTTGTAGTTAATAATTCATAACTATTTTAGAGTAACTTACTGTTATAATATCAGAGGTGAAACTGGAAGAATGTTATTCAACCTAAAGTAGGCTACTATTACTTTGATAAATTTTTACTTAAGTACAAGTAAAAATACCAGTCTAAAAATCTACTCAAGTAAAAGTAAAAAGTAGCTAATTTAAAATGTGAGTAAAAGTTGCTGAGTTACTTGTTTAACAGCGGGGGTTGGGGGGTGGGGGACTCTCCCATGTAGGGTTGTAACATATGAGAGTTTCACAGTATGATAACCGTCTCAGAAAATATCACGGTTTATGGTATTAAACAATTATTAAATATATAAACTGCATTATTAAATTATGGTTATTATTATCATCAGTTAAAATGACAGTTAAAAAAATTAAACATTTGTTCAATAAAACATATCTAATTAACTAATTTCAATAATTGATTATGAATTAGATTAACATCTTATTTTTATCATTAATAACTTAATTAAATTATGTTTAAAAAATAATTCAGTTCTATGAAATGTTTTTTATTCCAATTTTTTTTTTTTAATGATTTAATAAATATATTATCAAAAACGGTGGTAATCAAATAAAAGTTTAGCAAACGTTTTAATCCTTTTATTTTTTGGCAAAGTGCTGCAAAACAGATTTAGTCAATTAAACCATGGACAAACAATATATATTCCTTAAAGGGTACCTATTATGGCATTTAAAATGTTCCTAATATTGTTCTGGGAGTCCCCAACAACAGTTTTACATGCATGCAATGACAAAAAACACTTTTGTTGTCTTATAATATGCATTTATTTTTACCTGATTTGCTCACTGACTCCCATATGAATCGTTTAGCGAGTCATTTTTCCAAACCCCGCCTTTGCGTGACGCTAATCATAGCCCAAAGGAGTGACACCGAGCCGGCGGGTTGTCATTGGTTGTTGCGTTAAATCTTACCCAGATACAATAGTGCTATTTTCTGATTGGCTAACAACACCAGACGAACAACACAGAGGAGACGCGCTTGATTCCTGCCGGTTCCACACAGTGAGAGCGGCGCGGGCAGAGTTTTGGGCGCTGCGGCATATTAAATATATTACAAATAGTTTTTCAGCATGAGAAATAAAATGTGTGGCGGGAGAGCGTGACAAAAGACCGAAATGAGTGACTGTCACGCTCAATGCGTAACACTTGAGAGCCCTGCACTTCACATATTTCAATACAATTGACATTGAAGACCTAGAAGCTGCGCTGTGCATACACAACACACAAAATAATTATTGAGCATGATACATAAAACATAAAAGCAACAATTAATATTAATAATAGCCTACTTAGGTTGTGATTCGGAGAAGGAAGCTGATCCAAATAAACTCGGTACTGACCCTTCCTTCAGTATCAGCCGGCTCGCAAATCCATAGCCTACTTTATAGCATTTAGGTTTGTGAAGCAATCATCTTCAAAATGACGCGAACACAGAACAAGGTTCGGCTATACATCTGTGGTATAGTTGTATATATGAACTGTAGCCACTTAGTCTTCAAATGCTCCTCACTGGGCAGATGAAAAAATTTTGCTTTTGCGTCGCACTTCAAAACACAGCAGCGTCTCGTCGACATGATGTTAGTTTTCCCTGTCGTCTCCGAAAGCAATAAGTGGGCGTATCTTATTCAAATAACTTGTACAGGTGACGTCATAAATTTAGAGAAAAAGGATCGTTCGTCGAACGATTCATATCAGCGACTCAGAGTCGACTCTTACTTTTGAGAGACAATAACTTTGTATACGATGAACTTTCATGTTTAAAACTTTGCAGGATGTTTTCATTCACTTAGAATGAATGTAGAATCTATGTTACACACTACATGAAGGGCAATTTTCAAAAATCCATAATAGGTACCCTTTAAAGAATGTGTAAATACATTTTAGAATTATTGTTGGTGTTTAAACACCACTTCCTCTTTAAAAAAGGGGAGGAGACCACAAGAAACTCTGGGTTTACGGATAGAACCTGCTCCCGACCAGGTTAGGTTCACAGAGTAAGTTACCATGGTAACTGACTGAGTATAAGTTACCTCTCTTTCAGAAACGGGCTTGACTTACTCTGCTTTCTCTGGTTTGATATACCTCCCTTTCTGAAACGGAAAACCCAGAGTTTCCCTCATTTCAAGGTTAACATACTCAGAGTTTTCACTTAACCTCATTTCTGAAACAGGCACCTGGAAGAGAGTTCCATTCAACCATAGCTCTATACAGCACTGTATGTTGTTTTGAGTTTGTTTTGGATTTTGGAATAAAATATTTACCAATGACGGCATGCCTCGTGAGATATGTATTGTTGCATCTCTGTCTTAATCAAATAAACACACGGAGCCAGCAATACTGATACATTACATGTATGTACATTAGAACTCTGAGTAAGTTGCCTATACAGACAGTCAGGAGTTTTCCATACATTTATTTTGTTTATAAAGCCAAGAAGTGATGCTTTTAGCCTCCCATCAACCGCTAACCAGATGAGTTTGTCGTGCATTTTGTTAACATTAGCCCTTATTGTACAGCAAAGGGCTAAATGAGTAGCTCTATTCTGAGCCCTCTGTAGTTTCCTTAAATTCTTCTTTGTAGTTCCGGACCAAACCACAGAGCAATAATTTAAGTGTGATAACACTAGAGTCTGCAAAACATGTTTAACTAAATATGGAGTTAAAAACGAATAACACCTTTTAACTACAGATATATTTCTCCCCATCTTTTTAACCAATTCTTCTAAGTACAGTCTAATCATAGATGACAAGAGACAGGATTAATTACTAATTTTAGAAATAGTTAATGTGATACAAGAACCTTGAGAGTCATTTTTTAGATTTCTTAAGAAAGAGAGTAAAGAAGTTACTCTTAAAGAAGTTAGTGGCACCACAAACTCTAAATTTACATCAATTCTGCCCACGGAACATGGTTTGTAGAATATCGAGACAGAATAAGCTAATCAGTGACTAGAAGATAACTACGCATAAGTTACATAATTCATCACTAACCATTCGGAATACTGTCTACATGTTGACACCTCTTGAGTTTTTCCATCTTTGTCTGACTCCGGCTGAACAAAGCTAAAGTTTTGAAAAGGTTATCGAAGCTGCAAAACAAGCTGTTGAAACTCTGACCCTGTGCCGGGAGCAGCAGCCCGCCCGCATCCAAAGGGACAGACAAAAACGATACGCTTTACTCGCCCTCAAAATGACAATTCCAGCATACTATGCAAAAATATCTGTGGGGCATTCCAAGCCAAACCGCGCACACACACCTTGGGGACACCGGAGACCCACCACACATCCTGCGAAAAGGGCACAATAATACACCCTTTTTAACTTTGTTATACAATGTGATTGGCAGGCGTTTATCAGAGGTTTACTAGAGGACTTGGCTACATCTTGAGTAGTGAAGTGACGCATCAGCTTCAGCGTTGCCCATGCACCATATTGCTGCTCAGCTGAGCCTTGTAAAGTGAAACTCAAAGTTAAAATTAAATATTGAAATAATTGCGTTGCATGCATTCAATTGTGCATCCAATGTGTTAAAAATATGCTGGGGTATGAAAAAACAGTGGTGAAGAGCATCTGTGTGTCTGGTGTGTGCGTGTGTGCGTGTGTGTGTGTGTGTGTGTGTGTGTGTGTGTGTGTGTGTGTGTGTGTGTGTGTGTGTGTGTGTGTGTGTGTGTGTGTGTGTGTTGTAAGGAGGGGCTGCAAAGAGAATGTGTTGTGTGCGTGTGTGCGTGCGTGCGTGCGTCTGTGTGTGTGTGTGAAGAGAGAACTATTTCTTTCATCTGTCACATCCAAAATAATTCCAAATGTTCAAAGTAGGGCTATTAAATAAAGACAAATATGCTTCATACCCATTTTTGGCTAAAACTGACTGAGAACAGGAAAAAGGATCTCCTTGGAAAATTGACCAGTATTGCTAACTTAGAAGACATACAAAAAGAGTGGCCAGGATTAGATTGGGAACATGGGACTAAGGGTACGTTTACACTGATATGCTTAAAACTGACAACGTTTTCCGAGTACAGACGACATCATTGTCATAACGATCCCCATTCACACGGATTTTAGATCACAGCAGAAATGTGCTCCCATTCAGAAACTGACAGTAATGAGTGAAGCTCAGATAACTGAAGAAAGTCAAAGACTGATAAGAATTTCACCAGTAGATATTTTCAGAATTTTCAGAAGATATTTCACCAGTATCGTCATTGCTCGTCTCTGTGCAAGACAGGCAGTCACTCAGTCCAGTTGCATTGTTACGACACTAGTGGCGCTTTCACTGCATGGTACAGTACGGCTCGCTTCGGCTCGCTTTAAATGGTACCACCTCTATTGAGGTTCCAAGCGTACCGTACCGATACTAAAATGTGACGTGAAAACACTGCAGATCACTGATTGGTCAACCAGAATCGTCACTACCAGCGTCATTGTATTTGCAGCATGAGAAACCAAACCCGCTAGATTTAAATAGCCAGTAACAGCCACCGTTGTAGTGACTGCTTTTAAACGTACTCGGTTACTAACGTAACCTCGGTTCTCTCTAGAGAGGGAACGAGCACTGCGTAATATCTTACGCCAGGTGTGCCCAACCCTGCTCCTGGCGATCGACTGTCCTGCACAGTTCATCTCCAACCCTAATCAAACACACCTGAAGGTCTTCAATTAAGGTCTTAACAACCAATTAAGGTATTCAGGAGTACTTGAAAATTAAAGGCAGGTGTGTTTGATCAGGATTAGAGATAAACTGTGCAGGACAGTCGATCGCCAGGAGCAGGGTTGGGCACACCTGTCTTACGCTATGGGAAAAACCAAGGTTACGTTAGTAACCGAGTACGTTCTCTTACGAGAGTATCTCTCGTACTGCGTAATATCTTACGCTATGGGGAACACAGTGTAACACGCCGTGCGTACAGGGATCCAACACCAGAGTCCCAGGGGCCGAAGCCAGGGGCGCATATAGTGCATAATCACCATGGACTCACAGAGAGTGGAGGAAGAGAGGCTAAAAGCGTCTTTGCTTATAAAATAGCATCCAGAGGGGCTAATCACATGACAATTAAACCACGCAGCCAGGGTGAAAGCTGGGTGGCCGTACGTGTGTCAACACTCATGGAGCTGCTGCATCGGTCTGAGTGATGCGCAGGTCAAACTCAGTATCTGAGCTGCACAGCAGGCAGATAGTACCGAATTCTAGATCGCCAAAAGCTTAGCTTGTAAGGCGGGTACCTCCAGGTTATAGTATTTTATAAATGTAGACGGCGAGGCCCAGCCCGCGGCCGTACAGATATCTTGCAGGGTGACCCCGCTAGACCATGCCCATGAGGAGGCCACGCCTCTCATGGAGTGCGCTCTGACACCCAAGGGGCACTGCAGGCCCTTAGAAGTGTAAGCCAGCGCTATGGCATCGACTATCCATCTGGATAGGCTCTGTTTTGAAGCGGCAAGTCCCTTGGAACGCCCGCCAAACAAAACGAAAAGCTGCTCAGTCTGTCTGAAACCAGACGAGCGGGACACATAAGCTCTTAGTGCCCTGATGGGGCAAAGGAGACTCGCGTCCTTCTCCTCATTGAGAACCGGAAGGGCAGACAGGGAAATTACCTGGGCCCTAAACGGTGTATTGAGGGATTTTGGCACGTAGCCGTGCTTAGGTTTGAGTATGACCTTTGAGTCATTTGGCCCAAACTCCATAAATGACGCGCTTACCGAAAGCGCTTGTAAGTCCCCTGTGCGCTTCACTGAAGCGAGAGCCATGAGAAACACTGTCTTGAAAGACAGGTGTTTCATGTCCGACAACTGGATTGGCTCGAAGAGGGCACCGTTCATGGCCTCCAAGACCGTGGAAAGGTCCCACGTCGGGACTGAAGGGGGCCTGGGAGGGTTTAGCCTCTGAGCTCCCCTAAGGAAACGCATGACTAAGTCATTCTTTCCCAGCGACTGGCCAGACACCGGTTTTGCAAACATTGCTATGGCCGCCACACATACTTTGAGCGTGGATGGGGTCCTGCCCTTATCCAGCAGCTCTTGAAGGAAGGAAAGCACTTCCGTAACCCCGCAGTCTACGGGTGAAAAGCCCTGGGCTTGACACCAAGCAGAGAACACAGACCATTTCGAGGAGTAGAGCCGTCTAGTAGACGGAGCTCTAGCCTGCGCGATCGTGTTTAACACTCCCTCTGGGAGGTTAGCAGGGTACCCGTTGATGGCCCATGCGTGCAGGGACCACAGATCCGGGCGAGGATGCCAAATCGAGCCCTCTGCCTGAGAGAGGAGGTTTCTCCTCAGTGGCACAGGCCATGGGGCAGTGCTGGTCAGCTGCATCAGGACAGGGAACCAAGTCTGGTTTGTCCAGAGCGGAGCCACGAGCAGCACTGGGCATCCGTTTTCCCTGATTCGTTCCAAAACTTGAGGCAGGAGCGAGACAGGGGGAAAAGCATATAGGGGACAGCGGGGCCAGACATGGGCCAGCGCGTCTTTGCTTTTCGAGAAAAACTTCGGGCAATGAGCATTTTCGTGGGACGCGAATAGGTCAACCTGCGCTCTGCCGAACATTTCCCACAGCAGTTGGACCATCTGCGGGTGCAGCGACCAGTCCCCTTGCTGGTACGTTGTTTCTGGACAGTCTGTCTGGTCCCACATTTAGGTGACCAGGCACATGCGCTGCTCTCAGCGAGAGCAGGTTGTGCTGAGCCCAGACCAGGAGGCGTCCCGTCAGCCTGTAAAGGTTTCGGGACCTGATGCCGCCCTGGCGATTTATGTATGCCAGCACTGACATGTTGTCCGACCGGACCAAGACGTGGTGGCCTCTTATCTGGGGACAGAAGCGCCGTAGCGCTTTGTCGACTGCTATCATTTCCAAGCAGTTTATGTGAAGGAGCTTTTCCCGTTCTGACCACAGGCCAGCTAGCGGTCTGTCCTCGAGCAGCGATCCCCACCCCGAGGTGGAGGAGTCCGTAGACACCACCTTCACACACGAGGCGGTCCCCACTCACACCTGACTGATACCAGTCGGTTACTTTCCAAGGTTCCAGAGCTGAAACGCACTGTAGGTCGACCCTGAGGCGAAACAGACCCGCGGTCCATGCCCGGGGCGGAACCTGCGCTTTCAGCCACATCTGCAGTGGGCGCATGCGAAGCAGGCCCAGCTGGAGTACAGAGGCTGCTGAGGCCATTAGGCCCAGCATTTTCTGAAACCTTTTGAGCGGGACTATAGAGCCGTGGCGGAAGGATTTCGCGACGTGCTGAATATTTAATCCGCGCTCCGGTGACAGGCGTGCCATCAAGGATAGCGAGTCCAACACTGTTCCCAGAAAAGAAATTTTCTGACTGGGAGACAGCGAGCTTTTCGCCCAATTGACTGTAAGGCCCAGCTTCTCGAGGTGCTCGAGTAATGCAGCCCTGTGTTCTATGAGCTCTCATTGTGATAGAGCTAGAATCAGCCAATCGTCCAAGTTGTTCAGAACTCGCATGCCCCGAAGTCTCAGGGGTGCGAGAGCCACGTCCATGCACTTCGTGAATGTACGGGGAGCTAAAGACAGGCCGAACGGCAGGACTGTGTATTGATATGCCTGACCCTCAAAGGCGAATCTCAAGAATCGCCTGTGATGGGACGCTATTTGTATTTGGAAATAGGCGTCTTTCAGATCTATTGACAAACCAGTCCCCTTGGCGCACTTGCGCGAGGATTTTCCTGGTCGTAAGCATTCTGAACTGGCGCTTCACAAGTGCTCTGTTCAGCTGTCGCAGATCTAGAATGGGTCTGAGACCCCCATCTTTTTTCGGTACCAGAAAATATCTGCTGTATAGGCCCCCTTCGCTCTGAGATAAAGGTTCTATAGCCCCTTTGCTCAGTAGTTTCGCTATCTCGGCTTGAAGCATATGAGATACTTCGTTTTTCACCGTAGTTTTGACACGCGCCGTATAACGGCGGGGAAGTCGAGCGAATTGTAGCGAATAGCCTCTCTTCATAGTGTTCAGCACCCATTCTGATACCCCGGGGAGCTTTGAACACGAATCTGCGTGAATAGCTAGAGGTAGAATGAAATCTGGGCTCTGGCCGCGGCAAGACGAGTTGTACGTAACAACGTCAAGTTGTCATAACAAAAACATTTTTGTCTTTGTTAATGTCAAGTTGTCATAACAAAGACATTTTAAACAATGTCAACTTTGCATTAAAAGTGTCATAATTTACCGAATGACACTTAATGACAACAGTCATAAACATTCATAAAGATGTACATTACAGGTGTTATGTCATGTTTATGACAGTCAGTGTTGGGGTAGTTACTCAAAAAAAGTAATTAGTTACTAGTTACTAGTTACTTCTGTAAATTGTAATGAGATTACTTTACTAGTTACTGCGTTTGAAAAGTAACTTCACTACTTATTACTTTACTTTCCCGTTTCTTAATTTACCGTGTAGATACATGGACAAACACCATAGCCCTATCATCACTTAGCCTGTCTGCATAGTGTTTATTGTATAAATCTATACAATGTGCTGTCTGCACAAATAAATATATCTCACTGTAAAATCCACAAACAACAGGGTAAAGGAGGCTATGGTGCAGTCATTTTAAAATGGGGTCAACACACAAGTTTCAAAACACAGGCTTTGGGAAACATGAGAATTAAACTCTTCTCCTGAGAACAAAACCAGCTTTTTATTCGACTCATGGCAAAAAAAAAAAAAAAAATGAAGTGGTCAATGAAAAATACTAAAATAATGGTCACTTTTAAATTTTTTATCTAAATTTAAAATGCATTTTTCTTGGCGATTCAATGGTCGGCAGGGGAAGCATGTCTACAATGAACCCTGCAACAAGCCTGTTCATTTCGTTTTGTGTTACCTGCTGCGCTCCAAGACTTGAGAAAAACGTTTTGTAACAGCGCGCGCGGCGCCGCATCCGATGATGAACGACTTCAAGAAGACGAATCTGCACGAGCACGTAAATCTCACCGCACCGGCACACCGTTTGCGCGTCTAAATCAGTTGCTTATGTTTACAAAATGAGCCTACAATAGCATAATAAGCCTTTTAATAAAATTATCCATGTTTTATAAAATGTCCACGAAACTTCTTGAAATGTTTAGTGAAATTAGAAAATATTTAAGAGATCGTTTAGTTCTTTACATGTCTACATGTTTTTATATCCACATATTTTGGTTTAATGTCACAAGTAATAATCTCAGGGTTTTACGTACACGATTCTTTTTGTAGTGTTATTGGTGGTGATGTACTAAAAAAAACATAGCATGTGTGGACATTTCCTCTTCTCACCGTTGATTCCTGATGGTTAAGAGGACAATTACTCGAGTCGCCCCGTCGTTTCACAGAAATAGTACAACGGCGAGCACGTCGAGTATAAACGCCTCGTCCGTTTGGCAACGGAGCGCGCACCACAAGACAGAACTTTACACACAGGCAAACACGGCTTGGGTAATGCAGGAAAGCGCGTTCCTATAGAATAGTAAAGTAGTGTAGTTACCGATATTTTTAGTGTAATGCGTTACTTTACTTCGTTACCCAAAAAAGTAATACCGTTAATGTAATTCGTTACTTTGTAACTCGTTACCCCCAACACTGATGACAGTGTCATGTCAGTCTTATGCACACCCCTTCAAATAAAGTGTTACCGAAGTGTATTTACAACACTTTACAGAACAGACATAGTCAATATAGTCAACTATTTAAGTAACGCATCAAACCCTCACGGACATCCCTGCCCTGCTCCTCTAGCACTGCTGGCACTGGCACAGGCTCTGCTGCAGAAGGTGAATCCCATGCACTCTCATAGGCCTCTCCATGGCTCTTACAAAGGTTATGTAGAGCACAGCATGTCAGTACCATAGATTTTACAAGCTCGTCATTTCTTTTCACAAGGCAATGCCATCTTACTTTTAATCTACAGTGTTGGGAATGTTACTTTAAAAAAGTAATTAGTTATAGTTACTCACTACTTGTTCCAAAAAGTAACTGAGTTAGTAACTGAATTACTCTATAATAAAAGTAACTCGTTACCAGGGAAAGTGACTATTTGCGTTACTGTTTATCTCCAACTTTTCATCGGATTGCTCCTGACTCGCCATCTCTGCGCCATCTCTGTGCCATCTCGCAGGCATCTGCGTGTAACCCTGATCATGCGGAACGGGTTCCCCCTCGGGGAGAACCCCTTGGTTTTCAACCACCACTGAAGGGCCCTCATGTGCAGCAGGCCGAATGGAATAATGTTGGACGCAGCTGCCATGAGCCCTAACACTCTCTGAAAATGTTTCACAGCAATGTCAACAGGAAGTCAAAATCAGGGAGCAGACATCCTGTCGAGACAGGGGCTGAGGCCCGGGGAATGGAGACTCCACCCCGAGGTGGTGGAGTCAATATCTCAGAGGTTCGGCCCAGTGAAAGTGGACCTGTTTGCGTCTCGAGAGACGACCCATTGTCCACTGTGGTTTTCCCTCACTCATCCAGCCCCGCTGGGGTTGGATGCCATGGTGCAGACGTGGCCGAGGCTGCATCTGTATGCATTTCCACCGATCGCTCTGCTCCCAGGAGTTCTAGAGAGGGTCTGTCGCGATGGGATCAGTCTACTGCTGGTAGCCCCATTGTGGCCGGCCCGAGTATGGTTCTCTGACATAATATCACTTCTGGACGGCCCTCCATGGGAGATTCCCATCAGGAGGGACCTGCTGACACAGGCAGAGGGCTCAATATTTCCCCCTCGGCCGGAGTTGTGGAAACTGTGGGTCTGGCCTCTGAGGGGGGCGCACCTTCGTTGAAGGTGGTTTTTTTGTTGGCCATTACTTCTCTGAGGAGGGTAGGAGATCTTCAGGCACTCTCTATATCCAATGGGTGCCTGGAGTTTTCTCCAGGCAACATTAAGGCCATCTTACATCCCAGGCCGGGCTATTTGCCCGAGCCTATCTACTTCAAAGATTTTTAATTGCGATAATTGCACCAGCTGATGTGCATCGCGGCGCGAGTATATAATGAGTATCAGGTGCCTCGCATCCTTGTCTGTCGCTTCTGAGTCTCAAGTGCCTCAAACGAGGTGGAATCCCTTTGCCTATTCCCCGATCTAGTGGCCACCAGAAAAGGGCTACTTTGTCTAATAGCACTGGTGATCTGAGGATTACGGTGAGCGTTCCCCGACAAGAAAACCTCCTCGGGCCCCTCACTCCTCTAGTGCATCGCAAACATGCTGAGACTGTGATCGTGGGTGTTTTATGCTCTCTTGTGAGAGTATGACCACGTCGGCACGTTGTTCGTCTTGCCTTTCTCACGAGGGCTTGAGCGCTCAGCGTGCAGTGTGCCATCGAGGTTGATGGCTACGTTCACTGTCTCGCATGCCTGGCAGTTTCTCATGAGAGACCAAGCATTTCATTCGGGCCTCCAGGGGAGGATCAGATGTCGATCGCTGCCTCGGAGAGAGGGCTGTTACAGTGGTGCTCAGAATTAATGGCACCCCTGGTAAATATGATAAAAAATGGCTATAAAAAAAATCTGCATCGTTTATCCTTTTGATCTTTCATTCAAAAAATTGGCAAAATCCTTACCTTTCCTTTAAGTAAAAGATTTGAAAGTGGGGGGGAAATCACATTATAAAATAAATGTTTTTCTCCAAAACACGTTGGCCACAATTATTCATACCCTTTTATTAAATACCTTTTTGCAATCTCCTTTTGCCAAGATAACAGCTCTGAGTTTTCTCCTATAATGCCTGATGAGTTTGGAGAACACCTGACAAGAGATCAGAGACCATTCCTGCATACAGAATCTCTCCAGATCCTTCAGATTCCCAGATCCATATTGGTGCTTCTTCTCTTCAGTTCAGCCCACTAATTTTCTATATGGTTCAGGTCAGGGAACTGGGACGGTCATGGCAGAAGCTTCATTTTGTGCTCCCTAACACATTTTTGTGTTGATTTTGATGTTTGTTTTGGATCGTTGTCCTGATGGAAGATCCAACCACGGCCCATTATAAGATTTCTAGCAGAAGGCGTCAGGTTTTGATTTTTTATCTGTTGATATTTGATAGAATCCACAATGCCATGTCTGAATAAGAAGTCCAGGACCTCCAGCAGAAAAATATGCCCACAACATTAAAGATCCAATGGTATATTAAATTGTACACATGGGATACTTTTTATCATTGTGTGCACCAAACCCATCTAGTGTGTTTGCTGCCAAAAAGCTCTTTTTTTTAGTTTCATCTGACCACAGAACCCCGTGCTGTTTGAAGATCCAGTCGTGTCTGACCTCTGAATATGCTGGAGTTTGTATTTGGATGAGCGAGGAGCATTTTTCTTAAAACCCTCCCAAACAATAGGCTTTTTTTTAATAGGCTTTCTGACCCCAAAACTCAACTAATCTCTGCAATTCTCCATCTGTGATCCTTGAAGAGTCTTTGGCCACTCAAACTTTCCTTCTCACCGTCCATTAAGAAAATATAGACACACGTCCTCTTCCTGGCAGATTCGTAACATCTTTAGTTGATTGGAACTTCTTAATTATTGCCCTGATGGTGGAAATGGGGATTTTTCAATTCTTTAGCTATTTTCTTACAGCCACTTTCTATTTTGTGATGCTCAACAATCTTTAGATGCACATCAGAACCATGTTCTGTGGTTTTATTCATTGTAATGGATGATAAAGGGAATTTGGCCTTTGTGCTTCCTCATATTTAAACTCCTGTGAAACAAGAAGTCATAGCTGGACAATTTCATGTTCCTAGTCACCCTGGTGTGCTAAAAAAGGTAAATATTAATGGGAATATACTTCATAGATAAATTATTCATAAAAAATTCTAGGGGTATGAATAATTGTGGCCAACGTGTTTTGGAGAAAAATATTTTTTATAATGTGATTTTCCTCCCCATTTTCAATTCTTTTACTTCAATGAAAGGTTAGATTTTTGCCAATTTTTTTAATGAAAGATCAAAAGGATAAACGATGAAGATTTATTTTTTACAGCCATTTTTGATCATAATTACCAGGGGTGCCATTAATTCTGAGCACCACTGTACACTCTGGAAATGAAGATGATGCTGAGTTCCCACTGTAATCAGGGTTTCTGCGGGTATCTTCAAATTAAATGTAATGCCTTTTTAATGCCATTTTGAAATTTTTTAATGCCATACACAACCCATGACTAACCACGTATATATATATTTCCAGGACTTTCAAGGACTTTTTAAGCACTACTTTTTTGGATTTCAAGGACTTCAATCGGCACTTATCAAACAATATCTTTATTATTATTTTTACTTATTGATGTTTCACTTCAGAGAGGTGAATCCATTGACCAGCACTGTCAGGCATGGGAAATCACCTTAACCATTGAAAGGATATTGAAACTGATTTTTTCCCCCATTAATATGATTGACCTGAAGAATGTAAGTTGTATTATATAGGCTACTTATCATATACTTAATATCATGCTCATAGCCATGATAAATAGCTCTATATCTCAGACGGGCTGCAGTGTTGATTTAGCATGAGACAAAAACACAATATTTTGATTTTGGGATGGACCGATACCACTTTTTGCAGAACGAGATACCGATACCGTAACCGATCCCTGAATTCTCACTGCATTTGTAATTTTTAAATTTATTAGTAATAATCATATTAGTTGGCTTAATTTGTTCATCAAATATATATTTCTTTCAATTATTTTCATGCTTAATTAAGCCTGCTAAAATGCATTGTATGAGCTTCTGTTACTGTACATTCTATTGCTCTATCATATTTTATCTTTCATTGAATAGCACAGCACATATTTAGACTAGAGCAGCTCCAGAAGGGTCAGTGCTGAGAATTGGGTCAGTGGTACAAATGTTTAGACACCAGTGAAATATAAATTATTTAATCCAATTTTGATACTACAACAAAAACTGCCAGCCTAATTAATGTGAATTTAAAACATTATTAAAAGTTAAGCAGTCAGCAACAAAATATAAACGGATAATCAACTTACAAATAAATACAATAGAACAAAGAAAGGCTACAAATGAAATAAACAGTGTTTTTAGAGTTTTTCGGGTAGATCTACAGGTACAGAAATTTGAACAAAGTAATCAAATGTGGAAAAAAATGCATATTCATTACTGGATAAATTAAATATAGATGAATCTTTTGAAAGTTGAAAAGGGTAGACATTTTAGTCAAGAACAGTGAGTAATTTATTTGTCATTGTTTGATTAACATTAAAACAGCAGTGGGTTTATTGAAGTGCTGCCCCTTTAAGACCGAACACACGGACCCCATTTGAACATGGCTAAGTTCACTTGATATAACTGACTTCGTTTACTAGGATACTCGCAAATATGAGCGTTTTTACATAATTTTGTGTGAATTCCTCCGTACAAGCGCAGCACAAGACGTGAAAGACAATTCAATTCAGTATTCGCGCGCTGAGACGAGAACCACTGTTATACATAAATCAGGTAACAGGTCATGTTTTACTTTTATTGATTTAGTTGTCATCCAAATAACACGTGCTGAGTGAACGATTTAGCAATCAAGAGCATTCAACAGAACTGTACAATAACAGTATTTTTAAATTTATCCTCTGAACGTTACTATTACTAATTAAATCATGACCAAATACAACCAAAAACAAACGTTCAGTCTTGCTTGTGAAAGGTAATTCCTCGAAAGCTGTTTTCAATTGTGTGGCGATTTGTACAGCCCCAAGCAGCGCACAAAACAGGCATTTTTCTCAATTCCCGGTACGAGAGGTATGGGAAAGTTGCCATCCCCAATATGGCGGCGTCATTGACGTACGCTCCAGCGGCCAATAGGGCGTCTATGTATATATTACGTCTATGGGTAGGCCTATTGGTTGTTGGTATCGGACCTTTTTTACGAGTACATGAGCCCGGAATTGGTGCATCCCTATTTTTAATAATTCAAGCACTTTTCAAGTACCTCTTCAAAAATATGGCCGGAAGCAATTACCAAACTGGTTCCGCGTGTTTATCACATAGAATGTAAAATAGGTTTATCACTCTAACGTACATATTTTGCAACAGCAAATAAAAATGAATAATTATGAAGGCTATATTTAAATAAATTGATATAAAATTATTTTCAAAACTATCTAATTTTTTAATGCCTGTGGGAATCAAATTTAATGCTTTTTAATGCCATTTAAGGCCTTAATTTTCACAAAATCCATTTAAGGACTTTTAATGCTTTTTAATGCCCCGCGGAAACCCTGTGTAAGTGTGTGTCTGCTCATGCTTAATCAGATTCAGACTTGACAGCCACACTACTACTCTGGGGCTGCAGAGTGACGCGTAAACGCCTTGCCCTGCCCCCGTGCCTGCCCGGATGTGTATGAAAACCTTTGGCAGTATGGAAGCATATTGGCATCCAATATGCAAGCCAAACATGGCAAAATCAGCTGAATTTATTTCCCCTCTCTCACTACCCTAAGTGGTGGGGTGGCTTCGCTAATGGCAGAGCGTCACTTTCCTGCATGTGATGGCCACCCTACAAGTCTATGGAAGGCCAAAACACGCAATGCACGAGGGTAGTTCTGAGTCGGGGTTGAGCTGTGTATAGTGACTGACCATGGTTTAAGTCACAGAGCTGGCCCTCGGTCAGACGATGTCCACACTGGTGGTCCAGAAGCTCCCCAAGGCTAAATCTTGTAGAGGTGCGAGACACTGCCAAAGCTAGCTTTCTCGATGCTCCCATCTCACGAGGTGGCCTTTTTCGGCGACACTGATGGAGACTGTGCCCAGCGGTTCTCCACAGTTCAGAAGCAGGCTGAGGTAACCAAGAGCTTGTCCCGATGTGCAACCAGAGTCACTCGTATGCTACCCCTCAGTTGCCAAGGGTGTCCGTCCCCTGTGAACAACCCCCCTCGACTTGAAGGACGCATACTTTTTATGTCTCGATTCTTCCTCGACGCGGACCGTTCCTGTGGTTTGCATTCAAGGGACGGGCATATCAGTACAAAGTCCTACCCTTCGGGCTGTCCTTGTCGCCCCGTCTTTATGAAGGTCGCTGAGGCAGCCCTTGTTCCACTCTTTTTGCCTTTACAAACCAGGTACACTTAGATTAGTGGCAAATATTAGCCTGAGCGCTAAAATCGCAGTTGGTGTGCCCTATGCTCCACTCAAAACTGGACTCTAGTCTGTCAATAATCTGACGCAGATTTGCGGGAACATACGCATTCGCTTAATCTACTTGGGAAAATAAAATCAGAGTAAGTCAGAATAAATAAAATCCAAATAAAAACAATTTATTATGTCAGGTAAATGTATCATGCCAATTATGTAATCAGTTCAAAGATAATAAATACAAAACATCAAATGCTCTGGAATTAAGAGAAAAGATGCAAACCTGACATTAGAAAAATACATAATGCTAAATGTCTGAAGACATCCAGTATTACGGGCTGATTTTAACTACAAATCGCCCAGAGTCTCTTGTGGCATTTCCTTATGTACTCAGATCAGGGCAGAAACTTCTTTCACATGGAAACATGAGATAACAATGGGAATTTGCACTCAGAGTTTACACATTTTGAGGGCAGGATGCCATTTGCCCAGAAGACACACCTCCTCTGTGTGCAAGATATCTCTAAACTCTTAAATTACCTTTTAAATTATTACCTTTTGGTTTACTTCTTTGTACCTGTCACACAGACATTTCAAATGATACCAAACATGTATTGCGTTGTATGATAATTGTTCACATTAAACCATATAAATTGTTGGGTGAATTTCAGGTGATCTCAGCATGAGAGAGAGATGAGATGGGGAAGGGAAATACATGTAAATGAATACAATACTGAGTTGATAGCCCTTAGAGCAAGTCTCTTTCTCAAGAGAGAGTTCAAATGTTAATTTCCTTTTTTGTCTTTGTCTCAGAAAGTAGCCGTCTCTTCCAGTTCTTCCAGTTTCTCCAGTCTTACAGGGAGTGGATTAATTACCTCAGGTAATACTAATCCCGTGCCAATAGACCCACTTGTGAAAGAACCAACTCAATTTTAATAATACAGATACTTATTTTATTGATTTATTACAGAAATCGCATCCAACAGATTTAGGCTTGGTTTCACAAACAGGGCTTAGATTAAGCCAGAATTTAGGCCTTGTTTAATTAGTTATTTAAGAATCTTTTATGCCTTAGAAAAAAAAAACATGACAGGTGTGCATCTTCAGACAAAACAATGGCATTGACATCTTTTAAAGGGGAGCTATTATGCACCTTTTTACAAAATCTAATATAAGTCTCAGGTGTCCCCAAAATGTGTCTATGAAGTTTCAGGTCAAAATACCCCAGATTATCATAATACAACCCGATCTCACGACCAATTCGTACGAATTTGTACGAGTGGCTAATTCGTAACAATTCAAACGACCTGACTCGTACGAATTTGTACGAATTTGTAGGATTTTTGCTAAATCGTACATATTTTACGAATTCCAAATTCGTATGAATTCATACGAATGACCTACCCCTGACCCCGCCCCTAAACCTACCCATCACGTGGGTTTAGACAAATCGTACGAATCCGTACGAGTGAGGTCGTATGAATTCGTACGAATTAGCCACCTTTTAATCATTCGTACAAATTCGTACGAATTGGTCGTGAGATAGCGTTGCATAATACCATGTTGCAAATGCCCATTTTTGAGTGTTAAGAAAAGAGCATGTATATCTTTAAATACAAATGAGCTCCAGGAGAATCCAACGGTTTGAAGGTCCAAATTGCAGTTTCAGTGCAGCTTCAAAGGCTCTTCACCAGTGGTTCTCAATCTAATGCCCGTCAAGAATGCAAATGAGGCCCATAATATGCCGACCACATTTAAAAAAATATATTCCAGTTTTATTTTATTTTGTTTTTTTAATTATTAAATTAAAATGGTTTAAACAAATAAAAGTTTGAACTATATATTTTTTTTTTGTCATTTCAAATAATTTTGGTAATCATATAATATTTTTTTCCTTTTTGAAAAATTTCAGTCCGGCTTCCGTTCCGCTCACAGTTCCGAAACAGCCTTGATCAGGGTCACAAAATACCTGTTGATGGCAGCTGACACCGGCACACCTTCGCTTCTCATCCTACTGGATCTATCTGCAGCTTTTGATACAGTTGATCACAATATCCTCCTTCAGCACCTCCATCATACTATTCAACTCTCTGACACTGCTTTGAGCTGGTTCCAGTCCTACCTGTCTGGAAGAACAGAGTATGTTTCCTTGGGAGGTGTAAAGTCTCAGACGCATACAGTCACTTGCGGTGTTCCTCAAGGGTCAGTTCTCGACCCGATTTTGTTCACCATCTATACTCTGCCCCTTGGCCATATCATCAACAGGCATGGAATATCCATTCATTGCTATTCCAATGACACTTAGGGAGATTGAGGTATGGATGAAGGCAAACTTTCTACAGCTAAATAGCTCCAAAACAGAAGCTATTTTAGTTGGTACACCACATCAGGTCCAGTCATCACCCATAACCCACATTACCTTCTCTGGTCAAAACATTCCACTATCATCGACAGTCACAAACTGGGCGTAAGATTTGATGCTCAACTCTCGACTTTGACGCCCACATTAAACATCTGTGTAAAACCTCAGGAACATTGCTAAACTCCGTCCCACACTTGGTCTGTCAGATGCTGAAAAACTTGTCCATGCTTTTGTATCCTCAAGGCTGGACTACAGCAACTCTCTCCTCTTTGGGATTCCTGGCAAAAGCCTTCAAAAACTACAATACATTCAGAACAGTGCTGCAAGGATCCTAATGAGGAAAAGAAAATATGACCATATCACTTCCATCCTTCACTCTCTTCACTGGCTTCCTGTCTCATACAGGATTAACTATAAAATCATCCTACTTACCCATCAATGCATCCACGGCAACGCACCCCCTACTTAAAGGAACTACTCACAAAGCAAAACTCTTCACGCAATCTCCGCTCTGGAAACAAGGCCCTTCTTCAACCACCTAGAACTAAGCTCCGTACTATGGGGGATCGAGCCTTCTGCTCAGCCGCACCGCATCTTTGGAATTCCCTTCCAGAAAACCTTAGGGCTCCTCAAGCCAAAAACTCTTTTTAGAAAGGACTAAAAACCTTACTTTTTAAGCAAGCATTTTAAACTTTTTAATTTTTCTTCCCGGTTTTTATCTTTGTTTATACTCTGTAGCACTTTGGGATTGTTTTTAACTATGAAAAGTTATTTGTGCTTTACAAATAAAACATATTATTATTAATATTATTTTCAGACATTGGGAGACCTACTGACTAACACAACGCAGTAACACACAAGCGTGCACTTTGGCAGAATAGTATCCTCAGTATCAGTAGCATTAGAAGCGAAGGTATAGTACTACTGGAAGAATGGAAGAATACGTTTTCTGTCTGTGAGCAAGATGGGCAGTCTGTAAAGTGCTTGGCATATGCAAAACCTACAATGTCAAAAGACGATGTTAATTCGATGTGTTTGTTTAATATACTTGCATTTTAAATCGATAAAAATATCAGCATCGGCGCACACGCACACGCACTTGTGGCTGGAAGTTACGGGCGCGCTAGCGGATAGCCTACTGTGCTAGGGATTGCGACGTGACAGAATGCTTGATATCGTCAGAGATTGTAATTACAATGCGGTAAAGAGTTGAGTAACATTTGCTTATTAAGGAATTTCGTCCTATAACATTCTGTTAAAGCGAATTTTTACCTTAAAATAATGTTTTCAAAATCGTTTCATTGGTTCATCAAGTCGTGACATGGTGAAATGCACTCATGCCACCACTTTGCGGTCCTTTATCTGATATATCCACACTATATAGGATTGCCAGATCGGGTCGTGTTTCTAGTGCGAGTGAGACCTAAGAAAACTACACATTTGACTTGCTTTACGGCAAGCGTTACAACTGCCGAAAGGTGGAGCGTACTCAACAGTAGACTACAACTACACTTTCATAAAATCATGCATACTCTACCTTGTCTGTGGCCATTGTTGATTCCAAAGCCGGTGCTGGATAAACAGAGAGCATGTGCGTGCGAGAGTAGGATGCGGTAGGCTAAATTATTTACGACAGCAGTAATGGACAATTCCGCTTCCAACCTGTAGGGCGACCACAGAGGAAAAGTCACTTGGTGTTGTTTAATGTTTGGTGACTATTACAATGATAAAGAGAGTCATACAGCCAGGGTGCTGTGGGCGGGCAGAACAACGTTGTCGGACGATTTTGAAGTTGGAGAAGAAAACGAGATGGAGTTTTTCGCCCTTTCCTACATTTCTGAACCGGAAGACCTTTCAACGTGATTACGTAATGCGTGGTGCATCGCAGAGCTAGTGCAAGATGAGCATTTGTGGTTAAAAATTATATAAATGTTTTTATATATATATATATATATATATATATATATATATATATATATATATATATACAGTCGTGCTCAGAATTAATGGTACCCCTGGTAAATATGATCAAAAATGGCTGTAAAAAATAAATCTGCATCGTTTATCCTTTTGATCTTTCATTAAAAAAATTGGCAAAAGTCTAACCTTTCATTGAAGTAAAAGAATTGAAAATGGGGAGGAAAAATCACATTATAAAAATATTTTTCTCCAAAACACGTTGGCCACAATTATTCACACCCCTAGAATTTCTTATGAATAAAATATCTACGAAGTTTATTTCCATTAATATTTACCTTTTTTAGCACACCAGGGTGACTAGGAACATGAAATTGTCCAGCTATGACTTCTTGTGTTACAGGAGTTTAAATATGAGGAAGCACAAAGGCCAAATTCCCTTAATCATACATCACAATGAGTAAAACCACAGAACATGGTTCTGATGTGCATCAAAAGATAGTTGAGCATCACAAAATAGAAAGTGGATGTAAGAAAATAGCTAAAGAATTGAAAAATCCCATTTTGATCATCAGGGCAATAATTAAGAAGTTATAATCAACTAAATATGTTACGATTCTGCCAGGAAGAAGACGTGTGTCTATATTTTCTTAATGGACGGTGAGGAGAAAAGTTTGAGTGGCCAAAGACTCTTCAAGGATCACAGATGGAGAATTGCAGAGATTAGTTGAGTTTTGGGGTCAGAAAGCCTATTAAAAAAAAATCAAACAACCCCTACATCACCACATGTTGTTTGGGAGGGTTTTTAAGAAAAATGCTCCTCGCTCATCCAAATACAAAATCCAGCATATTCAGGTGTCAGACACGACTGGATCTTCAAACGGCACAGGCTTCTGTGGTCAGATTAAACTAAAAAAAAGAGCTTTTTGGCAGCAAACACACTAGATGGGTTTGGTGCACATAAGGATAAAAAGTACCCCATGTGTACAATTTAATATACCGTTGGATTTTTAATGTTGTGGGCCTATTTTTCTGCTGGAGGTCCTGGACTTTTTATTCAGATACATGGCATTGTGGATTCTATCAAATATCAACAGATAAAAAATCAAAACCTGACGCCTTCTGCTAGAAATCTTATAATGGGCCGTGGTTGAATCTTCCATCAGGACAACGATCCAAAACAAACATCAAAATCAACACAAAAATGTGTTAGGGAGCACAAAATGAAGCTTCTGCCATGACCGTCCCAGTTCCCTGACCTGAACCATATAGAAAATTAGTGGGCTGAACTGAAGAGAAGAAGCACAAACATGGATCTGGGAATCTGAAGGATCTGGAGAGACTCTGTATGCAGGAATGGTCTCTGATCTCTTGTCAGTTGTTCTCCAAACTCATCAGGCAATATAGGAGAAAACTCAGAGCTGTTATCTTGGCAAAAGGAGATTGCAAAAAGGTATTTAATAAAAAGGTATGAATAATTGTGGCCAACGTGTTTTGGAGAAAAACATTTATTTTATAATGTGATTTCCCCCCCACTTTCAAATCTTTTACTTCAATGAAAGGTTAGGATTTTGCCAATTTTTTGAATGAAAGATCAAAAGGATAAACGATGCAGATTTATTTTTTACAGCCATTTTTGATCATATTTACCAGGGGTGCCATTAATTCTGAGCACGACTGTATATGTATAAAATGGCCAATGGTTTATCTAGATATCTTATTCCTCGGCTGGGATTGTGTCGAGACTTTGAAGCTGCACTGAAACTCACATTTGAACTGTCAACCCGTTGGACTGCATTGAAGTCACTATATGGAGAAAAATCCTGGAATGTTTTCCTCAAAAAACTTCCTTTCTTTTTGACTGAAGAAGAAATAACATCTTGGATGATGTGGGGGTGAGTAAATTATCAGGAAATTTTAATTCTGAAGTGAACTAATCCTTTAAGCCTCATCTGTGAAACAGGGGGTTTGAATCGAGAGAAGAAAATTAAAATATTTGCAGAGATATGCACCAATGGATCAGATATCATTGCAGTATCAGTCAGTGTTGGCTGACCACCAGTTGTGTCATTGCTCATTGGCCGAAGTAAAAGAGCGTCTTTCCAACAATCTCTGGGCGTCTTCTTTAGCACTGGCATCCAAGATGGCCACTCGCTCTTCTTTACAAATCATTTCACGTTCACGTTTCAGCTCGTGATATGAACGAGAAAACACGTGGAAGATGGATGTAGCTGGAAAAGCCATTATGAGAATACCACTCAATATGCTGCTAAAGGCCACAACCTGGCCAGGTATACTGTGCGGGACCATGTCACCGTAGCCAACGGTCGTCATTGATATAATAGCCCACCAATAGGAAGAAGGAATGCTGCTAAAGCTGTGAGGGCCGGTGGCTTTTCCCTTAGTGAATTCCTTCTCTGCCAAGTGAACGAGAGGTGAGAATAAAGCCACAGCCACGCAGAGGAAGAGAAGCAAGAGTCCAAACTCTCGAATGCTTCGCTGCATCGTTATTCCCAGCGTTTGAAGACCCAGCGAGTGTCGAGCCAGTCGCATCACATACAGGATCCGCAGGGCTCGCATGACCCGCAGAATCAAACCCAGCTTATCCAAATACCCACGACTTGTCCCAGCGCTACCATGAAGCTCGGCTTCTTCAGATTCGTCTTCGCTATCCACAACCAGAGAGATGTAGTATGGTAGGATGGCCATGACATCTATGATATTCAGTGGGTTTCGAACAAACTGCAGTTTGCGTTGAGCTTGAAGTAAACGCAACAGAAACTCCATGGAGAACCAGGCCACGCACACCGTTTCCACGATGAATATGTTGCGACACTTTTCTGAGCATTCGCCCTAGAAAAGAACAATAAGCAGAAATCAGATGAATGTTCAATTTTAAAGGGATAGTTCACCCAAAAATGAAAAATCTGTCAGGGATTGAAACTTGCCAGCCCCGAAAAGTTATAAAAGACATTGTTAAAATAGTCCTAGTGACTACAGTGGCTCAATCTTACGTTTATCAAGCGACGAGAATACTTTTTGTGCGCAAAACCCTGCACAAAATAATTTATTTATTTTTTTTGCGCTCAAAAAGTATTCTCGTTGCTTGATAAACGTAATATTGAGCCACTGTAGTCACTTGGACTATTTTAACAATGTCTTTAATAACTTTTCGGGGCTGTCAAGTTTCAATCCCTTAGAAGCCTATGGAGGAGTGATCCAGCTCTCAGATTTAATCACAAATATCTTCATTTGTGTTACGAAGATGTACGAAGGTCTTACGGGGTTGAACAACATGAAGGAGAGTAATTACAGACAGAATTTTCATTTTTGGGTGAACTATCCCTTTAACGTATTACTAAAGCAGACTGCATGGTCTACAATATGTGTGACGAAATTGTAACAATGTACTTTGAATCGTGTAATGAAAGACTGCACTGATTATGTTGTGCTTACCAATATGCATTTTTACTGACACTTAGAATTGTGGAGACCATACATCATAATGCAAAACCAAATGTTTTCAGATACGGAAGCAAAAGCATTTGAAAGCAGGTGAAGGTACTGAGATAAAAGATGTGTTTGACTTTGGCTGGATGTTTTTAACAGATTTAACCGAGTGGCGAGATTTGCCACCTGTAATCGGGGAGTAGTTACAAACGGAGACGTTCATTCAGACATTTTCAGCTTTTAAGCTGTTTGCGTACTTTATCACAGATGAAGTGGATAAGATGCAATACTAGTCAAATACACAACCATTTCAGAGGTTTTCATGAAACAACAGAAACACTTTTAATTCAATACTGCTAGTGACAGTAATAAAGTTAAACATAAGCCTATATGGTATTTAAACACTAATACGGTGGGTCTATATTTTTTTATTTTGATAAACATGACACAATATAATATTAAAGTTACATAAAAAAGAGCTTTGCTTTTCATTCTATGACAGTTGTTGAGCTAAGAAAATAAAGATTGGGGTCAGTGTGTGTGTGTGTGTGTAAATGTACGTTTTTGACCAATGTTTTTTTCCACTTTTGATGTTACTTCTAGAGAGAAATTACTATTACAGTAGTTAAATATTCACTTAGTAAGTATCACCACCAGTATCATTATTCTTTTACATATATACTGTGTTACAGCAATTCAAATGATCTCTGGTATAAAAGTTTATAGTTCAGATATAAACACTGATGTCTACGGTAGAGATCAAAATTGGGTAAATCACCTTTTGAAAGTATCTTGGTTCTCCAAAAACAATTTTTTAATCAATTACATCGTTACACCAGTAGGTGGCGAAAGTGACTGTTAAAAATGTATTGGTCATTGAATCATTCATTCGTTCAAAAACGCTGATTCAGCCAGTAATGAAACAATTGAAGTGTTTATGAGTGAGTCATTAAATCATTCATTCAAACTGATTTTAAAGGTGCATTGCGCAACATTTCATGTTTAAAATACCCGTTTTTTAACCCATACATGCGTAAACAATTGCCTGATGGGCTGAATGAGCCCTTCTCTGATCACTGAGATTGCCTATAGTCCTGTACAGTAAAATAAATAAGAGGGATTCGGGCTCGAATCTGAGACTGGGCGTGACGTCATGCGCGTTCACGCTCACCAGGCGATGTCTCGGAGGTTTGTTATTGTTAGCCGCCATTCTCCGTATCAGCGAAGACAACTCGAGCGACAAAAATTTAGTCAACTTTCCACAAAAGTAGAAGATGGATTCAAAGAGACCGGCTTGTAGTTCATTCCAAACCCCAACGCAAACTCCACGTAAGACAAAGAAAAGAGAACTTTTGTCTAGTAATTGACCAAAATGGCCAAATTGGAGTCAGGGGTCGGAATAAGACGAGACGAGAGTCAGCATCGGGAAGGCTTTCAACAAATGGATAGATCTCCGGTCTGCTCTAGGGCTCAAACGGGATCCTCAGTTGGCTGCAGGGCCGGCCCGAGGCATAAGCGAACTAAGCGGCTGCTTGGGGCCCCCTGGCCACCAGGGGGCCCCCCAATCGAGTTTAAAAAAATATATATATTTTTTTAGATGGCTTAAACAAGTGACATAAATGAATTAATGAATATGGTTGAATGAATGAATAATTCAAGACAAGAAAATTCTGATTTCATGATCAATATACCTGCCTACAACAGCTGCTGTGTCTCAGCGTTTGTCATCCGCATAATCTAGACACCTCGCGCATGCATAGACAAGAGTGCGCAACTGCGCATAGTCACGGTATCGGTTTAAGTTGGAGAAAACAGCCGCAGGGGAACTTAACCTTCTAGGTGTAAGGGTAGCAGTTTGAATAAATAATAAACATAGCAGTTTGAACTCTTCTCCACTTTATTATACCACACATTGATCAGATCACTAACTCCAAAAACCCGCGACACTCCAGTACCAAGTGCGTACTACCCATTCCGATCTACGGCAAGCCCCGAGGGGAAAAATACATTGCATACACGAGCGCCAGTACATCATTACCGGTATTATAGTAACAGACTTTGTTGGATTCTGTCATGTACAATCCAACAAAGTCTGTTACAATAATAATAAAAAAGATTTTGAGGACAGTTACACTGTATTGAGACATTTTTACAGTTTTCAACAATAATTGTCATTGTTGAACCCTTGCTCTTATTATGTTTCTGATTTCTCAGTTTTGTCATTATTTTAGCAAATAATTTATTTTATATGTTTTGAGACAGTTTGTTTTAAGAAGTTTCAAAGAGTTAGTAAAAGAGTAAAGTAAAAGTTAAACCTTTTTTTATTTAAGTAGGCATTTTTTTTATAAGTATTTATTTTGTATTAATACATAACCTCACTGTATTAATTTATAATGTATCATAATTGCGTGACATTTGTGTCAATAATCGTCAAGCACAGGTGACTCCGCATAGTGGAAGGGGGCCCCCAAATCAAATTTTGCTTAGGGCCCCCAAAAGGCTCGGGCCGGCACTGGTTGGCTGTTTTCTTGATAAAACGGTAAGATATAGCACAGTCTCTAATGTCTGATGCGGCAAATCTATGACAACAAATGACGATGCGTAAGCTAGATAAATGTACAATCAGATTCAGAATTTATTTGACTAACGTTACCATTGTCAGTGAACAGGTTCATAAACTAGGAATTGTCTTCGGAAGAATAGTACAACATGAAACATGTCCCATAAAAGATGCTAACTATGTTTTTGTGTATGGCCTACCGGTAGCCTTGTGTTCTTTGCTAACGTCCTTTGCCTGCGCTCTGCTCTTCTTTCTTCTTCCATCATATTACTTTAGACTTTCCACCATAGTCTTTAAACGCCGCCATTCGTACTCCGTTATTAAGGTCCCGGTAGGCAGAACGGGAACATTGCGCTAGCCTCCTCCATGCTGGTTTGTTGTTGTTGTATGTGGCGCCGCCGCCGCCGTGCTCGCGTCACTCTCTTTACTCATCGGTTCTGGCCACTGGCCAGTGCGAACGCAAACAGCAAAACCGAGTTTGGGGGAGAGTAGTTCTTAGAACTGTTTAGAAGTGGACAGTTCCTATAACTAAGTTCCTGTAACTACTTGTTATGAAAGCGGATATAGTCCCATTTGATTGTTTATTACCTTGAGACATTTGAGTGTACTTTGTTGACCAACTGTGTATGGTATGATTATTATTTTAAGCTTTTACAAATTAATAACGTATATTGTTCATGAACGTGTTTCCATAATAATACAATCATAAGTGGATACAGTAAACGCATAAAACAGTTCAACATGGAGATAAATGGAAACAAAAACTGTTTTCTTCTACCCCCGTTTTCCCCTCACACATAAGTGTGTAATTTACTCAAATGCCTTTCCTTTCATATATGTAAAATGACTTGCAGATGTATAACTTTATAACCTCTGAAGACATTATGACCGTGAACAAAAGATTTGTGCGGCTGATGCTCCTTTGGTTATGAACAGCTCGTGCTCGTGCAAGCGTGTGTGTGCGTGTGCTCCATGAGCGTGCACACCTCTGGTTGCAGTTTCGCTTGTCGCCAGAGAGGGTGTAGTTCTGCAAAAACTCAGAGACCTGCGTTATGCACCTTTAAATAAATCATCCGAATTAATTAAATATTTTTTAATGGACTGCAGCAACTAACATTGTCAGAAACTCTAGTAAATTACATGTTATTTTTTTTTGTTGTCTATTCAGAATCGCGGAGAGAATTGTGATCTCTGTTTTAAACAACAACAGAAAAGAAAAAATAATTGCTTATTTTCAAAGCACTAAACAGAGAGAGGTCGCCATCCAGTTTTTCTACTTTAACCTGGAGACAAATGTTTTTAAAAGTTCTGCATGCACCACATCTGCAGATTCTTCCACAATGAATATTTAATTTGGCCAAAATTGCACAATTAATTATCTTCATTCAGATTCTGTTGAATGAAGAGTTCATAAATGTTGTTTATTGTAATTTTCATGTGATGTCTCATATACTCAAGAAAAAATTCTTTGGAGGAAACATGTTTAATGTTATTATAGATTTTAGAAGATAAATAGGCTAAATACATCTGAAAAGTCATTGAAAGTAAAAAACAAATAATAGTACTTGGCAACGATTATTAATCGTGGAAAAATAATTAAATAAAAATTATCCAGCGAATCTCAACCATTTCTAGCTTACCGCGTCCCCTCAAAATACAGTAGTCAACATTAGAAGTGGATCAAAACCTTTCATCAAAGTTACACAAGAATTTTGATCAATACCCGTTCTTGTCTTAGGACAACTTTGATGGACTTTTTTGATCTACTTCAAATGTTGGCTACTGTAGATAAAACACAACAGATAGTATAAAAATAGGGATGTCGTGCACTAACCCTGTCATCGTGATCAGGAATGGTGCTGATACACAAGCTGATAACGGTCACAGCAATCATGACGACTGAGAAACATGCAAAGATCTTCCCAGCCCAGCCAGAATGAGGGTTTTCCACTATCTCCTGCAACCGGTTCATGAGCCCGACGTAGCCCGTCTCTCGAGCTAAAGGCCTCTGAAGAGCGAGTCTCCTCTGCCTCCTCTCGTCCTCCTTCTTCTTCTTCTCTTGCACTTCTTCCACAGAGGACAACATCTTGCGTCGGCAGCAGCGCTCCATGTGAACGGGGTCGATGCCCCAATAGATGAGTTCATCAGATAGTGACACGGCGCACACCTGTCGAAGTAGCCTCAGTTTCCCCGCGGCGAGGAAGTTAAAGATGATTCTGAAGGCCACCGAGCTGCGGTCGAAGAAAAACTCTCGCCGGGTCTCGTCATAGTCGTCACAGAGCTGGGCGATTTCATCCGGGCTCCTGCACTGACGGAGCTGTCCCAGACGAGACAACGGGAACTCGTCCAGCGTGCTCCAGAGAAACGTGTAGCGATCTCCTCCCACGTTGATGAGCGCTAGTTTGCTGTGGTCCACGTCTCTCGAGATGCTGTGGAGTCGCTGGGCTCGTTGGAAATACACACCTTTGATGGTTTCCGTCTCTGGGACTTCTGTGAAAAAACAGGTCGAGGCTGCTGTCGTCTGTGCTGACTGAGAGATTGCTGAAGTCATGGTTGGCATTACTGATGATTGGCATGGTGGCATTTGGGCATGGCAGTGATTTTAAAGTGTAGTATGTGTAGCTTAAGCACTGGAGCACTGTAAACAAAAAGAGTATTGTTTTATTGCAACATTAGCATCAACAATATTAACATGCAGGACGAATTGTTTCAATGCAAATTAAATTGCATTGATGTTAATCGATCTAAAAAAAAGTAAACTGACTTATATTCATTTTATACTGACTTATATTCATCAAAGTTATAGTTCATCCAAAAATGAATTTTGTCATCATTTACTCTCAATCATGTCATTCCAAACACATACAACTGGCTCGAAACACAAATTAAGATATTTTAAATGAAATCTGAGAGGTAAATATATAACTGAAGGCAGTAACAATTTAAACAATATTTTTTATTTGTGATCTGATGTCCAGCTGTTCTTTTTAGTAGTCAACTTATTTTCATTAGTCAGTACTCATTAAGTGTGTGCACACACAGTGGTCACACACACAAAGATGTAACTTGAATTTCACCAAGCTGATTTTTCACTTAAAAAAACATTTTGATTTTAATGCAGCAGTAATATAAGGCCATCACTGTCTTCATTTCGGAACGCACACGAAAAACAATAGGAGGGATGTATCGAACGAACCAATCACATCCAATTTATCCAATCACAGCGCGATGGAGGCGTTGCCTAGCCTGGCTGCGCCATCCTACGCACTTCCGCTCAATTTCATTTTCCTTCAGTACTACGTCTGGGATTTTGCTGTAGACTTCGGTTTCCAGAAATCAATATTTTGTAGGACCAATCAGCGAACAGAGGGAGTGGCTGAGAACGATGACGTCGATGTAGTCCGTCAGTTTGAGTTGGAGCGAAGAAAGACGTGAGAAAAGCTATTCGGTCCGTCGTTGCAAAACTGCCGAATATACAGAAGTTAAAGCCGGCGCAAGAACAATGTTTGCTAAGTTTTTTTGGTGGCCATGATTGTAATAGATTGATGTAATTAACAGGTAGAGATTGCCATCTCGTGGCTCAGTATTGCAAATGCAGTAATTATATTATGGTTTATTATAGAAACGAGTTTTGACGTTTTCTGAGCGAACCGGCTTCGGTAGTTTGGTAGTCTGTATTAGGGTATTCAAGAGTAAAGACGTTTTGAGAACTTTCCTTTGGTCTGATTATTGTCCCGACACAAAATACTACAAATGGCGACGAGGATATTAAACGAATGCCACTGCACCGCTGCACTGTAAAAGGAGCCGTACACTGGTCGTTGGAAAAAGGAAAATAAGGTTTTTTGGAGGAACCAGGCACGTGTGGATTAACAGTTAGCAGTTAGCCTCGGGAAGAAAAAAATTCTGAAATGGCTGTGCCAGTCGGTCGCGTGGATGAATATAATGACGCGAAGGAGGATTTTGAGTCATATTTGGAACGTCTGGAACAGTGGATGTTGGCAAACGAAATCAAGGATGAAAAGAAGGTGTGTGTGTTTCTCTCTGTGATTGGGGCGGATGCTTATAAATTGTTGAAAAATCTGGTGTCGCCGACCGTACCGAGTACTATGGAGTATTCTGATCTGGTGAGAGCACTGAGCACACATTACAAGCCAGCACCGATTGTAATCACGGAACGTTTTCGGTTCCAAAAGTGTAACCAGAGAGAGGGGGAAACTGTCTCTGATTATGTGGTAGCTTTGAAGCAGTTGTCAGCTACTTGTGTGTTTGGACAGTATTTGGATGACGCGCTGAGAGATCGTTTCGTGAGTGGATTACGCTCGGATACAGTGCAGCGCAGATTGCTGTCTGAAAAGGATCTGACTTTCCCGAAAGCTTGTGAGATTGCAGTAGCAATGGAGATGGCGTCAAAGAAATCGATGGAGTTTTCTGGACACAGCCAGGCTCATCAGGTAAATGCCTTGTCAAGTGCAGGTTTTTCTGAAAAGGGGAGGAAAGGACAGTTTAGACGACATAATGATAATAAAGCTCAAAGCAAAGGCCAAAAAGGAGAAAAAAGTAATTTTGGGACATCACAGACATGCTACCGATGTGGGGGAAGACACTCAGCACGTGACTGCAGATTCAAGAATGAAAAGTGTCATTCCTGCTCCAAAACTGGGCACATAGCACGTGCATGTAGAAAAGGAAAAGCCATTTCTCAAACTCAGTATGTGGAAGCTGAAGGAAATACATCCAGAGGGGATGAAGAGGCTGAACTTTTTGGAGTGTATGCATTATATTCCACCTCAAGCTGTGAAAAGGGGTATACAGTGGATGTCGCACTGGGTGATAAGAGCACAACAATGCTGCTGGATACAGGGTCAGCTGTGTCAGTGATCTCAGAGGATTACTACCAGACAAATCTGAACCATTTCCTGTTAAAACCAGCCCCCAAGTTAAAGCTGAAATCATATTCAGGCCAGGGTATCGCTGTTCGAGGATACATCAAGATACCAGTGCAGTATGAAACACAGAAAGTTACCTTACCTCTTGTGGTGGTGAAGGGAAGTAGACCAGCTCTGATTGGTAGGAACTGGCTAAAGGCACTACACCTTGACTGGAAACAGATTTTCACAGTGCATAGGATGTTCACACAGGCAGAGTGGACCCCAGGAGTCAACGAGGTGTTACAGCGCCACCAGGCAGTTTTCTCTGAGAAACAAGGCTGCATAGAGGGTTTTAAAGCCAAAATCCGCATAAAACCAGGCACCACACCAATCCTTTGCAAAGCTCGCCCCGTTCCCTACGCATTAAAGGAAGCAGTAGAGAGGGAGTTGGACAGATTGGAGAAAATGAAGGTGATTTCAAAGACTGAAATGAGTGAGTGGGCCTCTCCGATTGTAACTGTGCCAAAAGCAGACAAAACAATTAGGATTTGTGGCGATTACAAGGTCAGTATTAATCGGTGCATAGAAGAGCAGACATATCCACTGCCTAACACCGAGGATCTGTTTGCTACTTTAGCAGGAGGAACATCATTCAGTAAGCTTGACCTGTCTCATGCTTACCAGCAGCTGATGTTAGATGAGGAATCAGAGAAGTATCTGACGATTAACACTCATAAGGGCCTATACAAATTTCATCGCCTCAGCTATGGTGTTTCCAGTGCACCTGCAATTTTTCAGTCTGTAATGGACCAGATTTTACAAGGGCTGGACCATGTGACATGTTTCCTGGATGACATTCTAATCACTGCTTCATCTGAGGAAAATCATTTGAGGATACTGGATGAAGTGCTCACACGTCTGGAAAATCATGGTGTTCATGTGAAATTGTCAAAATGTCAGTTTTTTCAGAGCAGTGTGGAGTATCTGGGTCATCGCATTGACCAGGATGGTCTGCACCCCACGGATGAAAAGGTGACAGCCATAAACAAAGCGCCTGAGCCAAAAAATGTCACGGAACTGAAGTCGTTCTTAGGGCTTCTTAACTACTACAGCCGGTTCCTGCAAAATTCCTCCACCTTACTCCACCCTCTACACAACCTGTTGAGAAAAGAGGCAAAGTGGGTTTGGACTTCGGAGTGTGCGAAGGCATTTGAAGATGCAAAGCAGCTATTACAGCAAAGTAAGGTGTTGGTGCATTACAACACACGGTTGCCACTCCGGATTGCCTGTGATGCGTCACCCTATGGAGTAGGGGCGGTAATTTCCCATGTCATGGACAATGGAGAGGAACGGCCGGTAGCTTTTGCATCAAGGACGTTAACGGAGGCTGAAAGAAAATATGCCCAAATCGAGAAAGAGGCCTTGGCTATCATCTTTGGAGTTAAGAAATTCCATAAATACCTCTATGGGAGGAAGTTCACACTGATTACAGATCACAAACCGCTGTTAACTATTCTGGGACCAAAGTCAGCAGTTCCAACGTTGGCAGCATTAAGGATGCAACGCTGGGCGTCATCCTCATGGCGTACAGCTATGATATTGAGTACAGGAGATCAGCTGATCATGCAAACGCTGATGCTCTGTCTCGCCTACCCACTGCCTCATTCGACAACACAGGAGAAGAGGGAGGTATTTTTTACTTCTCACACATGGAGGAACTACCAGTGGGTGCGAAAGACATTGAGAGAGCTACGTTAAAAGATCCTACACTGAACAAAGCTGTGTAGAGCTACACTATGAATGGATGGCCCAGTCATGTTCAAGAGGAAGCACTGCGGCCTTATTTCATACGCAGGCAGGAGTTGTCAGCGGAACAAGGTTGCATTCTTTGGGGCCAGCGAGTCATCATACCCCCAGGTTATCGACAGCGCTTACTGGAGGACCTTCATCATGTGCACCCAGGTATCTGCCGCATGAAAGCTCTCGCTCGCAGTTACATGTGGTGGCCTGGCTGTGATGGGGAATTGAAGAGCTGGTGAAAGGTTGCTCTATCTGTCAAGCTGTTCAGAAAATGCCAGCAGTCGCACCGCTGCACCACTGAGGTGGCCGGAAAGAGTGTGGCAGAGAATTCACATTGATTTTGCAGAGAAGGATAAACAGTATTTTTTGGTGGTTATTGATAGCCATTCAAAGTGGTTAGAAGTTTTCCCCATGTCTTCCACCACATCTCAAAACACCATTGTAGTTCTGCGAAACTTATTCTCTGCGTATGGGCTGCCAGAAGAGCTGGTCTCAGATAATGGTCCACAGCTGGTGTCGAGGGAGTTTACACAGTTTCTGGAGGGAAACGGTATCAAACACACTGCTGTACCTGCATACCATCCTGCATCAAATGGAGCTGCAGAGAGGTCAGTGCAGATTTTGAAACGTGCGTTGACGAAGGATGTGTTGGAGGCAGAGAAGAAGGCTTCTTTACCACTTGGTCATAGACTTGCAAATTTTTTGCTCATGTACCGCAGTACACCCCACACCGTGACTGGTCGGACTCCGGCTGAGTTATTCCTGAAGCGCCAGATTCGGACCCGGTTCAGTTTGCTTAAGCCCAAGCTTGACAGTCGGGTTGAAGAGAAACAAGCTACACAGAAACGTCATCATGACAGGGGTGGTTCATGTCTTCGGTTCTTTCAGGATGGGGAAGCTGTCCGTGTCCGAAATTTCAGGGGAGGAGTGGAGAAATGGATTCAGGCAAAAGTGCTGAAAAGACTGGGAGCTGTCACATATATGGTACAGGAGGGTCAGAGGCAACGCACAGTGCATGTCGACCACATGTTGCCATGGCGAGAAAAGGGTGAACAAATTCAAGAAGTTTTGCCCTCACCAGCGGTTGAGAATGAACCACCAGTCACCAGGGACTGTGTTTTTCCAGCGGCTGTTCCCAGTGCACCAGTGAAGCTAATACCGCCTACGGTTCTCATTAAACCAACTGAGCATGTTGTCGATGTGTCACCATCGCGCACAGAAAGAAAAAGCTCACCTGAGAAACGAGGTACCCAGAGAGGGTCCGGCTGCCACCAAAAAAACTGGATTTATAACTGGCAGTATGTTGTAGGGAAATGCTACTTTGTTCCAGTAAATGTTAAGCTGCCAAGTGACATTTTTGTTGTGCTAATGGAACTTTCATTTGAAAAAATTATAAAATCTTCAGGGCAGTAGTTCTATTTTGGGTTGAGTAAAATGAAAGGTTAATCGTTGTTAATTGTTGCTAAAGTAAAAGGGGCTATGTTTAAGGAAAAAGCTAAAAGGGAAGGAGTGTAATAGATTGATGTAATTAACAGGTAGAGATTGCCATCTCGTGGCTCAGTATTGCAAATGCAGTAATTATATTATGGTTTATTATAGAAACGAGTTTTGACGTTTTCTGAGCGAACCGGCTTCGGTAGTTTGGTAGTCTGTATTAGGGTATTGAAGAGTAAAGACGTTTTGAGAACTTTCCTTTGGTCTGATTATTGTCCCGACACAAAATACTACAATGATGTTGTGGCCCTCCTCCCCACGGGGTTCGAGAAAAGTTTGATTTTCCAGCTCACTCCGCTAGTGGGGAATGAGTTATTTTTTACAGTCTATGGTTCGCACGACCAGACGTTAGCGATTGGCTATGGCAGATCCTGAGTGACTCTGGGCAGATCCAATAGTTTTGAACTTGAACAGAGAACCCGCCTACAAGGAAGTAAACGTTTCTCAATGGAGCGAGGCCAGACTCTCTGTACAAATGAAATGTACGAGAGTCTGGTAGAACCAGGCTAGGCGTTGCCTCCTGTCACGTGACTCTCCCTATTCATTCTCAATTACCCCCCACTAAACCCACCGCACCCTTTAGAGGGGTACCTTTAACAACAACTTGCTGTTGTAACTTTACCTGCTGGTGTAACTTTAGAAAAAAACTGCGATTATACACTTTTTAATGCCACATTTTAAAATATTTGCATTGGTTTACCTTTGTAATATGGATTATTTTCTCATCCTATTCTTATTCTTTTTTTTTTTTTTTTTAGGAGGTACTTCCTCGGAGGAAACGCCACTGATAAGCATTTGGTAACTGAACTCGTTTAGTGCATGCACTAGCTTTTTGTGTTTACAGTAGGCTGTGTGTATGTGTGTGTGTGTGTGTGTGTGTGTGTGTGTGTGTGTGTGTGTGTGTGTGTGTGTGTGTGTGTGTGTGTGTGTGTGTGTGTGTGTGTGTGTGTGTGTGTGTGTGTGTGTGTGTGTGTGTGTGTTTGAATAAAAGCCTAAATTATATTGTTCATCATTTAAGTCAAACATATCTCTTCACAAGATTTGGAAGAACCAATTTATACGGATTCGTTTTAAAATACATTTATAACCTTTTTGGATTTTTTCAGTTTTGGTTACCCGGACAGAAACCTCTCAGGTTGCATTAAACAAAATACAAAGCTTAATTTGTTTTTCAAAGATTCTTACTGGTTTGGAACGAGACGAGGGAATTAATGATAACATACTTTTCAGTTTTGAGTGAACTATTTTTTTAACTACCCTTTTTTTCTTCTTCTTCTTTTTTCCAATATGGCACTTATAAGATACAGTCTCATCAACACATTCAGCAATAAATAACTTTTACCACAATGTTGATGTCTTTCAATGCAAACCATTTGATGATAGGCTATAAAAACAAAAAGTTTCACCACTTACCTCCTTTGAATAAAATGTTAAGTGTTCAGTCATCCTAAAAGATTTACTCATCATCTGTCACAATATTAGTCAAATATGTTATCACCAGATAGGAAAGTGTATAATCCAAGTTTAAAAAGTCGACAGGATGAAGTTCCTCGTCCCATCTTGGAAGTAAGTTTGCTGCAGTTAAATGTTGCCATGAGCTCTTCATGCGTGTCTCTCTGGTCAGATGGACAGGAATAATCTGCCTGTCTCATAAACATTAAATATATAAAACCCGATTATCTAACACCGCTGTCCTCCGAAGGCCCGCTGTTGTTTATCCCTCAGCTTTCCCCATATTAAACACCAGTGCGCGCCGCCCGCGTGCGCGCGCCCACCTAAACGCGTATTTGCTTTTTAGTCACAACACACAGTAAACAAAACATGCGTGAAAGGTTTAATTTGTGTAAACATTTAATATGGCGCCATTATTATTAACTCACATGCTGGATTACTACATCCTAACATTTAATCTGAAATAGTAGGCCTATTACTTTGAGAAAAAAATATTATTAAGTTATTGAACACTGTCTTTTTTATACCATAGGGGTGTTCTTAGGCACAACATGATGCAGAATATCTAAAACATGCATAAAACCATAATGTAAGAGCTTACATGATTTATTGCATGATTTAGTGAAAATATGTAGATTGTGACTCTGCAGCTCTTGATCCACAGAATAATGAATATCTGGGCTTAACTTTAATCTCCTGTAGACAGATGATGCTGAGCATGCTGGGACAGCTGAACGAGGGACGACCCTTTACGTATAAACAGCAACTTGCTATCAGGGGAGATTTGGTGGACAGTTGGTGTTTGGAAGATGTCTTTACTCTTCTGTAATCAAGTTTGTTTGTCATGTTCTACCTGTTCTTAAACCAGAACTCTCAGGTTACGTGTAATTGGATGAACAGGGAGAAACAGGAGAACCTTATTAAGTGCTTTGACATCAGGGTCACCTTACATTCAGCATTGTGTTCTCGTTTTCCTGGTCCTTTCTGAAAACTAAACAAACTCATATGTATTCAAATGATTCACAGTTGGTGAAGAAAACATATGGCTGTGTAAAGCTCTGTCTTAATGTGGTCCTATGTGGTTGCAAAGATGTTCTTGATGATTGACATATAGGGCATTGTTAGGCTGTTCTAGGTGGTTGTTGTTTACTGGCCCATGTCAGTGCCTCGGACACTGGGTTCCCTTGTGAAAAAGAAGTGTGCTTAATTGAATCTGCACTTGTAGTGTACTTTAGCACTTAAAAGTATACAAAAAACTACATGCAGTATATTATAATTATTAATGAGGTAATAATTTACAATAAGGTTCATTAGTTCATATATTCTTTAACATGAACTAACTATGAGCAATACATTTTATACAGTAGTAATCTTTGTTAATGTCAGTAAGTTATTCTGCAGTTTACTTTAATAATATCTCAAAAGACAACAGAAGTAATTATGAAATTAGACAAAAAATACTACTTAAGTTGGTCAAAAAAGCAACTAATTATAAATTCAAACTGATACATTTTCATTCAATTGCAAATAACATGCGTTTAAAATGCACACAAAAAAATACATTAAATTCAGTTGTTTTAAAGTATATATTATTTCCATTATAAGTAGGCTACTCTTTAAAAGTATCCAAGTGCTCTTTTCCACAAGGGTTCCCTCCTGTGATTTTACTAGTATTTATGTCTGTTTTATTATCTGCCAGATGAAAATCAAAAGTCTGATTGTTAAGTAATCACCGTCTCCTCAACAAGCTGCATTATGTGAGCTATGATGTAATTAATGTCTGTAACTTACATAAGTAATAGTTACTACAGTAATATTGATAGTTTCTTTGACCAGCATAAAAAAATGCTAAACCTCTCCCAAACAGCAAGATCGCAGATGTGTGTAAGTTCATAAGAGTTTTAGATCAATCTCTTGTTGAAACCCAGGCCATCCAGTGTGAGTCCAGTCCAGGATTTTTCTGTGGTTTAAGTGTGAATGACAAACACCCGTGTCTTGTTTCAGTAATTGCCGTGGAGAGACCTGATAAAAGCCACTGGGAAACGAAACCACGGAAGAGAGAGACACGCGGAGATCGGTGGGTGATCGTGCTGATGATATTGGACTTTGGGAGTTTGATGCTGTTTGATGTGCGCGACTTTGTTTTTGTTCTTTTATTTATTTCTAATAAACACTCACAGTCTCCGCAAGCCGACCCTGTCCTCTTCCTTCCCTACATCTTGAACCTTGTTACACTGGTGCCGAAACCCGGGAAGGAAGACGGAAGCTGCCGTCAACATGCAGACTCCGTCAGCTTCGCCGCTTGCAACGTCATTTCATCATTGCGGTCCTCCACCGAGAGCAACACCAATCGCTTATGGAGATGCGGAACGACCAGGAGCGTCGATTCAAGGTGCTCGTCCAGGGCCAGCAAGAGGACCGCGAGAGGTTCCTGAGCTGGATGGACCGGGCGGTTCGGGCAGAAGCGCCACCGCCACCAGTCGAGCTCCCCCACCTGCCGCTGAATAAAATGGGTCCCCAGGACGACCGGAGGTGTTCCTGTACCTCTCTGAGAAGTCAGCGGAGACAGGTGGGTGGCCGAAAGAGCAATGGCCAGTGTGCCTCACCCCACTGCTGTCTGGGGAGGCATAAGCAGCTGCACAACAACTGCCTTTCCAGAACCTCCTGGTCGGCCGGAGCCCAGAGCAACACCGCCAGCGGTTTCGTTCGCTAGATCTGGGCGAGAGTGGTCGGACCTTCGTGATGGCTCAACAGCTCCAGGACTCCTGCCGCAAGTGGCTGCTGGCTGAAGGAAGCGACGTCAAGAAGATCATCAACCGCGTTGTACTAGAACAGTTTATCGCTTATCTTCCAAGGAAGACAGCGGAGTGGGTCCAGTGCCACCGACCGACATTGCTGGACTTGGCCATTTAGCTGGCGGAGGAACAGATGGTGCCGTACTCCAGGGTCGGCGAAACCCTGCCTAACATCTCTCTCTCTTCTTCTTTTTCTTCTCCCTCTGCCTCTACTTCTACCTCTTCCCCTCGACCTATCCCGCTTCCTAGTTCCCGTCCTCCAGGACCATTCCGAGGCCCAACGCCAACTCAGCCCAGGGGCATGGGGCTCGCCACCACTGGGACCGACGTGGTTCCTTTGCCTACACTCTCTCCACGCCAATAGCTTGCCCCACTTCCTTCAAATTCCTTCGTGGAGGCCTGGACCGACCTGCTGGCGTTGCCGGGGACCCGGAGCATTTTATTGACAGGTGTCCAATGATGGATGTGGGGACAATGATCCGGGTCCCGGATGTCTCACAGGTTGCTCACGATCAGGCTGTACCAACTACCCGTGAGTATTAACGGGGGTAAGTATCAGGCTCTGGTGGATTCAGGATGTAACCAAACCTCGATCCATCAAAGCCTGATTCAACCTGAGGCATTGGATATGAGCCGCATGGTTCGGGTAAGGTGTGTACACGGCGATGAGGAGGAGTATACGTTAATGTCTGCTTTGATTAAATTTAGGGGTCAAACGCATAGTATAGAGGTGGCCGTAAACCCGCACCTCCGACATCCGCAGATTCTGGGAACTAATTGGCCTGCTTTTAGTGAATTATTGGGGGTGTTATGTGCGGATGTCTCTTGTGAAAATGTGCGGATGGGAGAGGCTGAACCGGGACCTCCGAGACTGAAACCAGGGGAACAAAGCGCAATTGAGAGACAGATTCTCTCGGAGTGTGATGATTTTACCCTGGAGCAGTCTCAGGATGAGTCATTTTAGTGCCTAGAACGGGAGGCTCGGTTCGATTCTGTGTGGATTACCGCAAATAAAATGCTGTCTCGGAATTCGACGCTTATCCAATGCCACAGGTTGCTTGATCGGCTAGGCACCTCTCGTTTTTATTCGACACTGGATTTAACGAAAGGATATTGGCAGATCCCCTTATCACCAGTGTCTAAAGAAAAGACAGCCGTCACTACGCCGTTTGGATTGCACCAATTTGTTACGCTTCCTTTCAGGTTGTTTGGGGCACTGGACACTTTTCAACATCTCATGGACTCTGGGTTAAACCCAGATTTCCACCAACTGCTTAACGGCTGCGTGTCGCTCCGTGCTCCGTCATCCTTCAATACCTACCAGGTCTGGATTTGTTGCGGAACGGCTGTGGCCATGACTGACAGCTGAAGTCACGAGGATCCAAGAGATCTTGCGAATTCACGTATGATCTTGCGATATAACAATCTGCCCTGTGCTGAATTACTGCGGAGCTTTCCGGCATCCGGCAAAATCACCGGAGCTGGGACGGAGTCGGAGCGTAGCCGTTCCGCAGTCAGTGAAAATACACACGTTAACTTTAATGGAAACCTTTTGACTCCACCGCCGTTCTGGAGCAGATCCGCAGCCGTTCCGCGGTTGGTGTAATTTCAGTAATTGGCGTGGAGAGACCGGATAAAAGCCACTGGGAAACGAGACCACGGGAAAGAGAGACACGCTGATGATATTGGACTTTGGAAGTTTGATGCTGCAAGTGCCATGTGTGTGACTTTGTTTTTGTTCTTTTATTTATGTCTAATAAACACTCAGTCTCCGCAACCCGACCATGTCCTCTTCCTTCCCTACGTCTTGAACCTTCTTTCTCACTCTATGGCTCCATATGTATCATGTTGCTGAAGAAGTAAATTGTTTTTGTTGCTACTCTGAAAAGAAATACCCTAAAGAGACACCGCAGCTGAAGTTTCCAACAAACCAAAAGACAGAATAAAGGCTTTTGCTGCTTATCATGGGATAGTATAATTATTGTATAAACAGAGTGAGAGATGAAATTTCAGATAATTATTAAAAGTGCATTATCCGACTTCAAGAATGGTTGCTACAAGCAACTGGTGACCTACAAATGCAGTGGTTTCCCTCCTCTGCTAATGTTACCTGATCTGACACGTACAAATGACTTTTGCTGGTGTAACCTAATGAAGTATATTCTGTCATATTCTATTTTTACTTCAATAAAACCAGTTAATTTTGGGTTACCTTACTAAACATTTTTATATAGTGCATTCAGTTCTTATTTTGTAACCTCACTATCTTTAAAATGTATAGCTTATTATTAATCATGTTTCTGAGTTACGGTATAGGCTAATTGTATTAATGCCAGTTGATTTAATGGCTGTTTTTGTCTTGATAAAACTTTATATTTTGAGTTCATTATTTATGTATGCATGCATATGTTTATTTATTTATATTTTTTAGTTGCAACATTCACCTAAGCATACATCTCATCCAATAATATCTTTATTATAGGACTATTATGTTTATGTGTTGTTATAATGACTGGAATTTGATAACAGGAATAGCAGGTAATAAAATTAATAATCAGCTCTGCTACTGTTTACAAAAAGATGTAGAGAGTTTTGTTGTTATGTAAGCAGTGTTTTTAATGGATGTTCAACTGTGTCTCCACTAGGTGGAGCTTTTGGCTTGGAATTTTTACAGTCAGTACAAGACTGACACACTCTGGTTGTTGTCAACTCACAACTACTGCAATCATATACTGTACATCAGCAGTGTACTTCAGTCTGTGAAGTCATTCAATAATCTGTGTGAGGAGCAGACCGAAATGCAAGTGACCTTTATTCACTGATAAACTTTTGCTTTTCCCCCTAAAAGGATTCAATGGGGAGTGTCCGGAGTATTAAAGGTACACTATGTAATATTTGGCTCTATATGGGTTAAAAAAAATATTTGCATGCATTTTTGCGGAAGAAAAATTATTTTGGTTGTGCTTTGGCTGTGCAGATGAATATTATTATCATACTTCCCATAAAATATTCACATTTACACCATACCAGTTGCTTGAGATTGTCTCAGTTAACTCCAACTGCAAAGCAGTCAGAAAACACAGAAAGAGTTTAAATACTGATATTTTTCAGTCATTGCATAATTCCCTTTGTGTTATTTCATAATTCTGAAGACTTTATAAAAATGTTTAAATAAGGAAAATAATTGTAGGCCTAACAAAGAACAGGTGTGTCCAAACATTTTACTTTTATTCCAATGTAAGCGTTGACAGAAATCAGTTATTTAGGAGGTCATTTCACCTGAAATTTTCAATAAATGCATGACAAATTTAGTTTTTCGGCAATGTTCTTAAAAGCACAAATTTAGTTAACTTAAAAGCACTTATTTTCAACTAAACTCTTCAAAATGTGTGTTACAGGCCAACTCTTTATCAAAAGTCCCACAGTACTACAGTAGGGGTCGATTAGAATAATGTGATTATCAGTGTCAGAACCAAGACAAGTGGATAAAAAGACAGTGTGCGTGTTGAACTGGATTTCTCTGCATAGCCATAGTCTGTCCTGCAGGGGTTTTGGACTTCTTTAAGAGGGATGGGTTCATCATCAGCTTTGGTTCCAGCCAGGCGGTCTCTTACCTAATGAAACACAAGTTACTTTTTTACTTCAGTGAGCTGTAGATTTGATATTATACTGAGTGTGAGCAGCAGATGTGCCCTTGCTCTTACCGCCTCCACCTCTCTGAACACTCGTAGCAGGTTTCGTCCCAGAGCATCTCTGACCTCTTCATCTGACCAGTGACGTCTGAGCAGTTCAGCCACCAGGTCTGGGTACTTTGACACATCCTCTAGACCTACTGGCACCCTGTGTAAAAACAATGCATTATTTATTAATGGTTATAAATGCAGTCCTGTTTACTTGTCCATCTGTCTTATACAATTAACGGCAATTTTTCTATTACATGCAATAGCATGCTTTACAGATGTGAAATGTTCCACAATGCCTTCTACCGTCAAGTTGCATTACCATAAAAAAAAGTAACAAATTTTTTTAAATTATTTTGACTAATCAGCATGCTTACCTTGTCACACCATCATAATCTCCTCCAAATCCAATGATACTAGCGTCAGCCACTTTCTTGATATGGTCAAAGTGATCTGAATTTCACATATAGAAGTGGAGTCACATATTAACGTCTTGCCTCGTTTTCTTAAAGTCCCCCTGTAGTCGATCATTTTATTGCTTAAAACTCATCTTTGATCACCAAAACTACATATTTAAACAGTTTTCCTTGAAAAAAAAGTGCCTTAAAATAGCTTGAATGTAACTTGACACCCTTGCTTCATTTAGTAATCATGGTTCTATGAATATGCAAATGAGTCCCGCCTCCACTCACACAGACTTTCGACTGTTGACTTTTGAATTTACACATGGTTTGTCTTAAAGGGATAGTTCACCCAAAAATGAAAACTCTGTCAGTAATTACTCACCCTCATGTTGTTCCAACTCCGTAAGACTTTCGTTCGTCATCTTCCGAACACAAATTAAGATATTTTTGATTAAATCTGAGAGCTGGATCACTCCTCCATAGGCTTCTAAAGGAATGAAACTTGACAGCCCCGGAAAGTTATTAAAGAAATCGTTAAAAGGGTCCAAGTGACTACAGTGCTCAATCTTAAGTTTATCGAGCTACGAGAATACTTTTTCAGCGCAAAAAAAACAAACAAAAATAGCGACTCTATTCAAGTATTCTCTTTGGGCCTGGAGATTTCACGTATTGTTATTGCGCAATGCTTCTGGTTGAACGTCACACGCATCACACACATGACCAGCGTCGGCCAATAGTGAGCCTACGTGTGACATATAACACAGAAGCGCTGCGCTGTTACACTACGCCAACAGCTTAGAACAGACATGGAAGAGAAGAAATGGTTGAATAAAGTTGTTATTTTTGTGTTTTTTTTGCTCGCAAAAAGTATTCTCGTTGTTTTATAAACGTAAGATTGAGCCTCTGTAGTCACTTGGACTCTTTTAACGATGTCTTTAATAACTTTTCGGGGCTGTCAAGTTTCAATCCTTTAGAAGCCTATGGAGGAGTGACCCAGCTCTCAGATTTAATCACAAATATCTTAATTTGTGTTCCGAAGATGAACGAAGGTCTTACGGGGTTGGAACGACATGAGGGTGAGTAATTACTGACAGAATTTTCATTTTTGGGTGAACTATCCCTTTAAAGCTTATTTAAAACAACACATAGAATAGATACATAAATAAAGTTAAAAGCTGGATTTTCACCACAGGGGGACTTTAAACAGTGCTATATGAAGGGGTAGTAGACACTTAGGTTGGTTTAAAGAACTCACCAGCCACATGAGAGATGTTAGCAGTCTTTTGGCAGGTCACATAATCATTGTAAAAATTAACCATGACGATCCCCTTCTTTTTTTTCTGAAACAGAAACATTTTGGAAAATTATACGACCATTCTATATGACCAAATCACAAACCATATATTTTTCCAATTTTCTGTAAAACGTGTGTGTGTGTGTGTGTGTGTGTGTGTGTGTGTGTGTGTGTGTGTGTGTGTGTGTGTGTGTGTGTGTGTGTGTGTGTGTGTGTGTGTGTGTGTAATGCCATTTTGAATTTGGAAATGGAACAGTTTACCGATTTCTCAGAGAAAATATTTTATTAATATTATGGGTTTTTTTCGAATATAACCTTTCATGCAGTGTGTAATATTGAATATAAAATGTCAAAAAAAGTTTTAAAGATCAAAGTGCACGACAAAAAAAAGTTATTGTCGCCTTATACTGTACAAAGAAACGATTCTGAACTGCTGAAACGAGTCGTCAGTAATTCCAGTCTCATTTCCTGTTACAAACCTACAAACAATGCAACAAATTTGCATAATGCCAGCCTATGATCGTGATTGGCTGTCCGTAAACAGCATCTTTTTGCCCCGCCCCCAAACACTGCTCATGCTGTTCATGTTGAGAAGACGCTGTTTTCTGCACTGCAAAAGCAAATCCACTTTGATGCACTTCAAGACTCAAGCTGGAACTGATATGGTAAAACTAATCTTTATATTTATAGTTGTGTCGTATTCTCTTTGAATTCTGTCCTGTCCTTACCTTTTATAACATCTTTTTATATCAGTAATGTATCACTTTTTTTTTTTATGAGTATGATATGTAAGTGCCTCATTGTCTCTTAGGTTAATAAACTCTGTTATGTAACAGCTTGAGGTTGTAAACCCACCACTTCCAGAAGCACGTCATCAGGAACATTTCTCTTGTGTTTGCAGATGCTGTAGGCAGAAGAGTGGCTGAAGATAACAGGAGCTTCGGAGATCTCCAGAACCTGCTTCATCACCGCCTCGGACACATGAGACAGGTCGATCAGCATCCCGATGCGATTCATTTCCCGGATCACTCGCTGAAAGAAAAAAATTGAAAAAATAAATAAATAATTGGTCACCATAGACTGCAATAATGATTCAAGCTTTCTCTAAAAGAGGACAGCAATTCTATTTTAAAGGGATAGTTCACTCAAAAATGAAAATTAGCCCATGATTTACTCACCCTCAAGCCATCCTAGGTGTTTATGACTTTCTTCTTTCAGACGAATGCAATCAGAGTTATATTAAAAAAACATCCTGGCTCTTCCAAGCTTTATAATGGCAGTAATTTCCATAAAATTCCATCGAATTCCATAAAAGTGCATCTATCTATCATAAAAAGGCACGATGGAACCGGAAGTGCTTAAATGCAACTGGCTTTCGCGCTTTGGCCTACAAAGCAATGTCATACCTGCACAACTCTATTAGAGATGCTTTAAAAGTATAAACTGACTGTAACAAATCAGAGTTTTTATAAGTTGGTCCAAAGTATTATTTTTTCCAAAACCTTTAATTTGAAAAAGTTTCGTACCATTCGGAAGTAAAATAAATAAAAATAAAGCCCGTAAAAAAATTCAGTCAAAATTTACAGAAGAGCACCAGTATAAATTGGCTGTAACAAATTAGAGGTTTTTTTTCTTTTTTAGTTGGCCCAAAGTATAATTTTTCAGTGTACAAATCTGACATTTCTAAGTGTGCCTAACCTTGCCGAAATCAGATAACCCATTGTGCTGTACAGGCTCAGATACAGTGTCCACCAGCCAGTTGTCTGCCCTAGAGGGAAGTGAGAAACACAGTAAAGGAAACAAGTCTTCAGGTGAAAGCAGATGTGCATGTGCACTAATGTGGCTTTCTTTGGAAACCTGGCGCTTTAATTTCAACCCACACTTTTTTTCTAAATGAATTCTGTGAATTTCTTAGTAACAAGCCTGGAATCTCCCATGAATTTTTAAAACACACACAACGACAAAACAGTTATGGGTGTGTTACATAAAAGGAAGCTCATCTGCCAAAAAACTTTCTGATTTAGGTGTACTTCATTCCAAACTAATGAAATCATCACATAATTGACAGTGTTATTTCCTCAACTCACAGGAACAACCAGTATGTACATTTCTGAAGTGAATGCATTGAGTCATCTCAGGTTATCTTATTATATCAATTACTTAAAGGATTAGTTCACCTATTTATTTAAATTACTCCATGATTTAATCATCATATGAGTTTATAACATTTGTCCTTCAGACAAATACAACGGAGTTATATTAAAAAATGTCCTGGCTCTTCCAAGTTTTATAATGGCAGTGAATTGTTGTTTCTGTCCATAAACCTGCATCTATCCATGATAAAAGTGCATCTATCCATCATAAAAGTGCATCTATCCATCATAAAAGTGCATCTGTCCATCATAAAAGTGCATCTATCCATCATAAAAGTGCATCTATCCATCATAAAAGTGCATCTATCCATCATAAAAGAGCATCTGTCCATCATAAAAGTGCATCTGTCCATCATAAAAGTGCATCTATCCATGATAAAAGTGCTTCTATCCATCATAAAAGTGCATCTATCCATCATAAAAGAGCATCTGTCCATCATAAAAGTGCATCTGTCCATCATAAAAGTGCATCTATCCATGATAAAAGTGCTTCTATCCATCATAAAAGTGCATCTATCCATCATAAAAGTGCATCTGTCCATCATAAAAGTGCATCTATCCATCATAAAAGTGCATCTATCCATCATAAAAGAGCATCTGTCCATCATAAAAGTGCATCTATCCATGATAAAAGTGCATCTGTCCATCATAAAAGTGCATCTGTCCATCATAAAAGTGCATCTGTCCATCATAAAAGTGCATCTATCCATCATAAAAGTGCATCTGTCCATCATAAAAGTGCATCTATCCATCATAAAAGTGCATCTGTCCATCATAAAAGTGCATCTGTCCATCATAAAAGTGCATCTATCCATCATAAAAGTGCATCTATCCATCATAAAAGTGCATCTATCCATCATAAAAGTGCATCGATTATAAAGCTTGGAAGAGCCAGGACATTTTTAAATATAACTCTGATTGTATTCATCTGAAAGAAGAAAGTCATATACACCTAGGATGGCTAAATCATGGGGTAATTTAAATTTTTTGGTTGAACTATCCTTTAAGTGAGGTAAACACTCACCAGGGTGTGTTCAGCTGTGTGTGATGGGTGTGAGGGTGGTGTGTGTTGCAGCTGTGTGTGAGTGTGAGGGGGTGTGTTGCAGCTGTGTGTGAGTGTGAGGGGGTGTGTTGCAGCTGTGTGTGAGTGTGAGGGGGTGTGTTGCAGCTGTGTGTGAGTGTGAGGGGGTGTGTTGCAGCTGTGTGTGAGTGTGAGGGGGTGTGTTACAGCTGTGTGTGAGTGTGAGGGGGTGTGTTGCAGCTGTGTGTGAGTGTGAGGGGGTGTGTTGCAGCTGTGTGTGAGTGTGAGGGGGTGTGTTGCAGCTGTGTGTGAGTGTGAGGGGGTGTGTTACAGCTGTGTGTGAGTGTGAGGGGGTGTGTTCAGCTGTGTGTGAGTGTGAGGGGGTGTGTTACAGCTGTGTGTGAGTGTGAGGGGGTGTGTTACAGCTGTGTGTGAGTGTGAGGGGGTGTGTTACAGCTGTGTGTGAGTGAGTGTGAGGGGGTGGTGTTCAGCTGTGTGTGAGTGTGAGGGGGTGTGTTGCAGCTGTGTGTGAGTGTGAGGGGGTGTGTTACAGCTGTGTGTGAGTGTGAGGGGGTGTGTTGCAGCTGTGTGTGAGTGTGAGGGGGTGTGTTGCAGCTGTGTGTGAGTGTGAGGGGGTGTGTTACAGCTGTGTGTGAGTGTGAGGGGGTGTGTTACAGCTGGTGTGTGAGTGTGAGGGGGGTGTGTTGCAGCTGTTGTGAGTGTGAGGGTGTGTTCAGCTTGTGTGAGTGTGAGGGGTGTGTTACAGCTGTGTGTATGTGAGGTGTTGAGCGTGTGTGTGTGTAGGGTGTTTCAGCTGTGTGTGAGTGTGAGGGGGTGTGTTCAGCTGTGTGTGAGTGTGAGGGGTGTGTGTTGCAGCTGTGTGTGAGTGTGAGGGGGTGTGTTGCAGCTGTGTGTGAGTGTGAGGGGGTGTGTTACAGCTGTGTGTGAGTGTGAGGGGGTGTGTTGCAGCTGTGTGTGAGTGTGAGGGGGTGTGTTGCAGCTGTGTGTGAGTGTGAGGGGTGTGTTCAGCTGTGTGTGAGTGTGAGGGGGTGTGTTACAGCTGTGTGTGAGTGTGAGGGGGTGTGTTGCAGCTGTGTGTGAGTGTGAGGGGGTGTGTTGCAGCTGTGTGTGAGTGTGAGGGGGTGTGTTTGCAGCTGTGTGTGAGTGTGAGGGGGTGTGTTGCAGCTGTGTGTGAGTGTGAGGGGGTGTGTTGCAGCTGTGTGTGAGTGTGAGGGGGTGTGTTCAGCTGTGTGTGAGTGTGAGGGGGTGTGTTACAGCTGTGTGTGAGTGTGAGGGGGTGTGTTGCAGCTGTGTGTGAGTGTGAGGGGGTGTGTTGCAGCGTGTGTGTGAGGTGTGTTAGTGGGAGGGGGTGTGTTACAGCTGTGTGTGAGTGTGAGGGGGTGTGTTACAGCTGTGTGTGAGTGTGAGGGGGGGTGTTGCAGCTGTGTGTGAGCGTGAGGGGGTGTGTTGCAGCTGTGTGTGAGTGTGAGGGGGTGTGTTGCAGCTGTGTGTGAGTGTGAGGGGGTGTGTTGCAGCTGTGTGTGAGCGTGAGGTAAACACTCACCAGGGTGTGTTACAGCTGTGTGTGAGCGTGAGGTACCGGACGCCCAGCTGGTACATGGTGCGCAGGGTCCCTAAACTGCTGTCGATCGAATGTCCTCCTTCCACTCCAATCAAACTGGCGGTTTTATTTTGCTGAAAGGCTTCCATTATATCTAAAACAACAATTTAGTTTTAGCTTAGATTAGTTTATTAGTTATTAGAAAATAAACAGTAATAAATACTAGGGCTGTGCAGCGATTAATCACATCCGGAATAAAAGTTTGTGTTTACATAATATATGTGTGTGTGTACTGTGTGTAATTATTTTGTATATATAAATACACACACATGCATCTAAGAAAAATGTGTTATTTATACATAAATTTACATGCAAATATACATGCAAATATTTCTTAAATATATACATGCATGTGTGTGTATTTATATATACAAAATAATTACACACAGTACACACACACATATATTATATTATGTAAACAAACTGTAATTTTAGATGCGGTTAATCGCAACATAAGCCTACATTTTCACATTTTCTCGGTTGCAGTTACAGTGTTTGTGGTTGTTGCTTCAGTATGAGACTTCGGTTCCACCTTTATTAGAAGGTGTCCTTGTTAGTGTAATTATACATTTAAGTACTGAGTAATACTAATTAACTACATGTATTGGGTTATGGTTAGGTACAGGATTTGGTTTAGGGTTAGTTGCATGTAGTGATGCATAATTTACTGTTATTACTACAGTACTTACATTAGAGCTGCATGATTCTGGATGAATTGAGAATGTTTAAAATAGAGATCACGATTCTCCCACAATTCTGTATAGACAACTACAAATATTGAATTCATTTGTATTAATTCGTTTTTTTAAATTGGGTTGAGTGAATGATTCAATGACTCATAAAAACTTCACTAGTTTCATTACCGGATGAATCAGGGTTTTTGAATGAATCTCTTGAATGAATGATTCAATGACAAACGCATTTTTTAACAGTCACGTGCTGCCACCTACTGGTGTAACAATCTAATGATACAATCTTTCTTTGAAGTGTCAAGTTACTTTCAAAAGGTGATTTGCTCTTTTTTTTTTTATTGCTACCATAAACATTAAACCTGACGTGCTTTAGGTGATCGGATTTAAATCCGTCTATAAAGTGTTTTAGGTATTCATACCTAAAACACAGGGTCCGTATTCATAAAGATTCTAAGAATCCTGT
>CM070818.1:61330433-61502933 GCA_036326025.1 Chrosomus eos
CACGCATCGCGGGATCCAGAGTGAGAAGCCGCGCCGTTGACTTGTAGCCTTCTCAGCGGGACGTGCCATCTTCTGAAGTCGCTGGCCCAGCCGCCTTCAACTGCCGTACCTGCTGCGCTTTCCGGCGTACTATATCCTTTTACTCTGCTAAGTGTGTGTGTGTTTGCTTACGTGACGCAACACCCATTTCTAAAAGAGCTGCGTCTTTTTAAAGATGCCTTCCTGTGGTTCTTGCCGAGCCCCACTCAGCGACGAGGAACGCCACGTCATCTGCGTGTCCTGCCTGGGTGAGGATCACGCGGCCACCGCGCTCGCTGACGGCGGATGCCATCATTGTGAACGCTTGCCTATGGTGACTCTGCGGACTCGCCTAGCTTCGTTCTCCGAGCCCGCATCCCAGCCCGCCGTGATGCCGCGCCGCAAGAAGCGCCGCGCCCTGCGCGCGCCCGAGCTATTTCCAGCCCGCCAAAGCTCGCCGGTTCGCCCGCCAGCTTCGCCGGCTTCGCTCGAGTCGCTCCCAGACGGACAGCGGCCGCCGTCTGCCGCCGCGTCCGCACTTGAGCTCGACAAACTTACCGGAGACGGCATTGAAACTGAGCCGATGCGTCCGCTCTCTCAAGCCGTGGATTACATCGGTCTGAATGGTGAGATACATTTGTGGCTAACGCTATCCGAGATGACGGAAGCTGAGCGCTCCGTGTTCCTCGACGTTCTCGCTCTGCTGGACGCCGCCCCCCTCAGCGCGGGCCCCGGCCGAGGATTGAGATAAAGCCCGAGGTCTCAAGGCCTTCCTAGTCTCTCTAGGAAAGCGACGGTGTTCAGTTCCCGCTGCGGCCGGATTTTCACCAAAACTTCTCGCTCGTTCAGTTCCAAGCAATGTGACTGTTCCAGTGTATTTCGCAGTGAGCAAGCTGGTTCCACAGCCCGCTTGCCTGCGCACAAAGGCCGTCGTTTCGGCTAACTAGCAGCGCCGCCAGGCCCGAGATCAAACACCGCGCTCTCGCTCTGCTGGACGCCGCCCCCCTCAGCGCGGGCCCCGGCCGAGGATTGAGGTAAAGCCCGAGGTCTCAAGGCCTTCCTAGTCTCTCTAGGAAAGTGACGGTGTTCAGATCCCGCTGCGGCCGGATTTCCACCAAAACTTCTCGCTCGTTCAGTTCCATGCGTTGTGACTGTCCCAGTGTGTTTCGCAGTGAAGCAGCCGGTGTCTCAGCCCGCTTGCCTGCGCACAAAAGCCGTTTCTATGGCTACCCAGATAAATCCAATAAAGAGTGCATTTTCTGGTGTTCCGGCCACGGCCGATGGTGTTACGAGTGTTGTAAGAATGCCCACGTCCCAGTGCCCATTCCCACACCCAGACACAGCCCGCCACGGTGCAGGGCTAGCACAAATAAACCAACTCATGTTGGTTGTGCAGAAAATGTAGTGAAAGCGCCCATACAATGCCCGCTTACACTACACGATGCGTGTCCCTTGGTTTCTGTAAAAACGAAACTAACACACATTTAGTCGGCGCGAGCCGACAGTGTTCTCAGTGCAGTAAATGTGCCCGCTGTTTTCGCATTTCCTCACTGACACGCCGAATCCCACGGGATTCACCCCCGCTCGCTTTCTATGCACAACCCGTCACAGAGAAGCTGAGCGCGGCCAGGCTGCCCGCTGTGATTAGCGCGCACCTCGCACGCTGTGAACACAGCGTTGATTCAGTCGGCGCGAGCCGAGTGTTCTCCGTGCAGAAAATGTGCCCGCTGTCTCGTGCCCGCGTTTCTCACAGACACTCCGAATCTCACGGGATTCGCCCCCGCTCGTCTTCTCTGCACAACCCGTCACAGAGAGGCTGAGCGCGGCCAGGCTGCCGGCTGTGATCAGCGCGCGCCTCGCACGCTGTAAACACAGCAGTGATTTAGTCGCGCGAGCTGACAGTATTCTCAGTGTAGTAAATGTGCCGCATTTAGTAAATGTGCCCACATTCCCTCACACGCGCCGAATCCCACAGGATTCGCCCCGCTCGCTTTCTCTGCGCGTCCCGCCATAGAGAAGCTGAGCGCGGCCAGGCTGCCCGCTGTGATCAGCGCGCCCCCCGCCTCGAACGCTGTAAACACGGTGCTGTGTTCCCAGTACACAGGGGCTCTCGAGCCGCCGTCCTGCCGCGGCCAGAGCCCAGATTTCATTCTACCCCTAGCTATTCACGCAGATGCGTGGTCAAGGCTTCCCGGGGTATCAGAATGGGTGTTGAACACTATAACGAGAGGCTGTTCGCTACAGTTCGCTCGACGCCCCCGCCGTTATACGGCGCGAGTCGAAACTACGGTGTATAGCGAAGTGTTTCATCTACTTCGAGCCGAGATAGCGAAACTACTGAGAAAAGGGGCTATAGAACCTCTATCTCAGGGCGAAGGGGGCTTATACAGCAGATATTTTCTGGTACCATAAAAAGATGGTGGGCTCAGACCCATTCTAGATCTGCGACTGCTGAACAGAACGCTCGGGAAGCGCCAGTTCAGAATGCTTACGACCAGGAAAATCCTCGCGCAAGTGCGCCAAGGAGACTGGTTCATGTCAATAGATCTGAAAGACGCCTATTTTCAAATACAAATAGCGTCCCATCACAGGCGATTCTTGAGATTCGCCTTCGAGGGCCAGGCATATCAATACACAGTCCTGCCGTTCGGCCTGTCCATAGCACCCCGTACGTTCACGTAGTGCATGGACGCGGCCCTCGCCCCCCTGAGACTTCGGGGCATGCGAGTTTTGAACTACTTGGACGATTGGCTGATTCTATCTCGTTCACGAACGGAGCTCATAGAACACAGGGCCGCATTACTCGAGCACCTCGAGGAGCTGGGCCTTACAGTCAATTAAGCGAAAAGCTCACTGCTCCCCAGTCGGAGAATTTCCTTTCTGGGAACAGTGTTAGACTCGCTATCCATGACAGCACGCCTGTCACCGGAGCGCGGATTGAATATTCAGCACGTCGCGAGATCCTTCCGCCACGGCTCTATAGTCCCGCTCAGAAGGTTTCAGAAAATGCTGGGTCTGATGGCCTCAGCAGCCTCCGTACTCCAGTTGGGCCTGCTCCGCATGCGCCCACTGCAGCTATGGCTAAAAGCACGAGTTCCCCCAGGGCGTGGACCGCGGGTCTATTTCGCCTCAGGGTCGACCTTCAGTGCGTTTCAGCTCTGAAACCGTGGAAAGTGACCGACTGGTATCAGTCAGGTGTGAGTCTGGGGATCGCCTCGGGTGTGAAGGTGGTGTCTACGGACGCCTCCACATCGGGGCGGGGAGCGCTGCTCGAGGGCAGACCGCTAGCTGGCCTATGGTCAGTACGGGAGAAGCTCCTTCACATAAACTGCTTGGAATTAATAGCAGTCGACAAAGCGCTAAGGCGCTTCTGTCCCCAGATAATAGGCCACCACGTATTGGTCCGGTCGGACAACATGTCAGTGGTGGCGTACATAAATCGCCAGGGCGGCGTCAGGTCCCGAAACCTTACAGGCTGACGGAACGCCTCCTGGTCTGGGCTCAGCACAACCTGCTCTCGCTGAGAGCGGCGCATGTGCCTGGTCACCTAAATGTGGGGCCAGACAGGCTGTCCAGAAACAACGTCCCAGCAGGAGAATGGTCTCTGCACCCGCAGACGATCCAGCTGCTGTGGGAAACGTTTGGCAAAGCGCAGGTGGACCTGTTCGCGTCCCAAGAAAACGCTCACTGCCCGAGATTCTTCTCGAAAAGCCGGGACGCGCTGGCCCATGTTGGCCCCGCCGCCCCCCCCTATATGCTTTTCCCCCTGTCTCACTCCTGCCTCAGGTGTTGGAGCGAATCAGGAGGGAGGGATGCCCAGTGCTACTCATAGCTCCGCTCTGGACAAACCAGTCGTGGTTCCCTGTCCTGATGCAGCTGACCAGCGCTGCCCCATGGCCTTTACCGTTGAGGAGAGACCTCCTCTCTCAGGCAGGAGGCTCGATTTGGCATCCTCGCCCGGATTTGTGGTCCCGGCACGCATGGGCCATCAACGGGTACCCGCTGACCTCCCAGAGGGAGTGTTAAACACGATCGCGTAGGCTAGAGCCCCGTCTACCAGACGGCTCTACACCTCGAAGTGGTCTGTGTTCTCTGCTTGGTGTCAAGCGTAGAGCTTTTCACCTGTAGACTGCGGGGTTACGGAAGTGCTTTCCTTCCTTCAGGAGCTACTGGATAAGGGCAGGACCCCTTCCACGCTCAAAGTATACGTGGCGGCCATAGCAACGTTTGTAAAACCGGTGTCTGGCCAGTCACTAGGAAAGAACGACTTAGTCGTGCGTTTCCTTAGAGGAGCTCGGAGGCTAAACCCTCCCAGGCCCCTTCAGTTCCGACATGGGACCTTTCCACGGTCTTGGAGGCCATGAAAGGTGCCCCATTCGAGCCAATCCAGTCGTCAGACATCAAACACTTGTCTTTCAAGACAGCGTTTCTTATGGCTCTCGCTTCAGTGAAGCGCGTAGGGGACTTGCAAGCGCTCTCAGTGAGCGCGTCATGCATGGAGTTTGGACCTAATGACTCAAAGGTCATACTCAAACCGAAGCACGGCTACGTGCCAAAATCCCTCAACACACCGTTCAGGGCACAGGTGATTTCCCTGTCTGCCCTTCCGGTTCTCAATGAGGAGAAGGACGCGAGTCTCCTTTGCCCTGTCAGGGCACTAAGGGCTTATGTGTCCCGCTCGTCTGGTTCAGACAGACTGAGCAGCTTTTCGTTTCGTTTGGCGGCCGTGCTAAGGGACTTGCCACTTCGAAACAGAGCCTATCCAGATGGATAGTCGGTGCCATAGCGCTGGCTTACACTGCTAAGGGCCTACAGTGCCCTTTGGGTGTTAGAGCGCACTCCACAAGAGGCATGGCCTCCTCGTGGGCATGGTCTAGCGGGGTTACCCTGCAAGATATTTGTATGGCCGCGGGCTGGGCCTCGCCGTCTACATTTATAAAATACTATAACCTGGAGGTTCCCGCCTTGCAAGCTAAGCTTTTGGCGGTATAAAGTTCAGTGCTATCTGCCCGCTGTGCGGCTCAGATACTGAGTTTGACCTGCGTATTGCTCACTGACCGGTACAGCAGCTCATTAAATTGTCGACACACTTGTGGCCACCCAGTTCAGGCTGAATGTTCACCCTGACGGTATGGTCTATTTGTCACATGATCAGCTCCTTCGGATGCTATTTACAGGGAATGATGCTTCTAGCCTCTCTTCCCTCACTCTCTGTGAGTTTATGGTGATTATGCACTATATGCGCCCCGGGCTTCGGCCCCTGGGACTTTGGTGTTGGATCCCTACCAGCACGGCGTGTTGCATGGTGTTCCCCATAGCGTAAGATATTACGCAGTACGAGAGATACTCTCGTAAGAGAACGTACTCGGTTACTAACGTAACCTCGGTTCTCTCTAGAGAGGGAACGAGTACTGCGTATCTTGCCGTGCTTGGAATACGCTCTGGTTCGCTTCAGCGTTGAAAAATCAGAGGAAATACAGCTATCGAGGGTATTATAGGGCGAGACCACGCCTTTACTGGCGGGACATGACGAAATGGGCGCGAAGCGCCCCCATTTGTCATTACGTCACGCAGTGCCTCACTCGATAGGCTGCAGCTTTTCCAGCAAGGCAGCCAATGGGCGCGCGAGCTGTCTCGCCCTTGTCTGCTTGCTGCTGCAAAAGCGTTTTGCATGATTAAAAATTAAGGATAATTTTTGGCTTCAATATCTCGAGGAAAGAGTGTTTCCCCCATAGCGTAAGATATTACGCAGTACTCGTTCCCTCTCTAGAGAGAACCGAGGTTACGTTAGTAACCGAGTACGTTTTAAAACACTCAGATGTCCAAAACGATAGTGGAGATTATCTATAGCACTCGCTCAATCCCATAATGCATAGCAATAATGAGTGTACAACCCATGCAAATTGCGTATTACGTGACGTCACATGAACACGCATCACAGAACAGAGCAAGGTGAGCATTTGTGCTCATAAAACTTAAACTTTTTTATTTATTTTTGAAATGAGCGATGGTTTGGCTACACTGTAAAAAATATTTTAGCAATTTAGTTATTTCAACTTATTTTTTTAACTAGATTGTCCAGACAACAAGAAATTTTAAGTTTTCTTGTCCTCAACTTATCGAAATAAGTTAGTTAAACTAAAAAAAAAACCATGCAAAAAGATAACTCAAAATAATGAGTTAACTTTTTTTACAGTGTAGATAAGACCCTTATTCATCGTCTGGTGTCGTTTAAAGCCCTTTGAAGCTGCACTGAAACTGTCATTTGGACCTTGAACCGTTTGGGTCCCATTGAAGTCCATTATATGGAGAAAAATCCTGGAATGTTTTCATCAAAAACCTTCATTTCTTTTTGACTGAAGAAAGAAAGACATGGACATCTTGGATGACATGGGGGTGAGTAAATTATCAGCAAAAGTTTTTTTTAAAAGTGAACTAATCCTTTAATAAATCCTTATCTTGAGCAAAATAAGCAAGCTGACATTCAGTACAACCTGTGTCTTTTATTTAGAATACACACAAATGTAATTTACGTCTTTGAGTTTGTCAAGAGATTTAAAGCACCGTTTTTGAAGACTGCGCATGTGCGAAAGTCCTCTACTATGCAAGAACGAGCCTATGATTAAATCTGGAAATAAAGTGAAGCAACTGAGAAAAATTAGAAATAGTCCTCAGATGTATGTCTGTAATTTATATCAAAACATCTAGCAATAATTCGATCTCAAACAGTTTCATTAAAACAAGTTATTACTCCACCACCAACTTGGTTGAACGACAGTATGGTTTCGGGAAACAGTCGTAAATAGCTAGCTGATTTCTCCAACAATGCATCGTACTGTGATAGTGAAGTATCGAGTTACGTCGTTGTACGGGAAACGCACCCCTGATTGGTTGAGTTTATGCCACATTTTGATTGGTTGACTCCACGCAGAATTTTATTTCACCATTTTAAATCTGTTTGCGGTGCGTGCAGTAAGAGTTGTTTGCTATTCGAATCAACAATGGAGTTAAAAAAATACGATCGATGGACCAAGGATGAGGTTCAGGCTTTATTAAGCTAATAAGGAGGACGAAATCCAGCGGGAACTGTAGAGATACACGCAGTCCAACGTCACCGGACTAATTTGCCTAATCTTTACGGTACTTTAGACCGCGGTGGAAACACAGACAGCAACAGGTCAGGACAAAACGTTCCCGGGACAAATTGTTCCAGGTCATTTCTGTGGAAATGAGGCTTTGATCAATAACTAGAAATGTTCAGGCTCATTTAAAAAAAAAAATGTATTAAACCAACCTAAAAAAAACAATAATATTCAATATTTGAACAATCATAATATTATCTAGCGCTGCCCGTAAAGAAAGCCACACCATTCGTTTGAACACAAAACACCAAGTTTTGATAGTGTAGAAGAGTGATCAGGTTACACATTAATTTCTCTCAAACCCAAATGAATATTTTTTATGATTTTGCACTGCCTTCTTAAGTGAATTGCATATTGTAAAGCAATCACATAGTAGATAACAAAGGTTTAAATGTTCAAATTGGTCTGTTCTTTTATTTTAAGATCCGGTTTGCTGCCTTTGAATCATCAGCCGGTCAGTTTTAGGCAACTCACATGCAAAAAGATCTAGAACATATACTATATTTGATGGCCAAGTCATTTTTTATGAATAATAACCCTATGTTTAAAAATTCAAGATTATAGCATTTTCCATAAACACCACTTTTTGGTTCCGCATTAGTCATTTAACAAGTACAGGTAAAAATGCAGTTAGGGAATAGTAATAAAAATGTGAAAAAAGGTCTCTCATAGCCTTTTCTTATGAATGTGAATAGTTTTGCACGAGCAGAAATATGTTATGAAATGCATGTTGTTCAGTTTGTGTCAAGGAAAACACTTTTAAGTGTTGTGGCTGAAGCTCAGGGCTTTCAATAGAGGTTGCTGGTTTTATCGCCACAAGAAGCAAACCATGAGTCATGACCGTAATGGCACTGAGTAAGATGTTTTTAGATAAAAATATCTGACCACATGATTATGACTGTGTGTTGTTGTTTATGGGCCATTCCACAGAATTGGTGCAAACTGCTGTCCCACAAACAAAAAACACATTGTTTACAAAGATTCTTCTATTATCTATTGAATCCCACAATAATATTTCAAATATTAGTAAGCTTAACCTATATAAAATCATAATTTATTGGGTACTTTCAATTGGGAGGGGGCTGTCCCAAACCCTAACCCCTAAATTTCAACTTGTGAAAATGATATTGAAATAATATTTTTTTTACATTGTTATTTCTAAAAAAATATCTTTTTGATTTCTTTTAAAAAGTGAAGTTAAAAAAAATAACATTTATTTAATATTTTTATTTTTTAAATCATGAAACTTTATGTTAAGAAATGTGTCACGCATTTTCATGTCATACCGAAACAGTGTGTGTTTAGTCCATTGGCTGAGACTGTGTCACGGCCGGTTGAAGTGAACAAGAGAGTAGGATCCATTTGCAGTATTTATTAAACATACAAACTCTAACTACAGAAACATGAACTCAGGAACAAGAAACAAGGTCAGGACAGAACAACCAGCTCACAAACATTAAGCACTCACAAAGACTACACAAGACACACAGGCTTAAATAGGCTAATATGATAACGAGAGGGTGTGGTCAATGGGAAACACCTGGGGAGAATATTAACACGCAGGGAACAATTAACCAAGAACATTACAAAACCACAAGACTAAACACATGACCACTAAACATGAACCCAAATACAGAAACACAGAACTAAACACGTGACAGGCTGATTTTTACCACATCCCTACATTTCTGATCAGGAAATATTCCTGTTGTCCTCTCTCTCTCATAGCCTCTCTTTCATTGTAGATAGATACCATCATGTTGAGGGAAATGTGTTCAAAAGTCTGAAAATGTGTGTGTAACTTTAAAGTTGAACATTTTTCAACTCTCGCCGACCAGTAAATACGCCGCACGCCCAGTGCTTCAGCGTGAAAAAAACGCTCAGAGCCTCAATACCCTCATGGCTTTTAAAAAATGCGGCGCTCCCATTGAAAACTTTTGGAAATATGCCAGCTGCTTGAAATAACGCTTTGGTGGACACACGGCCTAGATCTAGTGCTAAAATGTGTTGTTTTTGAACTCAAGCTAAGCGCTCGTTGCCGCTGCTATCAGTGTCATGGATACAGTGTTCTCTGTGGCGCACGCGCAGTCTTCACTCGGACGCGCACTTCAATCTATCGCCGTTGCGGAGACTCTTTATTCATTCCGGTGAAATCAGAAAATAAAATGCATACAAACGTGTGTCCCTGCTTGATATAGACTGTAACCACTGATGAACATATTCGGTTTTGATGAGGAAAAAAAAACTCGAGTGTAGATTAGAACCCGTAAACTTTGACACGCTTGGCAAAAGATCTACCACTAGACCATTGAAGAACTCAAACAAAATTTGCGGATCGATCCATTTATTTATTTACAGAGAAGCTACACAGTTTGACTAGCGGCCGCACACCAGGCCGCCGGAACTAGCAATGTATAACTATTATCAGACCCTCGCTGCCTCGAAACACTACCGGCCCACCGGGGAAAGTCTCACGATTGCCACTCCGCCCCAATGCTTTTTGAAAACTTAAGGCTTTCTTCTTCATAAAACGAGTCGGACATCACATTACATTTTTATTTAGGCTATTTACATTAGTAAGCTACAGGACATCGTCTTTCAAAACATCATCTGCGCGAAAGACAGAGAAAAAAATGAATGCGTCATTGTACCCAGCACTTCTGAAAATGCACTTCCGAATGCGTTTCTGTCCCCAGCACATTTCAAACCAAACTCATGCCCATGAATGTGCTAGTTAATCATGTGCTGATCTTTGAGTTAGGCTCAAAAGTATCTAAAGTTGTCACTACCGAATCAGTCATAGCCGAAACATGTCATCATTGTTTTGGTAGTGACAAAAGGCAACACATAATCATTTATTTAGGGTAAAATAGGGAACCGGCAGGAATCAAGCACGTCTCCCCTGCAGTTCTTACTCGAGCCCCCCACTTATCAGCCAATCAAAAAAAAAAAAAGAAAGGGGCTACACAATAGCCAATCAGAAAATAGCACTATTGTATCTGGAAAAAAAGCATGTTCCCTGTAATTGTTGACGTGATTCTGCTACGACATCTTCCCGAAAGTTTCGTTCACACACAGAGTAAACCACTGGAGCTCGAGCATCACTATAGCAGAGTCACTCATGATCTCCTGGTTTAATGTCACAACAAATTCACAACTTGTTTGACACAAACAATGACAGACTGCTGTTAGAGAATGTTTGCCAGATAATTAGCATCAGTTTTTCACGAGTGTCTGTAACTTAGCCAACAGTTTTTACAGCCTGTTCTCACACATGCCAAACAAGCATGAAACACCCCAATTCCCACGACCTGTACAACCCACCCTTTGACAAAACTTCAAAACTTGAGAGCCCTGGTTCAATGTATATTCAAACTGTCATGATAAATGATGGAGGATAGCCTACAAGATGCAAGTAACAACTGTTTATTAATGGAGAAGGTGATACGTGATATCTGAAACAGTCAAATGCAATGGCGCAGGGATGTTGACAGGAAACCCGATCGGTCGTAGCAGAAGTGAAGAGGTAATCCACCACGTGAATCCAGGCATGAAGCAAAAGAGATCCAGACGAGAAGATATAATCCCAGGAACACAGGAACTAGACTCTAACACACACAAAGGTAGCTAGACGACACTGGAAATTCCCACAACGATCTGACAACACAAGATAGGTATCAGCTGGCGCTGCTGATAATAATTACTGTGATTAGCATTCACACACACACACACATACACATACACATGGACTTTCTGATGGGGAATTTTTACCCTGAACTTCATTTAGACCCTGTTCCCTGCGGTTGAAACACACAGAGTACCAACCTGTTTCAAGTCTGTGTTAGGCCGTGTGTCCACCAAAGCGTTTTTTCAAGCAGCTGGCGTATTTTTCCAATTGTTTTCAATGGGAGCGCCGCATTTTTTAAACGCCATGAGTGTAACGAGGCCCTGAGTGTTTTTCTTCCCGCTGAAGCGCTGAGCACCCGACATTTTTTTACTGGTCACCGAGAGTTGAAGAATGTTCAACTTTGGGTAAAACTGCGCGCATCACTTTTTACCCAGCCGTCCAATCACAGTGGAGGAGGGGCGGGGCTAATATCACACCGACCAACTGCCACAACATTCTTTCTGTACTTTCTGAGGTAACCGAACAAAATGGATGAAAAATAAATTTTTAGTATGAAGCAAATGATCTGCGGAATCAGTTACAAGTAAATTGTATCATAGCAACGAATCGTCTCAACTGAAAAAACGCTGCGATGCCAAAACGCTCTCAAGCGCTCACAGCTAGGCGTTTTCAGCAGAGCGTCTAGGGTTTTCAGCTGGCTAAAAACGCTTTGGTGGACACACGTCCCTCAGCCTCCCTCTCCCGTCTCTTCCAGTTCTTCAGCCCCTCATCTTCTCCTTTAAAGGCCGGGTAGGTAAATTTGAGAAAATTGAGCGTCAGTTCTGGCAGGCCAGGTAGTCAAGATGCTGCTAACGCTATTGGCCAACAACATGTTCTCATCAGCGATCTGCTCAGCTGAGCTGCATCAGCGCATCTGCTGTTCATCTCCCCTCGCTGCTAATGAATACGCTCATTCAGAGCGCCCTATTTAAGCAGATTCAGTTCGCTCATAAATGCTCGCTGCTCGCTCTCTGCAACCTCCCCAGCTCCTCCTTGTCGTGTATAACGTGGCATTTGCTATTCTGTCATCGTTGCTGCTCTGTTCAATAGTTCTGCTCTCCCAGTACTAAACTGTGAGCGTTCCCTAATGCTGCTGCTGTCCTCTGACTCTCTGCTATTTCATGGTGCTCATGAAAGGTCAGAGGACTCCCTGAACAGAGCCATACCGCCAAATTTTAATTATCAACTTGAATTGCAATTTATTCAATAAAAATGTCCTAATCATTTTTATTGTCATGTGTGTTCTTGACTTAATGGACCTGACAGAACTAGCTGAAAACTGATGGATTTTGAAAGTATCCAACAAGGAAACTCCCCTCCCTTCTGGGCTCCTTCCAAAGCCACGCCCCCAAAACCGCGCGATGCCGACGCGTTTACCAGCGCGAAGAGGAGAGGAGGGCAGTGCATGGAGTGACATCACCATTTTTTGCCTTGTTTGCCTGTGCTGACTGTATATCACAGGTACAGGTGGTACTGGGAATTTTGACTGCTCTTTCTCTGCCATAATTCCTAGCTTCTGGCCGGTACGTGCCTCTCCTCTTTAAGAAATGAGCGAGTCAACAGGATGCGCATTATCACATTATTAACATTATCACGCTATTTCTACATCATTACGCTATTTCTACATTATTACGCTATTTCTACATCATTACGCTATTTCTACATTATTACGCTATTTCTACATCATTACGCTATTTCTACATTATTACGCTATTTCTACATCATTACGCTATTTCTACATTATCATGCTATTTCTACATCATTACGCTATTTCTACATTATCACGCTATTTCTACATTATCACGCTATTTCTGCATCATTACGCTATTTCTACATTATCACGCTATTTCTGCATCATTACGCTATTTCTACATCATTACGCTATTTCTACATCATTACGCTATTTCTACATTATTACGCTATTTCTACATCATTACGCTATTTCTACATTATTACGCTATTTCTACATCATTACGCTATTTCTACATTATTACGCTATTTCTACATCATTACGCTATTTCTGCATCATTACGCTATTTCTACATTATCACGCTATTTCTGCATCATTACGCTATTTCTACATCATTACGCTATTTCTACATCATTACGCTATTTCTACATCATTACGCTATTTCTACATTATTACGCTATTTCTACATCATTACGCTATTTCTACATTATTACGCTATTTCTACATCATTACGCTATTTCTACATCATTACGCTATTTCTACATTATTACGCTATTTCTACATCATTACGCTATTTCTACATTATTACGCTATTTCTACATCATTACGCTATTTCTACATTATCACGCTATTTCTGCATCATTACGCTATTTCTACATCATTACGCTATTTCTACATCATTACGCTATTTCTACATTATCACGCTATTTCTACATCATTACGCTATTTCTACATTATCACGCTATTTCTACATCATTACGCTATTTCTACATTATCACGCTATTTCTGCATCATTACGCTATTTCTACATTATCACGCTATTTCTACATCATTACGCTATTTCTACATTATCACGCTATTTCTACATCATTACGCTATTTCTACATTATCACGCTATTTCTACATTATCACGCTATTTCTGCATCATTACGCTATTTCTACATTATCACGCTATTTCTACATCATTATGCTAGTTGTACATAATTATGCTATTTCTACGTCATCACGCTATTTCTATGTCATCACGGTAATTCTACGTCAATACGCTATTTCTACCTCATCACGCTATTATTATGTCATTGCGCTATTTCTATGTCATTGCGTTATTTCTACGTCATTGCGCTATTTCTACGTCATCACTCTATTTCTACACGCTATTTCTACACCATCACGCTATTTCTACGCACATGGTAGCAAGGGAGAGTGACCGTCGCCCAGCCAATCAGTGCATTTGTCCCGAATGGAAAGAGTAGCTGTGTTTCTTGCAGCCCTGAGAGGACTACACACACTCGATTTTTATACTCTCCTTTTCAGAGTATACTTACATTTTGTATTGGTAAAGTGGCCCTAATACCTGTGAACTTACATAGTAACTACATGTGTACATAGTATGTAACTACAGTGTAAGTATACATTGGTACATAGTATCTACAGCTGTAATATTTGTGTAACTACACATATGTAACAACCCACGGAATGGTATGTGTAAGTTTTTCACTTCAGTAAGTACACATGTGTAACAGGAATAATGTAACTACATTTTGTAACAACAATATTTTACACAAGTTGTTCCACTTCCCTGTGCAATCTTAAATACTGCAGTTACCAGTTTGGATATAAATGTTTTTAATTTCCAACCATGTCAGTATGTTAAAAGCAGATTTAGTTTCACAGTGGCAGAGCTTTTCTGTTTTCTTTAAGGCAGTCTAATGGACCTTGTGCTGTTACTGCTTGTGTAAGAATCTGTTACGCTGTTGAGTGTAATGCGTATCAATTAGGGCTGTCAGTTAAACGCGCTATTAACGGCGTTAACGCAAACCCATTTTAACGGCGTCAATTTTTTTATCGCGCGATTAACGGTCTTTTTTACCTTGCAAACTTTGTAGTTTTCTTTCACATGCTTTTGCAACAGGACGCGGCATGCGAGCGCTGCGCTATGAAACCCATTCATTTCAAAGGCTTGCGCCGCGCGAGTGCTTCGTTGACCAAAGCGCAAGCGGATCTAGACCGTAAACAAAACAACAGGCACGCCGCACACACTCGTTTGGGCTTGCGAGCCGGCCAAATAGTTAACCTGGTTTGAGTGGATGACGAGCGCGAGACGCCGAAATGGATGCCAATAAGATTCTGAATGGAAGGTTTACTTTTAAAAAGTTGCCAAATGGTTCCATTGACAAGACCAAAGTGATCTGTGTGTTTTGTCGTTGTGAACTGCGCTATCGCAGCACGTCCAGTCTGAAATACCGCTTGATGATGGCCAAGCACGCGCGCGCACGCACGCACGCACGCACGCACACACACACACACACACACACACACACACACACAGCTGATGCGTCAATATCAGGACCTCGTCAGTATTTATTTCACCCTTTTATTGATGGACAGTGTTACATTGTGTGAGAGATTATTTGCTCTAAGTGAGAATTTTAGTGTGAATTTGAACACAGTATATGCCAATGTTGTTTTCAATAAAAACCTTTGCACAAAGCAAGCCGATCCACTTTACCATGTTGATAAGAGCATTAAAATAAGAAAAAATAATGGGACAAAAATAAATCAAGAGACATTTAGAATAGATAAAAATGTGCGATTAAATGCGATTAATCGCGAGTTAACTATGACATTAATGCGATTAATCGCGATTAAATATTTTAATCGTTTGACAGCACTAGTATCAATAAACATTTTTTTAGCTTTACTGCTTTTTTCTCTTTTTGCATCCCTCTATACTTTATTTACTGAGAAATGATCAATGTTTAATACTTGGTTATTTCACCCATGTTTTTTTTATTACTTTTAAGTGGGAAGTTCCTGTAGAATTATCATGTAATGACACTGATGGTACAGTACACAGAAATTACCTTAACAATTACACCATATATTAAGTAGACACAGATGTGTTACACAGATGTTTAGGTTTTGCATATTACACAGTAAGTTGTGACCATTTTACACTATATATTAAGTGGACAGTTCCCGAGGAGTTACCATGTAAGTACACTGGTATCACAAGGGGAAACTTTAGTTTAATTCAACATTAGTCTTGCCAGTCATCAATACATGGTATAAACATAGGAATCATCATGGTTTACATGGTTTACATGGTTTACAAGTTTCAGTGTAATCCAAACTGGTAACTGCAGTATTTAAGATTGCACAGGGAAGTCGAACAACTTGTGTAAAATAGAGTTGTTACAAAATGTGGTTACATTATTCCTGTTACACATGTGTACTTACTGAAGTGAAAAACTTACACATACCATTCCGTGGGTTGTTACATATGTGTAGTTACACAAATATTACAGCTGTAGATACTATGTACCAATGTGTACTTACACTGTAGTTACATACTTTGTACACATGTAGTTACCATGTAAGTTCACAGGTATTAGGGCCACTTAATATAAAGTGTGACAGACAAGGTAAACAAATTTGGGAAAAAGTGATTTAGAAACAAACTGCCTACCCTGCCTTTAATGCAATGTTGTGATGATCCCATCACTTTACCTGTGGATCCCTGACAAAAGCCCCATTTTATTAACTCTTATGTTTCAACAGGATTATATACAGATAAATAACATACAAAATTTTTTAAGCAAACATTCTACAACCAAACCTATGAATAAACTCAGCTGAAAAATAATATCACATACAAATTAAAAAGTCAAATAAATTACATATAAAAATAAATAAAAATGCGTATTTCTTGACAAAGTGATATCGCCAATTACTGGTCTGGCATGTATTATACAGGCTTTTTAATCATTTTTGCAGATCCGTGTGAACGGAGATCATTTTGACAACGTTGTCGTCTGTTTTTTATGAAAGCTTGTTTCCGCCACAGAATAAAAAATTATCTTGCAATTCTGACTATTTTTCTAAGAATTATGTTTATCTTGCAATTCTGACTTTCTAACAAACAATTGCGACTTTATATCATGCAATTCTGACTTTATATCTCCTGATTGCGTGTTATAAAAAAGAATTAAAAAGTCAGAATTGGGAGAAGTAGTTACATCAGAGTTGCGAGATGTAAACTCGCAATTGTCAGAAAAAAAGTTGCAATTAGCTTTTTTTTTTTTTTTTTTTTGTCTGTGGCGGTAACAAGCTTCCATAATTGTTAGTACATCATTGTTGTGTAAAAATGTTTTAAAATATATTATGTTGTTAAACACTAATATTTTGGAGTCTTTTTGCATTTTCATCTTCATTTTCACCTTAAACGTTACAAAAAATAAACAGTTGTCTCCATCATTGGAGAAAATCTGCGTACTTTTGACATCATATAAGCAGACTGTATTAAAACACTGTCACTGAATAAAATGATCACTGATGAACTTTAAACTGTCAAAGATGAAGTCAAAAGGGAAATTAGCATAACACATTAATGTCCTTCGATGTGATGATCTTATATTAACCCTTTCACGCATAGTGGTCACTACAGTGGACAGCTATTTAAAAAGAATTTTCTTGAATTTGCAAGGGTTTTGATGGCAAAGTTGCATCAATCTCTTCAGTGGACCCTGGTGCATCATCCTATACATTGCAACCAAGTTGTAAGCCATTGTGTTTTGATTTTTCCCCCTCCAAACCAAGCTGGCCAATGGTCAGTCAGACCTCATAGGAGTCAGTTCATATCCTAGGAGACTCTTTTAGGTAAAAAAAAAAAAAAAAATTGCAGCATCAAGCAATATCTAATGAGTCATATCACAGTAAAAATTTCCAAGTTTTGATTTTAGATTGGGAGAAAAATCTGATTAATCACCTGTCCACTATAGTGGACCTCATGCATCAATGGCTATATTTTAGCTACAATTCATACTTAAACTGTGAATATTGTGTCACAGGTCGGGATGCCCCCAGACCCCATCTCAAACCAACCCCCAGAATCCCCCCCCCCCCCCCCCCCCGCCGCAGACCACCCCTGTGAGCGTACCACCTCGAGGAATTACCCAGAAACACCACGAAACCAGACAAGGTATCAAATAATAAAAGTATTTTATTGAATTAAAATTTCCTAACTAAAACTTGGTGTCTCTTCTTCCTGGCCACCAGGGGTAAGTACTGGAGCAAATGCTGATTTGGAATCCACACGACCGTTCCTCTTCGGGCAGCCAGGGGTGAGTACTGAAGCAGATGCTGATTTGGAATCCACGCGACCGTTCCTCTTCGGGCAGCCAGGGGTAAGTGCTGGAGCAGATGCTGATTTGGAATCCACATGACCGTTCCTCTTTCCGCAGCCAGGGGTAAGTACTGAAGCAGATGCTGATTTGGAATTCACACGACCGTTCCTCTTCGGGCAGCCAGGGGTAAGTACTGAAGCAGATGAATCAAATAGCAGTGCATGAATATTTCACAATCCCTCTTCAGCTCAACAATAGGCAATTACTCACGGCAGGGTCCTTTTTCAGTGCGAGAAGCTCAATGGGCAAGTACTGACTCTTATTTAGAACAGGAGAATCAAGCAGCAGTGCATGAACAATTCCCGAATCCTCTTCAAGTGAATAATATGCAAATACTCACGGCAGGGCTTTTCTTCAGTGTGAGAAGTTCAATAGGCAGATACTGGTTCTTGTTCAGAACAGGAGAATCAAACAGTCATGCATGAACATTCCACAAATCCTCAAGTCGACGATATTCACATACTCACAGTAGGGCTTTTCTTCAGTGTGAGAAGTTCAAGAGGCAGATACTGGTTCTTATTTAGAACAGGAGAATCAAACAGTCATGCATGAACATTCCACAAATCCTCAAGTCGCGATATTCAAATACTCACGGCAGGGCTTTTCTTCAGCGTGAGAAGCTTTATGGACAGATACTGGTTCTCATTTAGAACAGGAGAATCAAACAGTCATGCATGAACATTCCACAAACTCTCAAGTCAACGATATTCAAATACTCACGACAGGGCTTTTCTTCAGCGTGAGAAGCTTAATGGACAGATACTGGTTCTCATTTAGAACAGGAAGATCAAACAGCAATGCATGAACATTTCACAAATCCTCTTCACACTGGGCAGACTGGAGTTACAATCCTGTACAGTGCCCACTCAACACCCAGTAAATGGTTATTTCTGACCCAGCAATCCAGGACAATGAGTGTAACGGCTGGGAGCACGGACAGACATAAGGGGACAATCCTCACACGGTGCATACATCAACCACTTCAAATAGTAACATGTGTTCACTTCACACTAAGCACTGCAACTCACACCACTCGCAGTGAAATAAGGTCTCCACTCGTTATCCCAGCCGACTCCCTCCTCCTGGGTTGATGAAACAGCACATCCAGACTGTATGGGAAATGTACTACGCACACACCACTGACATTAAAGGCTTCCACAGCATCAGACATCAGATTTCAACAGGCTCCAAGGCAAACTCGCCAAACGTTTGTATACAGCACAAGCATTGAGTCAGATATTAAGGATTTCCGATGGCACTTAACTGTTTGATCGGATCGTCGTGTTTAAACTCCTGTTCTGCCATGGATCGCCCCTTCCTGCTTTTTCCCTCCAGCTCTGCGTGTCCTCTTCACTCAAACATGCCTTTTTATGATGCCCCTCGTGAACACCATGATTCAATCCCCGCCCATCTCGCAGCTGCCGCTCGTTTCTCCCGTTTGCGGGATCCAGCCGAACTGTTTTTCCTGGGGCAACCAGCGGGGTGTTACATTAAATTCGCTCCCCATGGAAACAACACCAAATTAATGGTTCCGCCCTTCGTCACCCGGTGACATCCTCCCCCACCAGTCCGTTCTAGTCCCTAGAACCAGGTCCCGAGACCCAGTCCCCATACCTCTCCGGGGGCTGCCCTCGGTTTTCCCGTCGAGATCATCTTGGTGGGGAGACAGGATCTTCCCCTCTTGGCTCAATGTTTGGGCCTCTCGGAACCACTGCCCAGCCTACCAAGGGTGGCCTGGGTGCCACAGGGTCGGAGGGGACCTCCAAAGATTTTGGATAGTTCGGGCAGGGGCGGATTAGATTTCGGTGTATGACCCACTCTGGGCCTGACTTCCCCTCGGGACGGATGGTGTACACCGGCTGGTCGGGACGTTGCTGGCGTTGCACCACATAAGGTAGGGCCTCCCACCGATCGCTCAGCTTGCCCTTCCCCTGGCGCCGATTGTCCCGCACCAGAACTCTCTCCCCAGGCAACAGCGGGGCCTCTCGTGATGTCCGGTCATATAGCCGCTTGTTCTTAGCAAGCAGCTGTGTTTATTCGATTCGTGACCTCTTCATACGCCGAATGAAGTCGCTGGTGGTGCTTGTCGGCCCAATCGGTCAGGCTCATACCTTCTCCTGCCGCTGCCGTTCCGAGCAGTAAATCCGTGGGCAACCGCACATGCCTCCCAAACATCAAGTACGTCGGCGCGTACCCAGTTGTACTGTGCACACTATTTTTATAGGCCTGAACCAGAGCGGGAAGACTATCCACCCAGTTACTCTGACGGTCCATGTCCAGCGTCCCCAATAAGCCCAGCAAGGTCTGGTTGAACCGCTCACATCCCCCGTTTCCCTGAGGGTGGTACGGCGTGGTGTGGGTCTTCTTACACCCATAGAGCTGACACAATTCTTGAATAACCTTCGATTCGAAGTTCGGTCCTTGATCTGAATGAAGGGTCTCTGGGCACCCAAATGGCTGGAATACGGTCTTCCACAAGGCATTCGCAGTGGTGATGGCAGTCTGGTCCAGAGTCGGAATGGCCCAAGCATATTTGGTGAACAGGTCAGTCACCACTAGAATATTCTGGATACGGTCCGCCGGTCGACTCAACGTCAAGTAGTCCATGGCCACGGTGTGCAATGGGGCTTTGGCTCGTATAGGGACCAGTGGGGCTCTCACTTCTTTTCTTGTTTTGAAGAGTGTGCAATGCGGGCAATCCCGGATGAACGAGTTTACTGACGCCTCCATCCCTGGCCAATGGAAATGCCTCCGCAACAGAGATAGTGTCCTCTCCTGCCCTTGGTGTCCCAACTGAGTGTGGTAAGCTTGCAGAAGAGCCTGGACCTGACCCTCCGGTACTACCACCTGGCAAACTGCTTCGCCCCGCTCGGCATCTTGGATGGACCGACAGACCACCCCATCCCTCAGATAGAGCCTCTCCCACTGCCCTAAGAGTTTCCTCACTGCCCATGTCTGGGCCCGGCGTTCTGCCCCCTCCGGCTGCAGCCCCTGTGTCAACCAAGAACGTATTGCCAGCAATCCAGCGTCTACCTCCTGCCGTCCCCTCCACCGCTCAGGTTCCCAGCCCCAACTAGCGGGGGCTTCCTCTGGCTGGAGGCCCGGTGCTTCCACGATTCCTACCATGAGTCCCTCCTCTAGTCCTCCATGGTCTCCATCCGAACGCTCCGGCCTTCGGCCCCTGGGAGTTTGGACATCACGTCGGCATTAGTGTGTTCCCGCCCCGGCCGATACTGAAGTTAGTAATCATAATTAGCCAGTTGCGCTACCCAACGTTGCTCGACTGCACCCAATTTAGCTGTTTGTAAGTGAACCAGAGGGTTATTATCAGTTATCACCAGTACCTTTGCTCCCCATAGATAATCTTTGAATTTCTCGCTCATCGCCCACTTCATGGCCAGCAATTCGATTTTAAATGAGCTATAGTTAGAATCATTTCGCTCAGCGGGGTGAAGACTGCGGCTTGCGTAGGCGATGACTCGTTCCACTCCCTGCTGCCGTTGGGCCAGCACTGCTCCTAAGCCGAGGTTGCTAGCATCGGTGTATAAGATGAACGGCTGCGTAAAGTCCGCATTGGCCAGAATTGGGGCCTGAAGTAGCTCCTGCTTAAGCCTCTGAAAGGCCACATCGCAGTGGGAGTCCCAAGCAACAGGAGGTGACCCACGACCACGGGGGCGGCCTGAACCCGCAAGGAGCTGGTTTAATGGTTTGGCGATCCTAGAGAAATCCTTGATGTACCGCCGGTAATACCCCACGAACCCCAAGAAGGACCTTACTTCCCGCACTGTCTTCGGCACGCTCCACTCCTGTACAACGGACACTTTTTCGGGGTCCACAGAGACTCCAGAGGCACTTACACAGTGGCCCAGAAACTTCACTTCTTTACGAAACAGCTGGCATTTATCTGGTTGCAACTTCAGTCCGTACTTCTCCATGGCCCGAAACACTTGTTCCAAGTGCTGAAGATGGGATGCGAAGTCAGGAGAGTAAACAATGACATCATCGAGATATACTAACGTGGAATCCACTAACTGGCCACCCAGACACCGTTGCATCAGCCTTTGGATGGTGGCCGGAGCATTGCAAAGGCCGAACGGCATCCGGTCCCACTCAAAGAGCCCGAAGGGGGTAGTGAACGCGGTCTTTTCTCGGTCTCCCTCCTCCACTTGTACCTGCCAATATCCGCTGGCCAGATCTAAAGTGGAATACCAAGCGGCTTGAGTCAGGCTGGTGAGAGAGTCCTCGATCCGCGGCAGCGGAAAGGCATCCTTCTTGGTGACTTGGTTCAGTCTACGTAATCTACGCAGAACCTCCAAGCTCCGGTCTTCTTTCGCACCAGGACGATCGGAGCCGCCCAAGGGCTACTGCTTTCCCGAACAATCCCCTTCTCCAGCATCCCCTTCAACAAGGTACGAACCTCGGAATAGAGGGTCGGTGGCACCGGACGGTATCGCTCCCGGCTTGGTGCGGCATCACCAGTTGGGATCTGATGTTTCACGATGTCGGTGCGGCCGTAATCCTCATCGTGTGTAGAGAACACGTGTGCCCACTTCGCCAAGAACGCCTGGAGTTGTCGTGTCTGACTTAGGGCTGGGCGATATGGCCTAAAAATAAAATCTCCGATTTTATTTTTTTTAATTCGATTTACGATTTTTTTACGATTTTCCCCCCTACTTATTAAGGAAAGCAATAACTACAAACGGCAGACAACTTAAGCAAATTTTGCTTTTATTTAATCAAAAGCAAGACAAATGTAACCCCCATTTCTGGAATGAATAATAAATAAATGAACACCCTCTTGGAATCAAAGTCCCAACTGTGTTTGTCTAGACTAAAAAGAGACAAACATTCACCTTGAGAGTATAGCACCATTTTCTAAAGCATTACCAATACATTCAAATCTGAGGAAAATTGTTATAATTCGAGGATTTGCCAGCATACAGAATTCAGCACTGAACAAAAAGTATGTTTTGAGCGGTAAGGGGAGTCTGTTTTAAATGCTTAAAATTGGCCATTGCGTTCAAGAAATCAACACTGGTATGTCTGAGATTGGCTACATCGCTCAATGCTGCAAACATGTTAGAAATAGAAACTCTGGCCTGTAAATCGTTTCTATTTTGTTTTAGTTGTTCTTGTTGCTTTTCTGCAACAGATTAATAAAAATGTATTAGTTTTTATGTTTTAATCATAGATATTTCTAGTTTGCGGGAGTCCCGCGAATCGTTTTATTCTCCCGCAAACCGCACACACAGAGTGAGTGCATTACCCCCCGCGCTCGCGCTCGGCCATCAAATCTAGTCCCGCGCCGCACTCTATTGCGTAGGCAGTGCACGTCTCTCAAAGGCCCGACCCGACCCGAGGATAGTGACGGGAAATATCGGCCCGACCCGCTCGAGCAGAATACGCTTGAGTTCACTCCTATGCTAAGGAACAAACTTCCCACTCTCACCGGTAGCCATGTCGCTTGCTGTATGCTGTTGCAGTTTCTTGTGTGCTATGATGTTGTTGTCGTCGCTTGCCATACTGCTACGTGAGTGGAACTAACGCTACGGAAACTCCGAGGGGCCATAAATGCGCCATTATTCAAAAACTCGATTTATTTATTTTTAAAATCGCCCTCAACAAAAAATTCGAATTAATTCATTTAATCGATTTTTCGCCCAGGCCTAGTCTGACTGTCTTCCAGCCCTTCTCCGTGCAGGGACTCCCTCAGAAGATGGGCCGGCATCCCTTCTCCCGACCCATCTACCGGCTGATCCACTCGTGCCAGGGCCACCTCAACTACAGTGGGGCTCACTTGGCTGAAGCTCACTCCCCCACCTTCCCTCACTTGTTGGGGACTCACCGAAGTAACCCGGGCCAGTCGCTGATGGCGGTACAGGTTGACGGGGTAGAGATTCGCATTCCGTACCTTCACAGCGACTCGGCCTCGCCTGGCCACAGCCAGCCCTCGGGCCACCTCAACGACCTGGCAGTCCAAATGGGGTTCGATGAGCACCCACTCTTCTGGTCTATACGCCTGGACGGGTAACCGAGCCCAGATAACGGCCTCACTCCGAGCCGGGATAGACAGGGCATATCGACAAGCAACCCGGCCGGTGCCCTCACGGCCCCCCTGGGAACTGGCGGCGTGGACCCGGCGACAGTCTGCGACAATTCGTTCCCATTCTCGTTCTCCCTCTGGAGGAGTAGCCCGAAGGGGCCGAGCCTGGAACACTTCCTCCCAACAATCTCCAATAACATTCATACCAAGGAGGGCTCGATGTGTACCCAAACAATGGTCCTGGACAACCACAACTCCTTTCTGTGGTACAGTGATCCCATGGATCTCTAGGTCCATAACCAGGTAACCGATATAAGGAATGTATAAGGCTTTCAGAGAATAGTGTGACTTGGGACCCAGTGTCAACTAGGCACTGGACCTTGATGCCATTCACCTGGATCTCCACAAGGGGGCAGTGCCCGACTAGACGGTCTCTAGGGAAGCAGGCAAAGAAGGGTCAATTAAGGGGGTCCCGACCACTTGACCCACAGTGGCCGGTAACTCTAAAAACCCCCCTGTGATCCGCGGCGAGTGCCACACTGGCGACTGTAGTGTCCAGGCTCTCCACAGTTATTACAAATTGGGCGCCCCTGGTCGTCCCACTGGAATCTAGGCCCCGTAGGCCGAAATGGGCGTCTCCCTCGATCTCGACTCCCGTCGGAGTAAGAACGCTCCCGAGGCAAAGGCAATGGACTTGGCCGGTCCCGGTGAAACTCCTCCAGAAGAGTCTTGGACAGCTCAGTCATTTGTTCCCGGACGTCTTTCATGAGTCCAGCACGGAAGGTCTGCTTCCAATCGGACAGCCCAGCAGAGACTGAGTCGCGGGTCCCACTGGCGGCCATACAAACAGAGGGATCCACCACCTCCGCAGTGGCCAGTTCTAAGGCCAGCGCCTCCCTTCGCAACTCATCAAAGGTCAACTCGGGATTTCGGCGGAGCTGTATCCGTAAGCTCTGACGAACGGGACCCTCTCTAAGCCCCAGGAGAAATTGATCCCGCAACAAGGTCTCGCCGCCTCCCAGACCATGGTCGCGCCTCCCCTTCAGCCTGGTATACTGCTCCCGTAATCGCAGAGCAAAGACCCGTAGAGTTTGTCGGGGTCCTTGTTTACAATTAAAAAACTGAGTCCGGAGGACGGCCACGGGAGTAGCATCACCATACTGCCCAGTCAAGAATTCGAAGACGGCTTGTGCCGTAGCTCGAGTCGCTTCTGGTGCGGCCTGTACCTCTCTCCAGGCCTCTCCCTCAAGTGAATTCAGGACAAACTGCAACGTCTGTGGGGCACTTAGTCCCTGGAGTCCTGCCAGATATTCGACTTGGGCCCTCCACTCTGACAAGCTCAATTCCGACCCTGGTCCTCCATATCTTTGTGCCCACGGGGCTCCCATAAAGATGGGCATGACTTGAGGCCGGGCTACTGGCAAATCTTCGTCTGCCATCGGGTGTCTCTTGTCGCTCCACTCGAGGTGGTTATCCTGCCGACTACGCCAATTCTGTCACAGGTCGGGATGGCCCCCCACCCGGCGCAGACCACCCCTGTGAGCGTACCAGCTAGAGGTATCAAATAATAAAAGTATTTTATTGAATTAAAATTTCCTAACTAAAACTTGGTGTCTCTTCTTCCTGGCCACCAGGGGTAAGTACTGGAGCAAATGCTGATTTGGAATCCACACGACCGTTCCTCTTCGGGCAGCCAGGGGTGAGTACCGGAGCAGATGCTGATTTGGAATCCAAGCGACCGTTCCTCTTTCCGCAGCCAGGGGTAAGTACTGAAGCAGATGCTGATTTGGAATTCATACGACCGTTCCTCTTTCCGCAGCCAGGGGTAAGTACTGAAGCAGATGCTGATTTGGAATTCACACGACCGTTCCTCTTCGGGCAGCCAGGGGTAAGTACTGGAGCAGATGCTGATTTGAAATCCACACGACCGTTCCTCTTTCCGCAGCCAGGGGTAAGTACTGAAGCAGATGCTGATTTGGAATTCACACGACCGTTCCTCTTCGGGCAGCCAGGGGTAAGTACTGAAGCAGATGAATCAAATAGCATAGAATATTCAAACCATCACATGCAATTATACATCCACAAATCCTCAAGTCTGCGATAAATGCAAAAACTCCACCCGGACAAACGGGCTTTTCTTCAGGTGAGAAGTTCGATAGGACAGATACAGGTTCTCTTTCGAACAGGAGAATCAAACAGTCATGCATGAACATTCCACAAATCTCAAGTCAACGATATTCACATACTCACAGCAGGGCTTTTTTTCAGGTGAGAAGTTCAAGAGGCAGATACTGGTTTTTAGCAAGGGGCATTCCATCTCAAGTGGATTAAAAGAAGGCTTAGGTGGACAGGGATACTGGTTCTCATTTAGAACAGGAAAAATCAAACAGCATGCATGAACTTTCACAAATCTCTCACATTCAAATATAGGCAGTAGTAGAGCAAAAATACTTCGCAGGGCTTTCTTCAGTGTGAGAAGCTTAGTGGACAGATACTGGTTCTCATTTAGAACAGGAAGATCAAACAGCAATGCATGAACATTTCACAAATCCTCTTCACACTGGGCAGACTGGAGTTACAATCCTGTACAGTGCACACTCAACACCCAGTAAATGGTTATTTCTGACCCAGCAATCCAGGACAATGAGTGTATCGGCTGGGAGCATGGACAGACATAAGGGGACAATCCTCACACGGTGCATACATCAACCACTTCAAATAGTAACATGTGTTCACTTCACACTAAGCACTGCAACTCACACCACTCGCAGTGAAATGTCTCCACTCGTTATCCCAGCCGACTCCCTCCTCCTGGGTTGATGAAACAGCACATCCAGACTGTATGGGAAATGTACTACGCACACACCACTGACATTAAAGGCTTCCACAGCATCAGACATCAGATTTCAACAGGCTCCAAGGCAAACTCGCCAAACGTTTGTATACAGCACAAGCATTGAGTCAGATATTAAGGATTTCCGATGGCACTTAACTGTTTGATGGAGTAACATGAAACCACTGCCTCACTTCTCTGTTAATGCTGTCTCTCTTTCCTCCATCCAGGTCGGATCGTCGTGTTTAAACTCCTGTTCTGCCGTGGATCCCCCCCTTCCTGCTTTTTCCATCCAGCTCTGCGTGTCCTCTTCACTCAAACATGCCTTTTTATGATGCCCCTCGTGAACACCATGATTCAATCCCCGCCCATCTCGCAGCTGCCGCTCGTTTCTCCCGTTTGCGGGATCCAGCCGAACTGTTTTTCCTGGGGCAACCAGCAGGGGTGTTACATTAAATTCGCTCCCCATGGAAACAACACCAAATTAATGGTTCCGCCCTTCGTCACCCGGTGACAATTGTGACCAGACACGGAAAGTAGGGACACAAGTCGGTTCTGGGGCATTTTGAGTTATTCATAGATTCTGAAAGTGTAGTCTCCAAGCTTTCCAACGATGCGTAACACATGGAAATCTGATAATATTTGGAGAAGTTGTGGCCATTTGAAGGTAGCCACTCAAAATAACTAAAATCGGAGAAAACAGCCTGCAAAGATCTGCAGTTCTCACCTCTCTCTGCCGCTGGGAGTGAAAATAGTGCTCATTTACATCTCATTTAGATAAGCCATACCCCTGTAAAGCTTTACAGCTTTTTTTTCTTTCCTGCTAGCTAATAACAATAGGTAGGTATTGAGAAGGTCTAAACAGACTAAACATGAGATAACGTGTACGTGTTCTTAGAATGAGCACAAAACGACAAACTTTAATGTTTACAGAAACTCACCTCCAGGACGGTGAATGCACTTTTGCCGCTCTAGGCGAAAATAGATATAAGCAAAACCAGCAACAACACACAAATACCAATATGCCATGATATAACACAAAACCAGCAACAACACACAAAGGCCAATATGCCAAAGGCATACAACGCAAATAGTGCGCAACGCGCGTGTGCCCAAAATGTCAACAATATTAAAGTTTATGCAGGAGGCAAATGCCTGCTGGCATTTTTCTTTAAGCAGTCATGACAGGGATTTTCCAAATAATCATTTCAACTCCTCAAATTACTGTTGCAAATCTCTTTACATCAATGAAATGTCCGCAAGCACATTATATCATCAGCAGGTTCATCTTAAATAACGACTAAAGAGCAAATGAAGCTTAACTTACGTTTCAGGCTTTTGTAGCAGTCATTCGTTCCCTACGAATTTTGTTCCCCCTCCAAGGCATGTTTTATGCAGATGCGTAGCAGATGCATTCAAATCACATCTGCGTACGAAAGCGTAGATTAAAAGCTAGATTGAACAATGACAGAGCAGGAAAAACTCGCTTTAATAATAAACTTTTTTATTAAAATAATACTTTCACCTTTTGGCTTTCCGTACATCCAGTTTGCTTCAGATCGATTCAAATCCGATGGTACGTATGGTACCTTGGTAAAGCGGCAACTACGCACGATTTGTAGTATGATTGCGTAAAGGGAACAGGAATTCCTGTAGGGAACCGAATCGACTGCTACACCTTCATCGCAGCAAAGGTCTTAACTGCATCCTCCATTTCGATTCTCTGTGCCAGTTCATGTTCTATTGAGATTGTTGCCAGTCCATTAAGTCTCCATTCAGTCTGTTCCCTGTTCACAAAACGTTCCCCATTCAAAGCAATCGGGATGTTACATATGAAACAGCCAGCTACCGTTGTCAGCGAGCCGAGCCGCCGTATTCAAGCGCGCGGCTTCAGTTTCCCGAGCCCACAAAGTGCGGCGAAAACGTTTTCAGTGTACTGTAACTGCCACGGTTCAGCTCTTTTGCGACAATCTTTGCGGCGTCCATCTTCATTGAATTTTGATATCAGATAGAGCCGAGCAGAGCACAGCATAATAAGTAGCCATGCGGTTCACTTGGAGGGCGGGGACAAAAGCGCTATATTCAGTATGGAAGTACACACAGACAATAACACTCCACGCCCCTACTGCGTGCTAGAATCTACGAAAACAAGCCGATTTCAACCTCAAAATGTACGCTTTTAAATATACCAATACTGTTATCTCAAACATGGAGAGGCTTCTTCATGATCTCAACTAACAGATTCTGCAAAAAAGCGGAAATCACAAGTTTTGGAAAAAAACGCTTCTTTCTCATTTTCCTCACAAGTTGTGCTGCCGACTTGCGTCCCTGGGTTCCGTGTTCGGTCACAATTGTTTTTGAAAATACTTAATCTGCAGTGACTTCTTTTGACTGTAAATAAATGTATTTGTATTATTAGAATGTCATTTTCATTGGCATCGAAAAAAGTTATGTAATTACATAATTTATGTGACTTGCAATGCATTACTTTACTCATTTTATCAAAAAAGTAATCTAATTACGTAATGCATTACTTCTTAGATCAAAAAGTAAACTGATTACGTAATGAATGTTGCTTGTAATGCATTTATTTACTTGTAACATCACAAAGTAATCTGATTACGTAATGCATGTTATTGTAATGCGTTTCTTTACTCGTAACATCAAAAAGTAATCTGCTTACAGAATGCATATTACTTGTAAATAATTACTTGTTAGATCAAAAAGTAATCTGATTACGTAATGCATGTTATTGTAATGCGTTTCTTTACTCGTAACATCAAAAAGTAATCTGATTACGTAATGCATATTACTTGTAAATAATTACTTGTTAGATCAAAAGGTAATCTGATTACGTAATGCATGTTACTTTTAATGCGTTTCTTTACTCGTAACAACAAAAAGTAATCTGATTACGTAATGCATGTTACTTTTAATGCGTTTCTTTACTCGTAACAACAAAAAGTTAACTGATTACGTAATGCACATTACTTGTAATTAATTACTTAGATCAAAAAGTAATCTGATTAGGTAATGCATGTTACTTGTAACACATTACTTTACTTGTAACATCAAAAAAGTAATCTGAATGCGTTATGCCTGCCCCAACACTGCTCATTTCAGATGAGATTGAAAAAGACGTACAGTAGTATAGCTAGGTTTTCTCAGAGGAGGGCTATGCTAGAAATGTGTCCATCTTGAGCATAATCAGAATTATCAGCTAATAAGGGTAAATTGACATACTCTGGGACACTGGAGGGAGCATCTGAGTGGTTTCCACTGTTGTACCTTGACAGGCTGTAGAAAATTCTGATGGAATCACGTCCTCATGTTCTGATATCAAAGATACACAAAGTCCAACTTGTATGAAGGTCAATTGCCTTTTCAATATTTCGGATTTATAGTTTTTATATATATTTTATAGTTTTCACATGATTTGATATAATTGTATTGATTAGTTTGTTAAATACACATACTTTATGTGTTTGATTATTGTATTATGTTTAATACAGTATTTCTTCAGTTTAAACCATAAATGCATGCTGTCCACTCAAGTGTACATCTGAAAATCTCTTTGAAAATTTTGTTAAAAAAAAAATCAAATCAAATCTTGTTTTTCATGCCCTAAGAGAGCAATTAAAAAAAAAAAAAAATCCTGACTGAGGTTATCATAATTCATGCATGAAAGGGATAAGCAAATAAAAGTTTTCCGGCATAGATGGCTTTGTAAAGATAAATGGTATTTTCTCCCTTCACCATAGCTTTTACCTGGAATTTTTACAGTAACCGGTTTCTCAGGTAGTTTCTCTATGTACTTCCCCTTTTTTCAATATCGTTTTATTGTTACATAATAGTTCCGTTTTCTCTTCCTTTATAAGCTGACAGTATGACAGTGTTGTCAGACTCTGTTCTATATTTCTTCTGTGCACATTTATTCACGCACGTGCAGAAATGGCTCGACTAGATGTCTCCGAAACCTTTCACAGCATCACGTTTCCTGGGCACATGCACACACAAGACTCGCTGAATTACGCCACCAGCTTCAACTTCCAGGACACAGACACTGTAATCGTCACTTACCCAAAATCAGGTAATCATTTATTCATCTTGAGTTCTTCTTTTACTTGGGTTGTGTATTTAATTTATCTTATTTTTATGCTAGGTGTGAGTGATATGACCAGTCTTATTTCACGATATGAGGAATTTTATTTCACGATAACAATATATCATGATATAGGCTAGTTATTTTGTGTTATTTTATCTAATTTCTGTTATTAAAAATAAGAAGAAAATATATAAGACGCAAATATATTGCTCTTATATAACATTTAACATGAGACATGCTCTTCAGTCTTTATATTCTAATTAATGCGTTTCATCAGTCAATAGTGCTGTATATATACACGACATAGCAAAATCTCTAACTATAGACATTTTATATGATGGTTACGATATATCGTCATACCACCCAGCCCTATTTTGTGCAGTAAGCTTTCTTTCTTTTCCCAGGCAAGATTATTATTTATGTCTTTCCCTCGGCTCATAGGAACCACATGGATGCAGGAAATCCTCACTTTGGTTTTGAGTAAAGGGGACCCAACTATAGCCCAAACTCAGCCCAACTGGGCCCGTGCCCCGTGGCTTGAGCAGTATTACTGTCCTGATGTCCTGAAGTTCTCCACCGGGCCTCGCATTATCACTACACATCTGCCTTATCATCTGCTGGCCCCGGCCCTTAAACAATCCAACGCTAAGGTGAGTGATGGACAACACACAAATTTGCCCTACTTGAGAGGGACTAGTTTTCCAGGAGGATGTAGGAGAAAGTTGGGTTACACTTTATTTTAAGGTGTCATTGTTACAGTGTAATTATACATTTAAGTACTGAGTAATATTAAGCAACTACATGTACTTATAGGGTTAAGGTAGGATAAGGGTTTGGTTGAGGGTTAGTTGCATGTAATTATGCGTAATTTAATGTCATTGGTAAGTACAAGTAACGTATGTAACAAGGACACTGTAAAATAAAGTGTTTTAAAGGTGCCGACTCTCACCTTTTTTTGCAAAGACATCTTCAGCTCGTATCTGACATTTGGACATAGTACACAGTCATTTTCCACTAAACTATTGTCTGTTGTCATGCAAGCACATACATTACATGATGAATTGCCATACCACTTTCCTAAGGTTATGTGGCCAGAAATGTTCGATGTTCTAAATGTCGTTTAAAAAAAACGACAACGTTGGCTTTCCAAAAAACATTGGCTTTCCTGTAGCTCAAACAGTAGAGAGTTGGCGCTTGCAACTCCAAGGTCATGGGTTCGATTCCCAGGGAAAGCAAGAACTGATAAGAATCTAAATGTGTAACTTGAAATGCATTGTAAGTCGCTTTGGATAAAAGCGTCTGCCAAATGTAAAAAAAACTGTCAAAACTATCTTGTTGACTTTGCTTGCAAGTGACATATTGCCTTTTCTCAGGTTATATATGTGGCCCGAAATCTCAAAGATGTGGCTGTTTCATATTATCACTTCCACAAGATGGCCAATTTTCTGCCTGACCCAGGCTCTTTCTCCGAGTTTCTGAGTGATTTCCTGAAGGGAACAGGTTAGTTAATGTTTACATTATCTGTCAGTCATTACCAGTTTGAGTTTTCAACGATTGCATGATATGCCACTTTCTTCTCCTTATAAATTTGATGGTGTTTTTGTATCCATCAGTGCATTATGGCTCTTGGTTTGAACATGTCAAGGGCTGGACCAGTCACTCAAAAGATATTCAGAACTTTCTTTACATCACATATGAGGAAATGTGGCAGGTAAGAAAATCATTCATTTCGTGACCACATATACCAGGATAATTCCGGTATTTAGCACTTTGTGTCTATTTTCTAGTGTGTTTTGGATGAACTAGAGTGGTGGACACAGAAATGTTGAAGATGGGTCCTGTCTCGACTTTTTGACTCTTTTAGAATCGCCTCTGAGCGCTTCAGAGTGGCTGTGTATGGGCATGCACAAACATGTGCTTAAAACAACCCTTAACATTAGTTTTCAAAACTGTGCAACTCACCAAGTGGTTAGTGGTGTTCGTTGATGTTCCAAAACAAGTAGCGTAGCGAAATACAGTTTATGTCGTGTTTTTTTTGGCCTTTTGTAAAATCGCATTGATGTCTGTTGGAAGACGTGCTCGTTGATATTACTGCGCTACCGGAGATGGAAAATGGTCTGTTTACATTTGGTTGTAGTCTTTTTGCTCGGTTCTCCGTCTCTCAGAAGGCTAGCGTGAGCAGAGCAACTGCGGCAAAGTGGTTGTCGCCATCAAGTGGTCGGGAGTGTTCTAACGCTTCAGACTCGAATATCGAGCGGAAGTTTATACGCGGTTGTGAGGTATCTGAAAAAATAGTTCCACTATAGCAAATAACACGGATTGAAATCATACATTGCGCCGATATATTTGTTTTTAATCATCAACGAACACCACTAACCACTCTGTGAGTGTCACAGTTTTGAAAACGAACGTTAAGTGTTGTTTTAAGCACATGTTTGTGCATGCCCATAGACAGCCACTCTGAAGCGCTCAGAGGCGATTCTAAAAGAGTCAAAAAGTCGAGACAGGACCCATCGTCAACATTTCTGTGTCCACCACTCTAGTTCATCCAAAACACACTAGAAAATAGACTCAAAGTGCTAAATACCGGAATTATCCTTTAAAGAAGCAGTTTCAGTTTAAAACCGTTTTATTTGATCAGGATCTTCATGGGGCTCTTCAGAAAGTGAGCCGATTCCTGCACTGCCCTTTAGCTGAGGATGAGCTGATCCTGGCTCAGAAACACTGTAGTTTCAATAGCATGAAGGAAAATGCCATGGTGAACTACACCCTCATCCCTCAGGAGATCATGGACCACAGCAAGGGCAAGTTCATGAGGAAAGGTATGTAAATACTTCTCATTTTCTTCAAATATTAGTATATAATCATGTCACGATAGAACAGCAAATGGGCTTAAAATGAATATAATCATGACTAAATGTACACTGCCCGGCTAAAAAAATTGCTGTTTGGAATTAAATAAGTCTATAAATCGATCATTATTGCAGTGATTATTATGTTTCTATCATGTTATATGTTTGGCAACAGTTCTTGACTGACAAGATCTTGACCAAAAATTGATGCATCTCTTTATGCAACCATTTGAGCTTGATGAATCTAGACATTAGCATCCATGTCTTCATACATGGTTGTTTAAGAAATGAAAAGCTACACACTGCATCAATTAGGGTTATAAACATATAACATGCTATCACTGCAATAACGATCCAGGTAGAGACTCTACTCATTAAAAAACACTAGAAAATTGTTTTTTTGTATTGTATTCATTAGTCATGTTAATCAAATTGAGACCATTTAAAAAAAATCCTACCAGTATATAGGGGTTGGACAATGAAAGTGAAACAATCGCTTTTAGACCACAATAATGTATTAGTATGTTGTAAGGCCTCTTTTTATTATATTGGATTTAAATAGGCAAATGCTTAAAGTCCCCTGTAGTCAATCATTTTATCCCTTAAAAACTTATCTTTGATCAGCAAAATTACATATTTAAGCGTTTTTCCTTGAAAATCTTCATGCCTTAAAATATCTTGAATGTAACTCGACACCCTTGCCGCATTTACTATGAATATGCAAATGAGCCCCGCCTCCACTCACTCACTCACTCAGAGATCCACTGGTTGTCGATCACACGTTGATCTGATTGGTTACAAGGTAGTTTGTGACGTCAGAAACACCAGCGATTTCAAAGCGTGTTTTTGAGACTGTCTTTCGTTCACTGCAGTTTTAAGGAGAAAATACTCAGCAATGCTGTCGACTTATGAATTTACACATGGTTTGTCTTAAAGCATATTAAAAATACCATATAGACATATAAACAACATTAAAAACTGGAGGGGCTTTTCACCACAAGGGTTTAACCCAATTTATTTTTATTTTATTTTTATTTTAGCAGTTTTCAAATTATTTAAATCCAAACAGAAACTTTTTTTGGCTAGTCAGTGTGTAATTCAGTTTGTTAATTCAGTGTGTAAAACAAGTGGTGCTTCTGTGTCAAACAAACCTGTGATTTTATCAAATATTTTTTCTTTTTTATAACCATCTGAACACTACAATCCTTGTATCTTTCAGGTAAAGTCGGAGACTGGAAGAACATATTAACTGAGGAGGAGAGTTGTCTCGTCGATGACATCTACTCATCCCAGATGGCAGATTCCTCACCGCTGTTCCCGACGGAAATGGGAATGGCATATGGAGACTATAACCATTTATAATCCACCATCCCATTCTTCTCACATAACCACTCATCACTGCTAATGGCATTCATTTTACATTTATAAATGTTCCTGGTTCTCACTGAAATGCCCTGATGTTAATAAGCTTTTTTTGTTTTTGCCTGACACAAATGTAGCGTACATATTTATGTAATTTATTACTGGTAATTTTATATTTTTGTTTGATGCAATATAACTTATATTATAGTAAAATTATATTAACATAACCAATCATGTATATCAGATAAGTGGAGTAATGATCTAGATAGTTTGAGTTTGTACTAAAGCTATGCATAGCCTTAAAGCATAATGAGTTTCATTTTGCTTTTTACTTTTATCACTTGGAAAAGTATCATTATTGTGCAATGCTATTTTGAAGCAAGAACGTTGCAAAATATACATAAACCAACTTGACAACCTCTGCTCTATGCTAATTGTGGTCATTTTGAATTAAGTGAAATTACTGATATTACTGCTATTAATAGAAATTGCTGCTGTTAAGTGAAATTACTCTCCATTAGTGACAGTGTAACAATGGCAAACCACGTGTGTGTTTCATCAGTGGCGTGTAATGCAGTAACTAGCCACCTTGAATTTTACTAGGACCTGGGAAGGTTGTGCACTTTACATAATATATTTATATTTAGCTTACTTATAATAATTGTGTTTTTTGACTTTTTTCTATTAAAGGGATAGTTCACTTTGAAATGAATTTTTGATATGTTTTAGCTTACCTCAAGGGCTTCCAAGATGTAGGTGTCTTTGTTTCAACAGTAGTTTCAATTTTGATATTTTTAGGTCAAACCATTCTTGTCTGTCAATCATATAATGCAGGTCTATGGGGTCCAAGAGCATGCACAGAGAAGTCCAAATTAAACATGATTTAATGACTCTAAATGTAAGTACACATTGATGGCCTAAGACACGAAAGAGCGGTTTGTGTGAGAAAACAAACAGTACTATTTATATAGGCCAAACTGGCCTAGCTTTGCCTGTATGACAGCTAAGAGAATCGAAGCTATACGAGCAGGAGACAGACGTGCCTGCATCGTCGTCGAATCCCAAACCACACCCAGAAAAGTGGTCCTCTGTAATGGAGAAAGCACACTTTTCTTGGTGTTGAGCCTCAACCCCAGCTTTTTGATATGGGCGAGCACGACATCTCGATGCCGAATCCCCTGATGCTCCGATTGAGCCAGAATCAAACAATCGTCGATATAGTTTAAAATGCGGATGCCCTGGAGTCGCAGCGGAGCCAGAGCTGCATCCATACATTTCGTGAAAGTTCGGGAAGACAGTGCTAGGCCGAACGGAAGAACCCGATATTGGTACGCTTCGCCTCCAAAAGCGAACCTCAGGAACTTCCTGTGTTGTGGAAGGATGGAAATTCAGTTCTAAATTCGTTCAGTTCTATAGCCCCCTTCAACAGCAGAGTTTTGACCTCCTGTTCCATAACCAGAGCCTGCTCGGGGTCCACCACCGTGGGCAGAACCCCCCTGAAGCGAGGCGGGCGTGATCTGAATGAATCGCGTACCCATGCTCGATAGTCTGCAGGACCCACTGAGATATATTTGGAAGGCTTTTCCACTCCGCCAAAATTCTACTAAGGGTACCAGTCTCTCGAGACTGGCCTCTGGAATATTTTTTGAATGGAAGAAACAATGCCCTGTAATGGCGCACCGGCAGGGAACAACTGGTCTAACCGCTCTACACCGCTCCTCGGAGCGAGCGAGCGTCCCTCGGGAAAGCGCTCCTGGGACCGTCTACGCCCCGGCACGCAGGCGGGGTTGGCAGAACGGGCCCCTGAGGGCACCGAAAGGGAATGGGCGGCGTAAACTGCGGCGAACACCTTTCCCTCTCGGTGGGGACCACCCTCAGTACCCTGACGTGTGTTGCGTCAGAGCTTCTTCAACGAAGCCTTCCTGGCGACAATAACCGTCCTCAGATCGGCCTTGCCTCTGGAGGACCTCGTCTGAGAGCACCGCGTCTCGCCCCGGTTTTGCTGAGTGGGAGCACGAGACGTGACACTTGGTTTTTGTTGCGCCCTGTGTGAGGAGCTACTCGACGGCCGGGGCTGCTCCCGCCCAGCAGCCCCGGAGACATGGACACGAAGGGGGAGAAATTTCTGGAGCGCCGCCGCCTGCTTTTTCTCCTCCTGAAACCTCTCGATGACCGTATTTACAGAGTCACCGAAGAGGCCAGCAGTCGACAGTGGGGCGTCCAGAAGGAAGGATTTTTCTTTCTCCTTCATATTAGATAAATTTAACCATAAGTGCCTCTCCGTGGCCACCAGGACTGCCATAGAATGGCCTATTGATCTGGCCGTCTCCTTGGTGGCACGGAGAGAGAGATCGGCTGCCTGACATAATTCTCATCACATCAGCACTTATTTCGTCCCCCTCACTAATGTCTTTCAATAAATCTGCTTGATAAGCTTGAAGAATCGACATAGTATGCAAGCAAGATGCTGCCTGTCCAGCCGCCGAGTAAGCTTTGCCCACCAAAGCCGAGGTGTTTCTTAATGGCTTGGTGGGCAACGCCGGTGTCTTAAAGGACAATGCCGTGTCAGGAGAAAGGTGGCTCGCCAACAATTCCTCAGCCTTAGACATCGCCCCATAATCATAAATATTAGCCTCAGAAATATTTGAATATATAGATGTCTGTTGTGTGAATATTCTGGACGAAACCGGTCTTTTCCATGATCTCAACACCTCGGTGTGGAGATCAGGAAAGAACGGCAGACACCGGCGTGGAGGTGCAGTGCGAGATGGCAAAAATCTCTCATCCAACTTGCTTTTTAAACCTAGACTCTTGTCTATCAGCTGGCCACTCAATGCTTAGTTTCTCTACAGCTCGAGTCAACACCTCCACCAGCTCCTCACTAGCAGGAGACTGGAGTGACGAGTCCCCAGTCTCTACTGTTATCAATACTTTCAACATCCAATTCCTCAGAACTGGATAGTTGAAATGTTGGTGCCTCAGCCTGGGGGGAAGAAACCGCAGCGCGTGCTTCCACACCCAGATCTGAGACAGTGGATCTACCAGGTAAGGGCTGAGATAGGGCAGAGCCCGTCTCAATCCCAGCTGATAGATCCATCTGTGAACCCCATGATCGAAGCCTCCGCTGTGCCTCGGCAACAACGGGACCCGAGCGCGGGGAGTGCGCACCGAACCACTCTCCTCGAAGAGGGCTCGGCGGGAGCGGAGCGTTTTCATTGACATACGCTCGCAATGCTCACAACCGGCTCCCTCGAGAGCCGACTGAGCATGCTGCACTCCCATACAAACAACACACAGATCATGAGTGTCCCCACCTGATATATAATGTGGGCAGGGATGCACACACTTTCTGAACTGCTGTTCGCTCGCCTAATATATATATATATATATATATATAGTGTTTTTTATAGTTTTTTTATATGTGAAAAACTCCTGCCTAGCAATACTAAGGGCAGACAAAAACACTTTGAGACACAGACTGATATATTTCACACATAGAGAGCTTGCTGAAGACTCAGAAGCTGACGCGCTTGTGTTTTGGGGTGCTTATATAGTTTTCTGGTCGATGACGTCACCCGCCTATGACATTCCGTCTCGCCATTGGACTGATTTCATTACGTGCTTTATGATGCACTCACGCAGGGGCGTTCCCAATGCGTTGTCACGCAGCTCGAGTTCCCTGATAGGGAACATATCAAAAATTAATTTCAAAGTGAACTATCCCTTTAAGGTCCACGTAATTATGTCTCAACTTAACTGTACAAAATCCTCTTTTGTTAGGAAACAAAGTAGTTTGCCTTTCGTAACGAATAACACAGCGTCTCCGAAAAGTTACTCCTTCTTTGTTGAGCCGCGTTTGAACTAAGCGTTTTAGGAAGACGTGGCTGAGCCTAAACTTTTATAAAAAATATCTCTTTAGTTTGACACTTTGAGCTTTGTAACTCTGCAGATCTTATACAGGTTCATTCACAAACAGCTACATAACACAATAAAGAAAAAGGAAAACAAGAAATCACATCATAGGAAGATCTTATAATATGAGTTAAATTTAAAATTATCTATAGGCCTATCACCGTTTTTTCCCATGGTATTCATGTCAAAATTGTGAAAACTAACTTTGAAAAGCCACAGTGCCTGGTGAGCAAAAAAGTGAATGTCAAGCCCTGGCTGTAACGATAAATACGGTGGCAAAAAAAAAAACGGACAATCTCAAGCGTGTTCAGCAGAAGAACTTGTTGAGCTCATTAGATGTTCTTATGAGTGTGAAGCCAATCTAAAAGGCCAGATCTTCAAAGTGTCGTTCTCTTTAATGAAGGGAGAAGTGTTTAGAGAACTGCACCTGTGCTGCACTCAAAGCCATGGATGCTCTTCAAATCTGCATTCGGGGAGGAAGAAACAACATTTCAGAGTCTCTCATGTAAAAGACATCATGTTATGCTCAGTGCAGCCAAAGGTGTTGGCAGTGACAAATGAGTTTTGCAAGGTTTGCTGCTTCAGCTGTTGTGGTGTTGATTCACATTGTTTCTAGATTATTGTGCAGAGTGATCAGAGGCATTTTGAATAAATGCTAAAAGCTTAATTACCCACAAAAAATCAGCTTTATCACAAAAAAAAATGATTTATTGGTGTCAAAAAAACACTTGTCTATCAATTTTCATCTCTTTTTGCAACTGTATAGCATCTGACCAGTCACGCAGACCTAGCCGTTATATACACAACTATGACACAATAATGATTTGATACTATTGTCTGTTTGATTTTTTCTTATCAAACCAAAACACAAGTTTAGGCCCTGTATATACAGTGGTGCTCAGAATTAATGGCACCCCTGGTAAATATGATAAAAAATGGCTATAAAAAAAATCTGCATTGTTTATCCTTTTGATCTTTCATTCAAAAAATTGGCAAAATCCTTACCTTTCATTGAAGTAAAAGATTTGAAAGTGGGGGGGAAATCACATTATAAAATAAATGTTTTTCTCCAAAACACGTTGGCCACAATTATTCATACCCTTTTATTAAATACCTTTTTGCAATCTCTTTTGCCAAGATACCAGCTCTGAGTTTTCTCCTATAATGCCTGATGAGTTTGGAGAACACCTGACAAGAGATCAGAGACCATTCCTCCATACAGAATCTCTCCAGATCCTGCAGATTCCCAGATCCATATTGGTGCTTCTTCTCTTCAGTTTACCCCACTCATTTTCTATATGGTTCAGCTCAGGGAACTGGGACGGTCATGGCAGAAGCTTCATTTTGTGCTCCCTAACACATTTTTGTGTTGATTTTGATGTTTGTTTTGGGTCGTTGTCCTGATGGAAGATCCAACCACGGCCCATTATAAGATTTCTAGCAGAAGGCGTCAGGTTTTGACTTTTTATCTGTTGTATTTGATAGAATCCACAATGCCATGTATCTGAATAAGAAGTCCAGGACCTCCAGCAGAAAAATATGCCCACAACATTAAAGATCCAATGGTATATTAAATTGTACACATGGGATACTTTTTATCATTGTGTGCACCAAACCCATCTAGTGTGTTTTCTGCCAAAAAGCTCTTTTTTTAGTTTAATCTGACCACAGAACCCGTGCTGTTTGAAGATCCAGTCGTGTCTGACCTTGAATATGCTGGAGTTTGTATTTGTAGATGAGCGAGGAGCATTTTTCTTAAAACCTCCAAACAACATGTAGTGATGTAGGGGTTGTTTGATTTTTTTTTAATAGGCTTTCTACCCCAAACTCAACTAATCTCTGCAATTCTCCATCTGTGATCCTTGAAGAGTCTTTGGCCACTCAAACTTTCCTCCTCACGTCATTAAGAAAATATAGCACAGTCTCTTCCTGGCAGATTCGTAACATCTTTAGATGATTGAATTCTTAATTTTTGCCTGATGGTGGAACATGGGATTTTTAATTTTAGATATTTCTTACATCACTTTCTATTGTGATGCTCAACAATCTTTTGCTGCACATCAGAACCATGTTCTGTGGTTTTACTCATTGTAATGGATGATTAAGGGAATTTGGCCTTTGTGCTTCCTCATATTTAAACTCCTGTGAAACAAGAAGTCATAGCTGGACAATTTCATGTTCCTAGTACCTGGTGTGCTAAAAAGGTAAATATTAATGGGATTATACTATTCATAGATAAATTATTCATAAAAAATTCTAGGGGTATGAATAATTGTGGCCAACGTGTTTTGGAGAAAAATATTTTTTATAATGTGATTTTCCCCCCATTTTCAATTCTTTTACTTCAATGAAAGGTTCGATTTTTGCCAATTTTTTTAATGAAAGATCAAAAGGATAAACGATGAAGATTTATTTTTTACAGCCATTTTGATCATAATTACCAGGGGTGCCATTAATTCTGAGCACCACTGTCCATTGCTCTTTCTTTTCACTCTGTTCTCTTCTACCTCTCCTTTCATTCTGCATATATCTTACTTCTATTGTGTCCTTCTTTTCTATACCCTGATCTTCACAATGTTCATCTATTAGACACAATACACTGGATTTTATTAAAAACTATTAAATAAGATGGATCTTACTTTTTTTTAAAACCTGTTTACTATTAAAATTTTCATATTTACTTAATTAGGGCCCGAACAGAGGACCCTATTGGAATTGCTCCGTTTATTATTTGTTCTTTTTAATTTGACATTTTTACTAAATAAATGTATTCCTTATTCAAATTTGATCTCTGAAACAATAATTTCTTGTCTGCCTGGATCTCAATGCATCAGTCATATTCTTGACATGTATGTTTAGTAAAGTGGAACCGTGTATGTCAACACTATATATACTAAACACACACACACACACACACACACACACACGCATATATATATATATATATATATATATATATATAATATATATAATATATATATATATATATATATATATATATACATATAATCCACTTTCAGCCACTTCTGTCCTGATTTCTTGAGGGGAAGGTCTATGTTTGTGCAAATGTATTTGTTTTTTCAGATCTTTCGACCTAATGGTCAAAATAAGCTCATGCAATTTACATACCCGAACAGCAACACCGTGTCGGCCCAGATCCGGGCCACATCTGGGCCGTGTGGAATCCACGTGTGGACGACACTATGTTGCATGAGCTTATTTTGTCCATTAGATCGATAGATCTGAAAAACACAGTACAAGGATTGGATAGCAGAAGACTGGAGTAAAGTTATTTTCTCTGATAAAGCCATCGACTGTTCGGGACATCGATTGTCCGAAGAGGAATAGGTGAACGCCACCATGAGTCGTGTGTTGTGCCAAAAATGAATCTTCCTGAGACCATGTGGGGAGGCTTTTCATTCAAAGGGAGTCGCTCTCTCACAAATCTGCCCAAAACGCTGCCAGGAATAAAGAATGGTATAAAATGTCCTGCAAAAGCAACTTCTCCCAACAACCAAGAAGCGATTTGGTGCTTTTTCCAGCATGATGGAGCGCAATGTCACGAGGAGTTATTATAAAGTGGCTCATTGAAATTTTGCATATGTGGCCAGGCCCGGATCCCAAATGGAGAACATGTGGTCAATCCTCAAAAGGACAAGCAGAAACCCACAAACTGTGCTCAAATATTATAGACATTCCTGCTTGGGAAAAAGTGTAGAGTAAAACATGTAAATATTCAGGCGGTGACCTCTGGTGGCGGGGAAGTGGCATAACCGGCTCAGATGTTACTGGGAGTATAAGAGTTTACTGGATTTACTAATCACAAACTCCCCTTGATTGAGCGTTTTATAGTTGCATTACATTTGAATGTCTTTGAGGTTGAGTCTTATACATTTAGAAAACATGTTTGTGCAAGTTTTTGTGAATACAACAGTGCAGTTTTCAATGCAATATAGTCTTTTACAGTATCATTGGTATGCTGCAAGCAATGCTTCTGTGAGAAAACACCTTTCTTCTTAAAAGAAGATGCCGTTCAGAGCTGTTGACAAGCACAAAATCTGTGTTGACTCAAATGAATTGCGATGCCTGGTGCTGGTAAACCGATGAACTTGATTCAAGGTTACCTGTGGCTTGTCAGGTTTGCAGTGTATTTGATTCCCTGATGATTTTAAGTCAGTTAATCTACGTTCTCTGCATGCTCCTTTGGTCTCAGAAAGATATGCTCAAGAAATGTGTTTATATAAGCTTGACAGCGCTGCTCTTGAAGTGTTCTTCACAGAAAGTAAAGTCTGGTGGACAGCACAAGGTCGTGATTAGCATTCTGCAGCAGAGCTTTACATATTTAATGAACTAAAATGGTATGTGATGTGGTTTGCCTATAGATAGAAACGCACACAGTAAGGTAATAATAAATCATTCATGTGGAATATCCTGGGAAACTTTTTATTAAATGCCCAGTCGGCCCAGATCCGGGCCGTGTGGACACACATGTACCAGCCTTTTTCAATATTACACTATATACCACTATTTAAATAAATGTAACACTGAAATCAGTAAAAAAAAGAAGCAAATTCGCGCATTAAATTTCCATTGTTTAATACAATTGATATTTTAAGAGTTCCTGCTAATTTATCACAGCAAATGCACGTAATATGTTGTCCAGTGGATTGTGATGAAATGCATCTGATTTATAGCTATATATGGGATACATATTATCTGTATGGAATAATTGATGTGGTAGCTGTCAATCATAACATTAAATTATTCGTAATGTAATTTGATTTTTAAGTTTGGCTTCTGTCTCATTTGATTACATTATATTTTTGACCTATATTGCAGCCAGCCATCGAAATGTTTTGGCTTCATTGTTCTGGACCTGTGCGTCAGATACACTAGACACTTTTTTTCGTTTCAAATATGGATTTAAATGTTAAATGACAACCCCCATTTTTAATCTCACAATTTAACAGTGCAAATTACAACCCAGACAGCAACAAAGCCCAGATCTGGGCCACGTGTGGATTGGGCCGGATCTGGGCCAGAACTTTGGCCTTGTCCACACTAATACGTTTTCATTTAAAAATGCATAATTTTCTCTCCGTTTTGCCCTTCTGAGACAGCTTTTTTATTAATGAAAATGAAGCTCTCCAAAGTGTATTCATTCAAAAACTCAGTTTTTAAACTCGGTATTTAAAAACGATGATGTAAGTTTAGTCATGTGACGCATATTGTACCAATAGATATTTATGTTTATAGAGGTATTGTGCCTGTTATGTGCTCTTCACTTTCACACTGTTGCTAAAATATGTTACTTTGCACATTCTTTATATCACAGTCCTTTAAAGATGACGTAAAATTCACTCGCATTCGCTGTCCTGCGGTGAAACATGAGCAGTTTTACACCAAACATGAGTGAGTGTAACGCATCAGTGAATGAATGCTGAGATATTTTCCTAAATAAAATGATCCTGCCATAAGAATTGCACGATAACTTTATTATTTATTGTTCCGTCTGTATCATCTCAGTGAGCTTTTGTGAGGTTTTACGCATGCACAGTATAAACTGAATTTAGTGTTTTCAGGCGTTTTCCAAAAGTTTCTAATCCACACTGAAACATCGGAAAACGCCTGAAAACGCTGTAGTGGACTGTTTTCAAATGTATCCGGATTAATATAGATGTAGCCTATGTTGCTGTCTGGGAAACCAATTTAAAAAGCAATTATCACTGTATTAAAATCATACTACTGTTGTTGTGAAAACATGTGACTTGTAATTGAAGCACGCCGCTCTGGAAATTCCCGTGAATCCCCTCTCATGACGCTGTGGATCCAGGGCAGGTAGGCAGAAATCTTTGTGTAGACAGCATGCTCTTCTACAGAACAAGCCTTGTCAAAGGAGAGGATTCCCGCAGCGTAGACTGCACTGGTGTTGGGGTTCAGGAACACGAGAGCGCCTCCTGCGTCACCAAAACACACGTTTTCCTGGTACCTGCTGGGTCCTGTGCAGAACTGTTTGTCAGACACATTTGGTGTGCTTGCGAGGACCTTTGCCGAATAGTTACCCTTGCATGACTGGACGGGCAGAGCGAGAAACTTTAGTTTTGGGGCAGGGGTGAAAAGACGCCCCCATCCCCATCCAGCGATGATGCCTCTCTCTCCTTCGCTCTCTTCCTGGTTTTCTCCAATCTCTGGAAGCGGGATGGGTATTATAGAATCGTTAAATCTGACTGGCTCCTTCAGTTTGATCAGAGCGAGGTCATCGTCCCAGTCGGATGTGTTCTGGAAGCCTGGATGCAAAAACACCTGCAGGAAAGATACATTTAAACTATTAATGCTCTCATGCAACACTTATCTCCTTTATCCTTTTCTTAGCAACATAGTGTCGGCCAAGATCCGGTCCACATCTGGTACGCATTGAATCCACATGTACCAGATGTGACCCGGATCTGGGCCGACACTATGTTGCTGTTTGAGAATAATTAGGCAAGATGCTTTCTGGGCAACGCCTTGATCTATCAAAACAAAACAAAAACAAAACTTGGTAGTCTTCATTAACACCATGACCTGAGTGCACCTGCCAAATGTGACTATTTTTGCTCATAACTTTTGAAAAGTTTGTCAGAAAATCATGATTGGTGTCTACGGACTCATTGGGTTATGCTGAAACTGCCGATACTGAATTTGGCGGGATCAGATTAATCTTCTGCCCATCATTTTCAAATTTGTCTTAAATTATGACCTTTTTTGACATATTGGCACAAAATGTGGTATATATCAATGGTTCTCAGTCCTGGACCTGAAGCATATATCATTAGCCACGTTTCTATTACCCTTCAAATTGTGCAAATTTAAATTGTGAATTAAAAAATATGCCCGATGGAAACACGTAAATTTTGTAAAAACTCCCATATATTGCAAAAAAAGGGTTTTACACTCGCATGAGGTGGTTTTTAGGCAATTGGAAAAAGAAATATTTCGCAAAACTGCAATGGAAACAGTCTTTTCACATTTACAGTAAAAGACAAAAGTATCATGGGAATACTGGATTCTAAACAACAAAGAAATGCCAAAATTCATCAAGAATTTTGAAAATGAGGGAGAAACAGCCAGAAACACCTCGCTCATGAGTATAACAGTCTTTCCTTGCCATTAAAGCAACACTATGTAACATTGTTTACCTTAAAATAATGTTTCCAAAATCTTATCAGTGGTTCATCAAGTCATAACAGGGTGAAAGGCACTTCTGCCATCGCCTGACGGGGTCTGTGTCGCTTTTACTGGCACTATGTAACTTCGGGTTTCGGGTAGTAACCCAACCACAAAAAGAACTACAAAATTTGACTGCTTTTCGTCAAGCGCTACAATCGTCATTATTTAGTTTTTCTTCGTTTCTGATGTCGCAATACATCATCCTTTCATGAAATCATGTAACATACTCTACCTTGTCTGTGGACATCGTTCATTCTAAAGCCGGTGCTGGGTAAACAGCGAGCGTGCGTGCGACGGTTGGCTAAATTATTTACGACAGCGGCAATAGACAATTTCGTTTTCAACCAGTAGGGCGACCGAAGAGGAAAAGTTACTTGGTGTTACTTTAATGCTTGAATAACACGTCTACGTCTCCTTCCATTAATAATAATAGCTAGTGCGTTGGCTGCGATACACGTAAACCTACTAACATCCATTGCCATGATTTTTGGAATGACTTATCGCGCGAGAAAAAAGTTTTAGTTGAACGTTTTAATCACATAACGTCATTTTGCAATCGTTTTTTCAAAGATAAAATACTTTTTAACATGATGCCACTTTCTAATATTGCTCTTCAGCTATCGGAGTAACCATAAGAGACATTAGCAGCTAAGTAAGCTTAACATGCTAATCGGTAAGCATGCTAACTAATGCTATTTTGTCTTTGTATATGGAGATCATGAATTAGCAAATTTAGCTTAGCAGGTTTGGATATTTACCTTCTCCACGGCTACTTCAGAAGAAGCATTTGCATCAGAAAGTTTGCTGATTCCAAGATAGACTTTTGGGATTAATGGTTCTTGTCCTCTTGTCTGATTTCGACTCTTTCTCACAAATAGATTACGTCCGGCAGTCAGTACCCAGCGCTCCGCTATCAGCGCTCCTCCAGCAAAACCTCCATCTAGTATGTTTTCACTGAGGTACACCATTGCCTGCCACGGGACGGATGCGTTCAGCGATCCCCCCACCATTCGTTTGGGTCGTAGGGCTGAAATCCTGTGAGCTGTAGGATACATGAGAATAAGATCTTTTTAAGCAGCTGTCGATGGTATTTTTTTATGCTATCGATGTAAAAAAAACAAGAATGTAATAAATGCTTCATAGCTGGATTTGTTGAGTTGGGAAGTTGTGTTCACGACCTCAGGTGCGTTGCGTTCAACTCGTAAATATGATTTTTCCAACATGACTTGAACGCTTTTGGCTCATGCTAGCAAACAGGACTTCCAACATGCTACACATGCTAACAGTTAATAGCTGCATGCTAATAGCGATTAGCTATGTGTTAAAACATTCTGAAAAATCCTAACTAATTATAAAAACAAGTCAAAATGTCGTAGCATCATGGTAAAAAAAATGTGTTAAACATGTTATCATTGCCTAGCTGCATGCTTAAGTATGTTAAAAACATACAAACATACTAACAACATCTGTTGATGCATTAAAACATGATAACGGAACGTTAACTGTGTTAGCATAATGTTAAACATACTAGCATCATAGCATCATACTAGCGTTAAAACATGCTAATAACATGATAATCCTGTAAGCATCATGCTAACAACATATTAATCATGTAAGCATGATGTTAGAAAAACATTATAATTGTCTTTGCATTATGTTAACATGTTAATCGTGTTAGCATCATGCTAACTAACTAATTGTTAAAACATGATATAAACAAGTCAAAATGTGCTAGCATCATAGTAACAAAATGTTAAAACATGTTAGCACCGCCTAGCTGCATGCATAAACATGGTTAAAAACATGCTAACATGTGTTCACAACATCTAGTGAAGCGTTAAAAGATGCTAATGACGTGATCATTTGTTAGCATAATGTTAAACATACTAGCATCATGCAAACAACATTTTGCATGAGTTGCATACTAAAACATGTTATAAACAACATCTAGTGAAGCATTAAGACTGTGTTAGCATAATGTTAAACATACTAGCATATCATGCTAACAACCTATTAATAATGTTAGCAAAAACATGTTAAAAACATGCTAACATATGCTAACAACATCGAGTGAAGCGTTAAAACATGTTAACGATAATAATCCTGTAAGCATCATGCTAACAACATATCATATTAGCAAATCATTATAATTGTGTTTGCATTGTGTTAACATGTTAATCGTGTTAGCATTATCCTAGTGACATGCTAATCATGTAAGCATCTTGCTAAAACATGATAAGCGTTAATCATGCTTGCACCTTGTTGAAACAAAACCCATATCCCTCTCAGAATATCGTAGAGACGTGGAGATGAGCTTTTTTGACTCGAGAAAGTGTTGTTGTAACTACACTGCCCCCTACATTGCCTCGTGTCAAAAAAGCTCATCTCCACGTCTCTATGATATTCTGAGAGGGATATGCTAACATGATTAACGTTTATCGTGTTTTTAGCAAAATGCTAACATACATGATTAGCATAGCAGGGGTGCTATATGACATTTTGCTATGTTCTTGCTAAGATATTTTCACAATGCTGTTGTTATTGTGATGAACTACACATGTGGTTTCTTGATACAAAGATGGTTTAAAGTGCATTAAATTCACTAAAAGCATTTCTCTGATCCACAGCTGTAGCTGTCTGCTGCTGAACATTGGTCATGTCTGATGAGGAGGTTGTTTGTTACCCGAAACATGCTCTCTGACTCTGTCCAAAGCAGGAGACACATCTGGCAGCCAAGTAATAATGCCCACGAGCAGCACAGATAGCCTGGAGACCAGAGAGGGGCATCAACGAGAAATCATCTCTGGCTTGTTTGAACAGATTAATAATGCATTATGCATTGCAGTGAAATAGCAAATAAAATTGGCTAAACATATAGAGATGCAAGGAAGCTCTTAATCAGAATTCCTCCCTCAGATATCAGATTATTTACCAATATAAATAAGAGGCAAGAAGACTGGAATATGTGCAAGAATAATAAGTTGAATGTAACTCATCCGGAAATAACAAACAGACTTTTTATCAATTTTAAAACTAGACTTGATCAAGTGGTCTACACCAGATGCCGTATGGGTCACATAAGTTTGACCCATGCTTTGCTTAAAGGTGAAGACCAAACTTTATGTATGTTTTGTAAAATTCCCTCATCTATCAAACATATTTTATTAGATCGTCCTGGACTTAACGCAAGCAGAATGCTCTTTTATGAAGTTACTTCATTGAAAGACATATTTAATGAGATTATGGATTTTTTATCATATGTTAATTCAAAATATATATTGTATATGACTTGTTGTTTATATTTGTTTTGTTTTTATTGTATTTATATGATATTAGTATTTTTGTAATTGAATTTTTTGCCATGAAAATAGCTTTGATTGCTGACATGTCATTAATAATAAAATAATCTGAATCTATAGTGATGCTTTTTAAATGTCTTTCAAGCCAATACTTGATCACACATCAATCATTATTTGAATTTTTTTTTAATTTAGGGAACAAAACCGATACTTACCACCTCATGATGAAAACGTTTGGAAAACAAGATTGGTCGTTTATTAACTTGTGGTCATTGAGTTTCTGCATTTATATATGAGCTCGACACAGCTGTTCCCCCCCTAATAAAAAAAAATAAAAAAACATATAAACTCACAGATTGCATAATCGGGGAAATTTATCTGTGTTTGAATGTTGACTCTTGGTTAAAGGCAGATCTTTCCAAAGGCAGTCTTTATGACCTACTTTTCAGTTTGCATTTAAACAAGAGAAAGCACTGTGATGTTTGTGATGTTGTAACCCACAGAAAAAATAATTGTGTTTGCTAAATGGTGAACATATTGCGTGAAATATCGATTAACCAAAATGACAGTGTGCCAGTAAGTCCAAGTTTTACAAACCCCAACATCAGGATTTCCCAACGTGTCATATAATGTTGCAATAAAAAGAGTGTTGATCACTCTAATAAAAGTTAAAGGATAATTCCGGTATTTAGCACTTTGAGTCTATTTTCTAGTTTGTTTTGTATAAACTAGAGTGGTGGACACAGAAATGTTGACGATGGGTCCTGTCTCTGAGCGCTTCAGAGTGGCTGTCTATGGGCATGCACAAACATGTGCTTAAAACAACCCTTAACCCATTTAAGCCCACCGGCAACTATAGGTGCCGCAGTGTATAGTTGTCATTTTCCTTTTGTAAGTATTTTTCTAGACGTTATCCATGTTGTACGTATGTCTCAATGCCATGCAAGGAAACAACCAAATAAAGGATTTCAAGGGGGAAAAAAAGGTATTCACTTCCTTCCTGTCACGTGAGGCTGTCAACTTGCATGGTGAAGGCAAACCCCCCTAAAGAAAGCTAATTTTCATATTATTAAAAATTATTTTTTGTTGACATATATATATCTACATAATCATGAAGGTCTCTAGAATCCTCCAAACAAAACAAATCTTACAATAGATCTATAGTTTTTTGTATACTTAGTCAAAAGTCCAAGCGGCAACTATAGTTGCCGGTGGGCAAATGCCTTATATCATGGGGAAATGGGGTATACTGTGTTAATAGGTTAATAATTCAAGATTATTGGACTTGTTTAGTGCATAAACATAACTTTACCCTTTAAATGACATCTCTACTGTTCATAAGTACTGTCTGTATGCACTGTTATTTTAGTTTTTTGCCATTTTGTCATTTGTTTTTTTGTTTGTTATATAGATATAATTTTTTCTTCATTCTATTTATTTGTATTTATTTATTTTCATTTAACTTTTTGATAGACAATGCCCTATTATGGCTGCACTTTGTTCTGCACTCTACCACTTTAACTCTTGTGCGCTGTTCATTTGAGGTTTACAGTCGGGCTGTTTGTGGTCTCAGAGACCCCAGGCAACAAAATGTAATTTTGTAACAAATTTTTTACAAATTTTGTACAAATGTAATGTGTTACATCATTTTGTTTTGATGTAATTTGTTTTCAATAATGTTACATTATAATTAGAATCTAACCTGATCAGAAAATTACAAAGAGAAAAGTTGGAGTCTTTAGAGTTTATCATTTATTTCAAACATCTGTTTTTCATATAATTCTAAAAATTGTGTGAAGTGTGCCACTTCATTTCTATCTGTGTTCTTTCTGATTTTGAGGATGAATTTTGTCCATTGACAAAAATCATTTGATTCTAATCATAATATTACATTATTGAAAAACAGATTTTTTTCCAGTACAAATAATGCCTAAACTTCGACAAAAAGTAACTTTTATTTTTATAATTGTGATTTCATAATATGTTGATATGAATACAACTGGAAAAACTTGTGAAAAGATGTCTTTCATTTAGTCAAATAGCAAATCGCAAATAGTGGAGCTCTGCAGCCATCTACTGGTTAAAGTGATAATTTGTTACTTTTAAATGGCATTTTCCAAAAGATGGGCAAAAATCTTACACTAAACGATGTCAAATTATCCATGTTATCCCCATGAATGAAAGTAAGAAATGTGGGTCAAAACGACCCCAAACGGAGGCGATTCTAAAAGAGTCAAAAAGTCGAGACAGGACCCATCATCAACATTTCTGTGTCCACCACTCTAGCTCATCCAAAACACACTAGAAAATAGACGCAAAGTGCTAAATTATCCTTTAAGCACATGAAATATCCAGAAGCAAAACATGGCAATCGACTCAAATTCTGTTGTGAATTGTTATAATTTGATGTAAATCTTAACAAATTTGAATCATTTGAATGAGCAATTTCTCCTGTTTAAAGGGATACTCCACTTTTTTTGGAAATAGGCTAATTTTACAACTCCCCCAGAGTTAAACAGTTGGGTTTTACCATTTTCGAATCCATTCAGCCGATTTTCTGATATTTAGAAGAATATCAGTAAGCAGACAGTTTCTGGTCCCATTGACTTTCATAGTATATATGTTTTCCTACTATGGAAGTCAATGGGACCAGAAACTGTCTGGTTACTGATATTCTTCTAAATATCAGAAAATTGGCTGAATGGATCCAAAAATGGTAAAACTCAACTGTTTAACTCTGAGGGAGTTGTAAAATTAGCCTATTTCCAAAAAAAGTGGAGTATCCCTTTAATGATTATGGGGTTGTAACAGCTTCACTCATTGCAATTGACATTCATTTACATGGTTTATGAAAGTAGTAGATTTCTAGACAACTATATGCATGAGAGTGGTATGCCAATACTAAATTGATTTTGAGATGCCTGCCATGAAAAAAAAAGCCAGACCTTAAAACAAAAAATAACTCCCAACACACCGATGGCTATTTCTGAACTTGAGAGCATTCTTAAATGTTTAAAAGGCTTGGTATTTCTGACTGACCTCGTTCCCTAGATTTGCTCTTTAAAACTTAAAGAGCACTCTGTGCATTGTTAAAGAAAGTTATAAAACACATTGAATAAGGGTTTGAAATATAATTTTGGCTGTAACATCATTTTACAATGTCTAGGCAGAGATTCATGCTTGCGAATTGAATGTGCCTGTATTATGTTATTTTAAAGGCTCCTTGTTTTGAAAACTCATATATATAACATACATCCGATTTAAAATATAAAATAAAATAAAATCTCAAAATATGCAATGCAGCATCAGCTCTTTTCTCACAGTGTCTGAAACGGTTCAATAAAGGCTTCAATCTCTCTAAACCCCGCCTTTTAGAGAGCTTCCTCTTCTCTGATTGGTCAGATTGCCCAGTGCGTTGTGATTGGTCTACTCTGCTCTGATTAGTCAGATGCTCTGGTTGGTCAAACCTTACTGCTCCCATAAAGGACTGGAATTATGAAAAACAACCCTAATTAAGACAAAATATAAACATTTTAAATCATCAGTTTTCAGTGCGGGGAAAAGTTACTTTTATAAAGCAACATATTATGTTGTTAATAATTCCATGTTATGTAGGCCTATGTAAAATGTAATCAATCTTATTATCTATCTCAATGTGTGTGCGTGCGTGCGTGCGTGCGTGCGTGCGTGCGTGCGTGCGTGTGTGTGTGTGTCTGTGTGTGTGTGTGTGTGTGTGTGTGTGTCCATACCATTCAGATGAAGTAAAAAAATTCTATTAAAGAAATGAAAAAGAAAAATTAACCAGAGGGTTAAAAAAGTTTATTCATATATATATATATATACTTTGCACTTCCAAGATGACAGATTTGTGGAAATGCACCTGTTGTGTAATCCCCTAAATAAAGCTTGCCAGAATGAATGTTTATTTTAGGGATTGGCAGAATGTGCTCATATTAACATGTGCTAACAGGAGAACTGAACTATATTACTCTGGCAAATTCAGACAGATTTTTCAGTCCTGTTTACATTTATTTTCATATGCAAGATTCCAGAGAGGAGAGGTTTTAATCATTCATGATATTAATGTCTAGTCTAATATAGTCAGTTAGTACATTTTCATTTAATCTTTTGAGAATATTGTAAGTGGAATATTTTCCCTTTCCATTACTCAGACATGCAGAAAAGACCTGCAGGAATACTCTCCTATTACATTTAAATAAGCAGAACTTTCCCATCCTATTTGCATAATCTATTAGACTGAGGATATCAAGCACAGTTTAATATGGAGACGCTGCAGTCTAAACTGTATAATGTGGACGGCTTGAGTTTCATATTTTGTATCTAATGCAATGAAAATCATACATTTTTAAGTGACCAAGTTGCCTAGTTCCCTTTTTTTTCAGCTTCAAATTAATATTTTTGCCACTTGAACAACAAAATATAAGTCACAGACATCAGACATCTTACACTCTTAGAAGAAATTTTGAAATTTAGGGTCAATCCGTAATTTTACGCATTTAGTAATTCATTTTTAATTACAATTACATTTTTTAAATCAAACCACGTACTTTATCACAAGAAAGACGTTAAATAATCTGTTGAACATGAAAGTATTATGTAATAATTTAAGACATTTGTCCTTATATAGAACATTTTTGGCATAAAGTCAAGAACCCTTGCGATCTATGTAGAACCTTTAACCTTTTTTAAGAGTTAAGTAGAGATAAAAATCAAAAAATGGAAAATGGTGAGATCCTATAAACTGATTTGTGGGAATAAATCTGCATATTGCTTTCAAGACTCACTACATATGTTTGCTGTTACTTATCTTTGGGTGCATTTTTGTGCTGTTAAGTTAAATCCCATAACTCTACCAACAACTTAGCAACCAAGAAACCCAAACTGCATAGCAATGCCTTAGCAACCATAACCCATAACATCCCACAATTGCAGTGGCAGGTTTGCATGCATAACGGCACTCTTCTGAAAAGAGAAAAATCAGTTATTTTAGAAATCCCTCCAAATATTACAGTAAATCGAATATACGCAAATGTTCTGTGAGTAATGTTGTTTGAAGGCTTCATTAACCTTCTCAGTGGCATCATGCCCATTCACGTGCCCCCTCAGATTTTTCCTCCCTGATAATTTTTTTGTCACAACTTTATTCCTATTATGCTCCATAAAAACCAGAGCCTATAACGACTCAAATGTATTCTTCAGGATGTGTAATAAATCGGTCAGCATCAGCCCGCACCCTTTTCCTAATATTGTGTCTGTGTATATCAAATCTAGAGAATCTTTGCTGTGTATGTTCAAGCAACTCACTCGTCTCGTACATTGAGCTGGCAATGTTTTACAGATGGTCTTGAAGTGGTAAGTGGGCAAAGCAACAAATCGGCATTGAATTAGTTATCGGATGATATTAAAAGGTAGTGGGATTATTTGTGGTTGACCTGGAAATTTTAACTTGATCAAAAAGTTATAGATTTGATATTAGCTGCGAATTCAGAGCATTATAACTTAAGTTGTGTCAGTGCAACGTTATCGATAGCTAGCCTAGTCTAACCGTAAACTAGTTGGCTAACGTTACTGCCTGCCATACAAAGCCAATAAGCCATAGTAACGGTATCTGATCGGTTATGAAACATCTGTTCTGTTTTGTCTTGGGTCAAAGTCTCCAGCTGGTTCAATTGTTTTTAGTTTCATAGAAACGAGGGTGTTAAATTTGTTGTAGACTAACTGCAAAACTCAACCTAACGTTATCAAGGCATCTACTTGATGTTTCTCCCATAGACTAAAGTAATGTTACATAGTACATTTGATTTGATTACTTTTTTACATTTCTGTCAAATATTAACCATTTTCAAATAAACGTGGTAGTGTTAACCTTATTCAGCACTGAAATCTGTCAAACTTCTTTCAAAGTCCTTCATCACATATTAACATATTAAAATAACTTAATTTCAGAGCACCACAAAGTCAGACCTCAGCACCTTTATGTACCTTTAATGTAAGATCGTTCTTAGGTCACATACCAATTTAAAATCATAACATAAAAACTGCAATGGTACTGTTTTTAAAGTGTACAGTAAGTGTGTGTAAACATGCTTTACAGTTTTTTTCATTCGCTAACAAGCATTTGTCCAATCAGTTGTCACATTTTCAAAACTCTAAACACAGTTAGCACAGCATCGGTCTTTTGTGACCATACCATTCACACATTTCATGTCGTTTTCACACAATATGCAGTCAGTGAACACATTTCCACAATGCTTACATTTTCTTAACAGACAAGCTATACCTCCCAACAAAATAATGGATTGTTTTTGTAGTATTTACAAATGTTAACACACACCATCCCACAATAGCAAAAACAATATTCCAAACCTTAGATACAGTATAAAAACTTCTTGTTCTGCAATGATATCAGTTCAAAAACAACATATTTATATATTTCAGCTGAAAATAAACAAACCATTGAATTATTGACACACAGCTGATTTATGTTGGGTAAACTGGGCCAACCACAACTGATTCCAGTCTGGCTCAGTCTCAGTGGCAGGGGTTATTTTTTCTATTACATTGACACTTATACAGTAAAAGGAGGACTTTGAGGAGCGATGTTTTTGGAAACAGAAACAGAAAAAGACAAACACTGTAATGTATGGACGAGGAAGAATAAGAGCAAGGGGTTCAGGGAGAAGAGCAGGCCCAGTGAGAGAGCATGGACAGTGAGAGATTCCAGTGAGAGATCCAGTGAGAGATCACAGTGAGAGATCCAGTGAGAGATGCAGGAGCAGTGAGAGATGCAGTGAGAGATGCAGGAGCAGTGATGAAGATGCACAGTGAGAGATGCAGGAGCAGTGAGAGATAAGCAGGAGCAGTGAGAGATGCAGGAGCATGAGAGATGCAGGAGCAGTGAGAGATGCAGGAGCAGTGAGAGATGCAGATGAGAGATGCAGGAGCAGTGAGAGATGAGCAGTAGAGATGCAGTGAGAGATGCAGGAGCAGTGAGAGATGCAGTGAGAGATGCAGGAGCAGTGAGAGATGCAGGAGCAGTGAGAGATGCAGTGAGAGATGCAGTGAGAGATGCAGAGCAGTGAGAGAGAGCAGTGAGAGATGCAGAGATGCAGTGAGAGATGCAGGAGCAGTGAGAGATGCAGTGAGAGATGCAGTGAGAGATGCAGAGAGCAGTGAGTGAGAGATGCAGTGAGAGATGCAGTGAGATGAGAGAATGCAGGAGCAGTGAGAGATGCAGTGAGAGATGCAGTGAGAGATGCAGGAGCAGTGAGAGATGCAGGAGCAGTGAGAGATGCAGTGAGAGATGCAGGAGCAGTGAGAGATGCAGGAGCAGTGAGAGATGCAGGAGCAGTGAGAGATGCAGGAGCAGTTAGAGATGCAGTGAGAGATGCAGTGAGAGATGCAGGAGCAGTGAGAGATGCAGGAGCAGTGAGAGATGCAGTGAGAGATGCAGGAGCAGTGAGAGATGCAGGAGCAGTGAGTGATGCAGTGAGAGATGCAGTGAGAGATGCAGGAGCAGTGAGAGATGCAGGAGCAGTTAGAGATGCAGTGAGAGATGCAGTGAGAGATGCAGGAGCAGTGAGAGACGAGGAGCAGTGAGAGATGCAGTGAGAGATGCAGGAGCAGTGAGAGATGCAGGAGCAGTGAGAGATGCAGTGAGAGATGCAGGAGCAGTGAGAGATGCAGGAGCAGTGAGAGATGCAGTGAGAGGTGCAGTGAGGTGCAATACCAAGCGGTTTTATCCCAGGTGCATCGCCTTGGATAATACCAGATGTGATGTTGATGAAAACATGTGGCCTAACCCTGAAAATCACAGAGATTAGATACAGTAATTTTGTGCTTTTTTTAGTTCCCCCCCCCCCCCCCCCTTTTTTATCTGGGCTTTTTGCTGTTGCTTTTTTGTTCAGAATGCTCTTGTGTGTTTCATGGATATTTTGTTCATTGTAAGCAATACTGTAAAAAAAATTCTGTTCTATCATACCATTGTAAGCAATACTGTAAAAAAATTCTGTTCTATCATACCGAGTTTCTACTGCACCTCCTGTAGTAAACAGTAAAGGAGGTGAGATTGCTTTTGCTTTAAAAGATTGCTTTTGAATGTGAACATTACTGTACATGTGGACATACAATTCCCAACCAAGAAATTTAGTGTAAAAACCGTGGATTGCATGTTTTGCATGCAAATACCTATAAAACCGAAACATAAAAGTCTATGCAGTTTTTGTAATGTCAACAATAGCCAGTATTTTGAAACCTGGTGTACTTTGATTGACTGCATGTACTTTGTGAAGTGAAAACAAGTGTTATTCTTTGACAGAATAATTTCATTTTGAGTCAGATTTCCAGTGTTTTGGTAAAGTTAGTGTGTGCAGAGAAAGATGTGTTCTGTTTTGAAATGAAGAGTTAGTATATATTTAACAAAATGTGTTTTTGAGAAGAAAATTATCCATTTGGCCAATTGTGTTTTATATGTGTGAGTCTGTGTTAAGAGTTTAGAAAAAGTATCTGAAGTATGGGTAAGCGCTTGTTAGCAATTGAAAAAAACTGTAATGAAGTAGACTTCAAAAGCTTTTGAATTTGAGCTTACAGTTCTTTCATCAACCTGTCTTTTACATAAACTTACAAAATAGATACTTTAACTTAGTCCTCAGATAGAGGAGGGTTGCGGCTAGCTCCGTTAATGTATTTCTGTCCCTCCAAAACTGCATTGAAATGGTATGTTTATGTTTATTTATTTTCAGGAATAAAACGAGTTAAGCTGAAGGCCATTATGATAAACACAATAAACTCGATCTGGTGATTAAGCCACGGGTTTACGCACATCCATTCAACACGCATGCATTCAAGGATTCATTTCATTTTCAGGTTTCAATGCATCTTCAACATCAGACCTTCAGTGCAGACCGTGTGTGTGTGTGTGTGTTGTGTGTGTGTGTGTGTGTGTGTGTGTGTGTTGTGTGTGTGTGTGTGTGTGTGTGTGTGTGTGTGTGTGTGTGTGTGTGTGTGTGTGTGTGTGTGTGTGTGTGTGTGTGTGTGTGTGTGTGTGTGTGTGTGTGTGTGTGTGTGTGTGTGTGTGTGTGTGTGTGTGTGTTTGTGCGCGCTTGTGCCTGTGTCTATTCATATTTTATGAGTGAAGTGGAAGAAAAAAAGATGAAGTGAGGAGAGCGTGAATAAAGCTGCTGAAAAATATCAGAGGGGTAATTTTAAGAGTAGAAAGTCTGCAAGACGAGAGACAGTCCACAGATCCACTTTAAAGGTGGATTAGAGAGAAGGAAAGAGAGAATAACACACTGAGAGAGAGGAGCATATGTTACTGTGAGACTTGAGCTCGCAGCTGGTTTGAGAGAGAGAGAGAGAGAGAGAGAGAGAGAGAGAGAGAGAGAGAGAGAGAGAGAGAGAGAGAGAGAGAGAGAGAGAGAGAGAGAGAGAGAGAGAGAGAGAGAGAGAGAGAGAGAGAGAGAGAGAGAGAGAAAGAGAGTTTCAGACAGACTAGGTCAACAAGGAATGAGAGGCTGCAATAAAAAGTGGGAAAAGAAAACGTGGAGGGTGAGAAAAACAGGGGATGATGGAGGGATAACAGATCTAACAGAGAGAGAGAATCATTCAAAGCTTTTTCTCTGTATGTTTGAGAGATTTGCCTGTTTTCTGATGGGAGATTGTGGGATCAAACGGGAATATATTGTTCTGGAGCGAGAGTCTATTACCTCGTGCTTTCCGAAACAGTTTTCAGGAATATAAAACACAGGTAAGAGCGTTGCATGAGGATTACTGTTGTAGAGTGAAAAAAAAAAAGAAATATAATATCTTAGAGCATGTTTATGTGCAAATATTCAAAGGAATCTTCATTAAGAGAACTAATTCCTAATGTTTATGTATATTGGGAATTAACCAGTAAACACCCTGTACTGGTGTGCAAATCTGTGATAAAGCTCAACCTACAATTCACATTATTGGACAATGTCAGGATTTTTAAGGACAATGTCAGGATCTTCACACATACTAAGAATAAAATAAATGCCACAATGCAATTAAAAATGGAGTAACTGTTTTAATTAAAATGAGTAAATATTTGCTATTTATTGAACAAATGATATGCTATGACTTTTTCAATTCTTTCCATGTAATACTGAGAATAAAATGCATTCTGTAATGTGTATATCATAGATAATAGCCTACTGTAGATCTCAATTATTCTCTTTTGTTCTTAATTATTCTCTATAAATTATAATTTGCTTTGTAATTATAAACCCGGTTATTACAAGATAATTGGAAAGCACACCTGTGTCCTAAACCAATCAATTCACAATATTATACATATAAAATACATTTGCTTGTAAATCTATTTTTACAAAAACAGCGTAAACATACACATTAATAATATCACTAACACTGATGAATAAACAGTATATAAGGGAAGGCTATTAAACAGCAGTCCTAAACTAGTTTAAGAGTTAGTAAGTTGGTATGAGCCACCAGACATTAAAAATATAAAAAAAATGACAAAATAAGTGAAAATAAAGTGGTATTTCGGAAAATATACTGTTACTATGATAAATACACAATAACATGAACTGTAAACAAAAACTGATAAATATATTGAACATAAAACCTGCATGCTTCCTAGCAAACATATGACGTACCAGTCACTTCATTTATTGCTACTTTTTGTAATATGATAACGTAACTACGACGTTATACAGTGTGTGTCTCCGCATAATATTTACCGTGGTCCAAACATAATAAGTGTAAAAACAACATGAGCAAGATGTTGAGAGAAAAGATTGACACACACACACACACACACACACACACACACACACACACACACACACACACACACACACACACACACACACACACACACACACACACACACACACACACACACACACACACACACACACACTCTCACTCACTCACACACACACACACACACACACACACACACACACCACACACAGACACACACACACACACACACACACACACACACACACACACACACACACACACACACACACACACACACACACACACACATTAATCCAATAAATGACGGTCTGGGAATATAGGGACTTCCATATAAAGCAGTTTGCTGTCTTTTGTTTATAACTCACTTCCACCATCTCTTTATTTATGCACAACATGTTTTCTTTTGGTTGACGGACTGGCTCTGATCCAGTGCTTCAGTGTCTGTCTTCCTACATGCTTCATAAGTGACGCTTCATTTGGGAACGATCCAAAGAAGAAGGAAATCAACACATGATTATTCTCCAGACTTCAACACATATATGAATGGTTGGACATTAGTACTGACACAGCAATACGAGCAACACACAAATATGGGTTGAAATAGTACATTTTAATTAGAGGGAACTCTTATCGATCAGTTGGCCTATTCAAACTTTTTCAGTATTTATTTATTTTATATTGAACATGTAAGAAAATAAAAAAGATATATACAAACATGCATACATATATACAATTAAAATAACAGCTATATAAAATCATGTACTTCTAAGCACAATCTTCCAAAATTATTGTAAGTAATTCAAATTAGAATTTCCCATGACAAACCTTTCAGGTCCTACCCCCTATCCCTATCCCTATCCCTATCCCTATCTCAATCTCAATCTCAATCTCAATCTCAATCTCTATCTCTATCTCTATCTCTATCTCTATCTCTATCTCTATCTCTATCTTTATCCCAATCCCAATCCCTATCCCTATCCCTATCCCTATCCCTATCCCTATCCTTATCCCAATCTCTATCTCTATCTCTATCTCTATCTCTATCTCTATCTCTATCTCTATCTCTATCTCTATCTCAGTCCCAATCCCAATCCCAATCTCTATCTCTATCTCTATCTCGATCTCTATCTCTATCTCTATCTCTATCTCTATCTCGATCTCTATCTCTATCTCTATCTCTATCTCTATCTCTATCCCTATCCCTATCCAAATCTCTATCTCAATCTCAATCCCTATCTCTATATCTATCTCTATCTCTATCCATATCCCTATCCCAATCTCAGTCCCTGTCCCTATCCCTATCCCAATCCCTATCCCAATCCCAGTCCCTGTCCCAATCTCTATCTTTATCTCTATATCTATCCCAATCCCAATCCCAATCCCAATCCCTATCCCTATCCTTATCCCAATCTCTATCTATATCCCAATCCCTATCCCTATCCCTATCCCTATCCCTATCCCTATCCCTAATCCCTATCCCATCCCTATCCCAATCCCTATCCAATCCCTATCCAAATCCCTATCCCAATCTCTATCCCTATCCCAATCCCTATCCCAATCTCTATCCCTATCCCAATCCCTATCCCTATCCCTATCCCTATCCCAATCCCTCATCCCAATCCCAATCTCTATCCCTATTCCAATCCCTATCCATATCCCTATCCCAATCTCTATCCCTACCCAATCTCTATCTCTATCATCCCTATCCCATCCCTATCCCTATCCCTATCCTATCCCTATCCAAATCTCTATCTCAATCTCAATCCCTATCTCTATATCAATCGCTATCTCATATCCCTATCCCAATCTCAGTCCCTGTCCCTATCCCTATCCCAATCCCTATCCCTATCCCAATCCCAGTCCCTGTCCCAATCTCTATCTTTATCTCTATATCTATCCCTATCCCAATCCCTATCCCTATCCCTATCCCTATCACTATCCCAAACCCAATCCCAATCCATATCCCTATACCAATCCCAATCTCTACCCAATCCCTATCCCTATCCACATCCCTATCCCTATCCCAATCCCTATCCCAATCCCTATCCTTATCCCAATCTCTATCCCAATCCCAATCTCTATCCCTATCCCAATCTCTATATCCCTATCCCAATCCCTATCCCTATCCCTATCCCTATCCCTATCCTTATCCCAATCTCTATCCCTATCTCTATCTCTATCCCTATCCCTATCCCTATCCCAATCCCTATCCTTATCCCAATCTCTATCTATATCCCAATCCCTATCCCTATCCCTATCTCTATCCCTATCCCTATCCCATCCATCCCTATCCCTATCCCTATCCATCCTATCCCAATCCCTACATCCCTCATCTTCCTATCCCTATCCCAATCCCAATTCCCATCCTATCCCAATCCCTATCCTATCCCTATTCCAATCCTATCCCTATCCCTATCCCTATCCCAATCCCAATCCTATCCTATCTATCCAATCTTCTATCTATCCTACTTCCCAATCCCTATCCCTATCACCAATCTCTATCATATCCCATCCCTATCCCTATCCCACTCTATCCCTATCCCTATCCCAATCCCTATCCCAATCCCTATCCTATCCAATCCTAAATCCTATCCCTATTCCAATCTCTATCCCTATCCCAATCCCTATCCCAATCTCTATCCCTATCCCTATCCCTATCCCAATCCCTATCCCAATCTCTATCTTTATCCCAATCCCTATCCCTATCCCAATCCCAATCTCTATCCCTATTCCAATCCCTATCCCTATCCATATCCATATCCCTATCCCAATCTCTATCCCTATCCCAATCTCTATCTCTATCTCTATCCCTATCCCAATCCCTATCCCTATCCCTATCCCTATCCCTATCCAAATCTCTATCTCTATCTCAATATCAATCCCTATCTCTATATCTATCCCTATCCCTATCCCTATCCCAATCTCAGTCCCTGTCCCTATCCCTATCCCTATCCCTATCCCAATCCCTATCCCAATCCCAGTCCCTGTCCCAATCTCTATCTTTATCTCTATCTCTATCCCTATCCCTATCCCTATCCCTATCCCAATCCCTATCCCATACCCTATCCCTATCCCTATCCCAAACCCAATCCCTATCCCTATACCAATCCCAATCTCTACCCCAATCCCTATCCCAATCCCTATCCCAATCTCTATCCCTATCCCAATCCCTATCCCTATCCCAATCTCTATCCCAATCCCAATATCTATCCCTATCCCTATCCCTATCTCTATCTCTATCCCTATCCCTATCCTTATCCCAATCTCTATCCCTATCTCTATCCCTATCCCAATCCATATCCCTATCCCTATCCCTATCCCTATCCCAATCCCTATCTCTATCCCAATCCCTATCCCTATCCCAATCTCTATCCCTATCCCTATCCCTATCCCTATCCATATCCCTATCCCAATCCCAATCCCTATCCCTATCCCTATCCCTATCCCTATCCCTATCCCAATCTCTATCTCTATCTCTATCCTATCCCTATCCCAATCCCAATCCCAATCCCAATCCCTATCCCAATCCCTATCTCTATCTCTATCTTTATCTTTAAATTAAATACAAAACAAATTGATGCTTCTCATTCATTTCCATCTATCTATAGCAAATCAAATAATAACACCTCCATACTAGACTTAATATGTAGACCAAGGAACCTTTATACAATACTATCACCTCGAGTCATTTTCGTATTCATTTAATATCTTCAGTTTAAATAGTCTTTTAAATGTACTCATTGTTGAACATGTTTAAATCTCTTCACTGCAGCCGTTCCATACATTCACTCCTTTGGTTGTGATGCTGTGATATTTAGAATTTTTTCTTATAAATTATTTTTTTTGTATTGAATGAGATATAAGTTTATAGTCAATATTCAAAGAGGCTGTTCCAAAGCATTTCGGGATTTTGCATACGGGATTGTTTTATGTGATGAAAAAACCATCAAAACCATTTCTCTTGTAATGCGGTGTATTTATTTGCATAGTTAGCAGCATCATATGATTCTGTAAGAGATCCACTGAAGGCAAGTTGTATAGAGATCCAGTTTATTTATCAATTTAAAGGATAATTTTGGTATTCAGCACTTTGAGTCTATTTTCTAGTGTGTTTTGGATGAACTAGAGTGGTGGACACAGAAATGTTGACGATGGGTTCTGTCTCGACTTTTTGACTCTTTGAGAATCGCCTCTGAGCGCTTCAGAGTGGCTGTCTATGGGCATGCACAAACATGTGCTTAAAACAACCCTTAACGTTCGTTTCCAAAACTGTGACACTCACCGAGTGGTTAGTGGTGTTCGTTGATGTTCCAAAACAAGTAGCGTAGCGAAATACAGTTTCTGTCATGTTTTATTGCACGAGTTATTGCAATGAGTCCTCCAACAGAAATCAATGCGATTTTACAAAATGCCAAATAAAACACGACAGAAACTGTATTTCTAATGTTAAGGGTTGTTTTAAGGACATGTTTGTGCATGCCCATAAAAATATTTTTTGCATGCATATGATACGGACTTTATGGCATGTAATACGCATGCAAAAACTATTTTTGGCGTATAAATGGCACGAGAAATAACATTTGTTGTATAGATACGCACTTTCACAAGATCGGGCTGGTATTGCTACAGAGAGGACTCTTCTGTTGCAGTCTTTAAGATTTCGGCTGCAGGCTTCAGAAGTGGGGACACGTACTACTGAAATCCAGGCGATAGGAATCCACACGGCTGGGTAATTCGTGTGTAGGAGAATCAGTCAACGGTTACAGTTGGTCAGTGGATTCAGTTTGACCAACACAAACTGCTAGTGTGAGCCGTGCTTTATTCATCACTGCAATAATGACATATTACAGATTTCTCTCTTTCTAACGTATCTTTCTTTCATTCTTTCTAACTAATCTTTCTTTCTTTCTTTCTTTCTAACTAATCTTTCTTTCTTTCTAACTAATCTTTCTTTCATTCTTTCTAACCAATCTTTCTTTCTTTCTTTCTTTCTTTTTCTAACTAATCTATCTTTCTTTCTAACTATCTTTCTTTCTTTCTTTCTTTCTTTCTTTCTAACTAATCTTTCTTTCTTTCTAACTATTTTCTTTCTTTCTTTCTAACTAATCTTTCTTTCATTCTTTCTTTCTAACTAATCTTTCTTTCTTTCTTTCTTTCTTTCTAACTAATCTTTCTTTCTTTCTTTCTTTCTTTCTAACTAATCTTTCTTCTTTCTAACTCATCTTTCTTTCTTTCTTTCTAACTTATCTTTCTTTCTTTCTTTCTAATCATCTTTCTTTCTTTCTAACTAATCTTCTTTCATTCTAGCTAATCTTTCTTTTTTCTTCCTTTCTAACTAATCTTTCTTTCTTCTAACTTATCTTTCTTTCTTCTAACTAATCTTTCTTTCTTTCTAACTTTTCTTTCTTTCTAACTCATCTTTCTTTCTTTCTAACTAATCTTTCTTTCATTCTTTCTTTCTAACTTATCTTTCTTTCTTCTAAGTAATCTTTATTTCTTTCTTTCTAATATATTTTTCTCATTCTTTCTTTCTAACTTATTTTTCTTTCTTTTAACTAATTTTCTTTCTTTCTAACTAATCTTCTTTCATTCTTTCTAACTATCTTTATTTCTTTCTAAATAATCTTTATTTCATCTTTCTTACAATCTTTATTACTTTCTAACTAATCTTTTTTCATTCATTCATTATTCTAGCTTATCTTTCTTTCTTTCTAACTAATCTTTATTACTTTCTAACTAATCTTTCTTTTTTTCTTCCTTTCTTTCTAACTAATCTTTCTTCATTCTTACAACTTCTTTTTTCTTTCTTTCTAACTAATCTTCTTTCATTCTTTCTAATAATTTTCTTTCTTTCTTTTTTCTTCTTTCTTTTTCTTTCTTTCTACTAATCTATCTTTCTTTCTAACTAATCTATCTTTCTTTTAACTAATCTTTCTTTCTTTCTTTCTAACTAATTTTCTTTCTTTCTAACTAATCTTTCTTTCTTTCTAACTAATCTTTTTTTCTTCCTTTCTTTCTAACTATCTTTCTTTCATTCTTTCTTTCTAACTTATCTTTCTTTCTTTCTAACTAATCTTTCTTTCATTCTTTCTAACTTACTTTCTTTCTAACTAATCTTTCTTTCTTTCTAACTTATATTTCTTTCTTTCTAATCTTTCTGTCTAACTTATCTTTCTTTCTTTCTAACTAATCTTTCTTTCTTCTTCCTTTCTAACTAATCTTTCTTCTTTCTTTAACTAATCTTTCTTTCTAACTTATCTTTCTTTCTTTCTAACTAATCTTCTTTCTTCTAACTATCTTTCTTTCTTTCTAACTAATCTTTCTTTCTTTCTAACTAATCTTTCTTTCTTTCTAACTCATCTTTCTTTCTTTCTAACTTATCTTTCTTCTTCTAACTAATCTTTCTTTCTTTCTAACTTATCTTTCTTCTTTCTAACTTATCTTTCTTTCTTTCTAACTAATCTTTCTTTCGTTTAACTAATCTTTCTTTCTTTCTAACTAATCTTTCTTTCTTTCTAACTCATCTTTCTTTCTTTCTAACTTATCTTTCTTTCTTTCTTTCTAACTCATCTTTCTTTCTAACTAATCTTTCTTTCATTCTAGCTAATCTTTCTTTTTTCTTCCTTTCTAACTAATCTTTCTTTCTTTCTAACTTATCTTTCTTTCTTTCTAACTATATCTTTCTTTCTTTCTAACTATCTTTCTTTCTTTCTAACTCATCTTTCTTTCTTTCTAACTAATCTTTCTTTCATTCTTTCTTTCTAACTTATCTTTCTTTCTTTCTAAGTAATCTTTATTCTTTCTTTCTAACTAATATTTTTCTCATTCTTTCTTTCTAACTTATTTTTCTTTCTTTCAAACTAATCTTTCTTTCTTTCTAACTAATCTTTCTTTCATTCTTTCTAACTAATCTTTATTTCTTTCTAAATAATCTTTATTTCATTCTTTCTTACAATCTTTATTACTTTCTAACTAATCTTTTTCTTTCATTCATTCATTCTTTCTAGCTTATCTTTCTTTCTAACTAATCTTTATTTCTTTCTAACTAATCTTTCTTTTTTTCTTCCTTTCTAACTAATCTTTCTTTCATTCTTTTTTACTAACTTATCTTTCTTTCTTTCTTTCTAACTAATCTTTCTTTCATTCTTTCTAACTAATCTTTGTTTCTTTCTTTCTTTCTAACTAATCTTTCTTCATTCTTTCTAACTAATCTTTGTTTCTTTCTTTCTTTCTAACTAATCTATCTTTCTTTCTAACTAATCTTTCTTTCATTTTTTCTAACTAATCTTTCTTTTCTTCTTTCTAACTAATCTATCTTTCTTTCTAACTAATCTTTCTTCTTTCTTTCTAACTAATTCTTTTTTCTTTCTTTCTTTCTTTCTAACTAATCTATCTTTCTTTCTAACTAATCTTTCTTTCTTTTTTCTAACTAATCTTTCTTTCTTTCTTTCTTTCTTTCTAACTAATCTTTCTTTCTTTCTAACTAATCATTTCTTTCTTTCTAACTAATCTTTCTTTTCTTTCTTTCTTTCTTTCTAACTAATCTTTCTTTCTTTCTTTCTAACTAATCTTTCTTTCTTTCTAACTAATCTTTCTTTCTTCTTTCTAACTAATCTTTTTTTCTTTCTAACTAATCTTTCTTTCATTTTTTTCTAACTAATCTTTCTTTCTTTCTTTCTAACTAATCTATCTTTCTTTCTAACTAATCTTTCTTTCTTTCTTTCTAACTAATCTTTCTTTCTTTCTTTCTTTCTAACTAATCTATCTTTCTTTCTAACTAATCTTTCTTCATTTTTTCTAACTAATCTTTCTTTCTTTCTTTCTTTCTAACTAATCTTTCTTTCTTTCTTTCTAACTAATCTTTCTTTCTTTCTAACTAATCTTTCTTTCATTCTTTCTTTCTTTCTAACTAATCTTCTTTCTTTCTTTCTAACTAATCTTCTTTCTTTCTTCTTTCTTTCTAACTAATCTTTTTTTCTTTCTAACTAATCTTTCTTTCTTCTTTCTAACTAATCTTTTTTCTTTCTAACTAATCTTTCTTTCATTCTTTCTAACTTATCTTTCTTCTTCAACTCTTCTTTCTTTCTTTCATATCTTTCTTTCTTTCTAATAATCTTTCTTCTAACTTATTTCTTTCATTCTTTAACTTATCTTTTATTTTTTTTCTAACTAACTTTTCTTTCTTCTTTCTAACTTTCTTTTTTTTTCTTTTAACTATCTTTCTTCTTTCTTAATCTTCTTTCATTCTTACTAATCTTTCTTTCTTTCTTTCTTTCTAACTATCTTTCTTCTTCTAACTAATCTTTTTTTCTTTTAACTAATCTTTCTTTCTTCTTTCTAACTAATCTTTCTTTTCTAACTAATCTTTCTTTTTCTTTCTGACCAACACAAACTGCTAGTGTGAGCCGTGCTTTATTCATCACTGCAATAATGACATATTACAGATTTCTTCTCTTTCTAACGTATCTTTCTTTCATCTTTTCTAACTAATCTTTCTTTCTTTCTTTCTTTCTAACTAATCTTTTTCTTTCTTACTAACTATCTTTCTTTCATTCTTTCTAACCAATCTTTCTTTCTTTCTTCTTCTCTTTCTTTCTTTCTAACTAATCTATCTTTCTTTCTAACTAATCTTTCTTCTTTCATCTTTCTCATTCTTTCTATCTAACTTTCTTTCTTTCTAACTAATCTTTCTTTCTTTCTTTCTAACTAATCTTTTTTCTTTCTAACTAATCTTTCTTCTTTTTCAATATCTTTCTTTTTTTCTAACTAATCTTTTCTTTCTTTCTAACTAATCTTTTTCTTCTTCTATAATCTTTCTTTCTTTCTTTTTTCTAACTAATCTATCTTTCTTTCTAACTAATCTTTCTTTCTTTCTTTCTAACTAATCTTTCTTTCTTTCTTTCTTTCTACTTCTTTCTTATCTTTTCTTTCTAACTAATCTTTCTTTCTTTCTAACTAATCTTTCTTTCTTTTTTTTTTCTAACTAATCTTTCTTTCTTTTCTAACTAATCTTTTTCTTCTTTCTAACTATCTTTTTTTCTTTCTAACTAATCGTTCTTCTTTCTTTCTTTATTTCTTTCTTTCTAACTAATCTTTCTTTCTTTCTAACTTTCTTTCTTTCTAACTAATCTTTCTTCTCTTTCTAACTTCTATCTTTCATTCTTTATTTCTTTCTAACTAATCTTCTTTCTTTCTTTCTAACTAATCTTTCTTCATTCTTTCTAACTTATCTTATTTATTCTATTCTAACTAATCTTCTTTCTTTCTTCTAACTATCTTTCTTTTCTTTAACTTCTTTCTTTCTTTCTAACTAATCTTTCTTTCTTTCTACTATCTTTTTTCTTTTTTCTTTCTAACTAATCTTTCTTTTCTTCTTTTTCTTTTTTCTTCTTTCTTTTTCTTTCTTTCTTAACTAATCTTTTTTTCTTTCTAACTAATCTTTCTTTCATTCTTTCTAACTAATCTTTCTTTCTAACTAATCTTTCTTTCATTCTTTCTAACTTATCTTTATTTCTTTCTTTTCTAACTAATCTTTCTTTCTTTCTAACTTATCTTTCTTTCTTTCTTTCTTCTAACTTTCTTTCTTCTAACTATCTTTCATTCTTTCTAACTTATCTTTCTTTCTTTCTAACTAATCTTTCTTTCATTCATTCTAACTAATCTTTATTTCTTTCTTTCTAACTAATCTTTCTTTCTTTCTTTCTTTCTTCTTCTAACTTATCTTTCTTTCTTCTCTTTCATTCTTTCTAACTTATCTTTCTTTCTTTCTAACTAATCTTTCTTTCTTTCTAACTAATCTATTTTTTTCTTCCTTTCTTTCTAACTAATCTTTCTTTTTCATTCTAACTAATCTTTATTTCTTTCTTTCTAACTAATCTTTCTTTCTTTCTAAATAATCTTTCATTCTTTCTAAATAATCTTTCTTTCATTCTTTCTTACTAATCGTTATTTCTTTCTAACTAATCTTTCTTTTTTCTTTCTTTCTTTCTTTCTAACTAATCTTTCTTTCTTTCTAACTAATTTTTTTTTCTTTCTTTCTTTCTAACTAATCTTTCTTTCATTCTTTCTAACTTATCTTTCTTTCTAACTAATCTTTCTTTCTTTCTAACTTATCTTTCTTTCTTTCTAACTAATCTTTCTTTCTAACTTATCTTTCTTTCTTTCTAACTAATCTTTCTTTCTTTCTTCCTTTCTAACTAATCTTTCTTTCTTTCTAACTAATCTTTCTTTCTTTCTAACTTATCTTTCTTTCTTTCTAACTAATCTTTCTTTCGTTCTAACTAATCTTTCTTTCTTTCTAACTAATCTTTCTTTCTTTCTAACTCATCTTTCTTTCTTTCTAACTTACTTCTTTCTTTCTTTCTTTCTAACTCATCTTTCTTTCTAACTAATCTTTCTTTCATTCTAGCTAATCTTTCTTTTTTCTTCCTTTCTAACTAATCTTTCTTTCTTTCTAACTTATCTTTCTTTCTTCTAACTAATCTTTCTTTCTTTCTAACTTATCTTTCTTTCGTTCTAACTCATCTTTCTTTCTTTCTAGCTAATCTTTCTTTTTTCTTCCTTTCTAACTAATCTTTCTTTCTTTCTAACTTATCTTTCTTTCTTTCTAACTAATCTTTCTTTCTTTCTAACTTATCTGTCTTTCTAACTCATCTTTCTTTCTTTCTAACTAATCTTTCTTTTTTTCGTCCCTTCTTTCTAACTAATCTTTCTTTCATTCTTTCTTTCTAACTTATCTTTCTTTCTTTCTAAGTAATCTTTATTTTTTTCTTTCTAACTAATATTTTTCTCATTCTTTCTTTCTAACTTATTTTTCTTTCTTTCTAACTAATCTTTCTTTCTTTCTAACTAATCTTTCTTTCATTCTTTCTAACTAATCTTTATTTCTTTCTAAATAATCTTTCTTTCATTCTTTCTTACAATCTTTATTACTTTCTAACTAATCTTTCTTTCTTTCATTCATTCATTCTTTCTAGCTTATCTTTCCTTCTTTCTAACTAATCTTTATTTCTTTCTAACTAATCTTTCTTTTTTTCTTCCTTTCTTTCTAACTAATCTTTCTTTCATTCTTTCTTACTAACTTATCTTTCTTTCTTCCTTTCTTTCTAACTAATCTTTCTTTCATTCTTTCTTACTAAATTATCTTTCTTTCTTTCTTTCTTTCTAACTAATCTTTCTTTCTTTCTAACTTATCTTTCTTTCTAACTATTCTTTCTTTCTAACTCATCTTTCTTTCTTTCGTTCTAACTAATCTTTCTTTCTTTCTTTCTAAATAATCTTTTTTTTCTTTCTAACTATATATTGTATATAATAATAGTATTACACGTTACTATTGATTATACAGGAGACATTGGATCTTTTTTAGCCTGTGAAAATATATCAGCTTGAACATGAGCGAAATCTGCATTGGAAACTTTTTTGCCCTCAAGTGAAACTCTTAATCATGTGATTCCTACTACAATGACTGGATTTCTATGATAAATGAAGTAATGACATTAAATGTGACTTACACCTTTAAGACAATAATTAACAGTAGGCCTATACATACAGGCAGCTTATTAGGTTTTTGAAGCAGCAATAGTTTAATTTTATCCTTTAGAGTAGCTTAGAGTACCGTTTCCAAGTTTCACCTAATGCAATCTGTTAAATAAACTATAATTTAATAGTTTTAGTTTTCTGATCTCGGAGCTCTAATTCATAATGAAGAAGCCACTGCAAAAGTAACGTCTCAGTTGGATTTATTGGAAGAAACCCTGGCCTAGTTCCTACTAAATGCATGTCTAGTAAAAGATGCAGAACTTGTTTGACAGATAGTGGGCGAGACTGTAGGAGTTTGGCTGTGTGTGTTGGTGTCCAGTTGAGATGCTGTCATAACTGCCAAAAAGACCCAGCAGAGCTTTCTATATTAATGCCCACATAATATTTATCATGCTAAAGTTAAGTAAGTACACTGAGAGCTGGAGTCTAATTTTAAAAGCACTGAAATCAGTCAAGGCTAAAGTTATGGTTCTGTTTGAAGAGATGCTGCAAGACAGAACAGATTATATTTCGATATTTCAGCCACAAACATCGTCCTAAATGTCAACATATCCATGATTGTTGATTAAGAATGAATTTTATTTTGGTTCCTGTTACTCTGAGTACTGTTCATCACCCACACTCTTAAAAATAAAGGCTCTTGATAGTGGAAAAAGGTTCTTTGGATTATTAAAATGCTCTTCACTCTAAGACAAAAATGGTTATTTTAAGAGTTGTTCACTGAAAGGTATGACTGCAAAACCATATTTTAAACCGTATTTTGGTGCACATTAAAAATAGATGAAAATAGTGGTTATTTCCTGTGCACATCTCTTCTTGTATCATCCTTCCTTACAATCAAATTTGCATTGCAATTCTCAGGTCAATTTACCTTGTAAATATTCTCTATATACACTCGCCCTACATATTCTACCAACTTCACATTAAAATTGCAATCTGATTTGTTAGCATACATTTGCACCGGCTTGTTGACACCATGCAACTTTTATTGCAGTCTATTGTATTGCCTTATGTTAAAATTTACAAACTGTTTTCTCTGCTCTTTCACAGGGTTGTAATTTCTCTGCAAATGCCAGAACCACCAAAAACATTGACTTGACCAGCGCATCTATATCAGTGCCTGTTAGAGGCATGAAGACCGTATCAAGACTGCATTATTGGCCAACTTCAGTGAACTCAAACAACTTGGGATAATGGAGAGCGCTAATCAGACAGCGACTGAAGAAACGCTGGCTCCTCTCTGCACTGTCTGCTGTTGTGGACTGATAAACCGAACATTAGCCGTCATATTCATGGTCAGTCTGGCCTTCGCCATTGTGGTGGGAAACGTGGTGACACTCACGGTTTTCATGCAGACCCGGCATTCTCGAACACCACAAGGCTACCTCAAAGGTAACCACGATTATTTACATACAGAATATGTTCAGGATGGCATGCTATACGTTCACTGATCTACAGGGTTTACAGTATGCAAATGTTGTCTGTTCTCTTCAGTACTGTATTGTTCACTGCAGTGTGATTAATCAGAAGAAATATGAATCTTTTTCTTGAAATTTCTTGACATTGTTTGACCAAAACTGCTAAAAAAAAAAATTGGGTTAAAGTCCCCCTGTGGTGAAAATCAAGTTTTATTGTTGTTTATATTTGTATGTGGTGTTTTTAATATGCTTTAAGACAAACTATGTGTAAATTCATAAGTCGACAGCATTGCTGAGTATTTTCTCCTTAAAACTGCAGTGAACCAAAGACAGTCTCAAAAACACGCTTTGAAATCGCTGGTGTTTCTGACGTCACAAACTACCTTGTAACCAATCAGATCAACGTGTGATCGTCAACGAGTGGATCTCTGAGTGAGTGAGTGGAGGCGGGGCTCATTTGCATATTCATAGAACCACATATACTAAATGAGGCAAGGGTGTCGAGTTACATTCAAGATATTTTAAGGCAAGAAGTCATTTTTGTTCAAGGAAAATAATTAATTTTGGTGGTCAAATGTGAGTTTTAAGGGATTAAATGATTGACTACAGGGTGACTTTAAAAAAAGCAAATTAAGTGATGCATATCTGAGAGTAATTACTCAGTTAACTCACTTAATTAAACATCCAACATAATAAGATTACAGTTACATACTGTTACAAACATTTATCATTGCATACTGCACACTACTTCACATATTTCTGAAACAAAACAGTGTATACTGTAAACAATGGGGCAAGCAGTATGTTTACCTATTACTAGCCTAATTGTACAGTACAGATATAATAATTTATTAAACTAAACTTCATATTGGGAGAATATTTTTGCACCTCAGAGCAAAGGAAAAATTAATAACTTAAACTGCAAAGTTTGGGGAAGCACTTTTTCTTGAATAAAAAAAAATTCATAATAATAAGTCACAACTTTCTCATAATTAAGACTTCGTATCTTATTCTATCAAGAAACTTTCTCACAATAATGAGAAACTTTCTCATAATGATGACTAACTTTCTCATAATAATGACTAACTTCATAATAATGACAAACTTTCTCATAATAATCACTAACTTCATAATAATGACTAACTTAATAATAATGACTAACTTAATAATAATGACTAGCTTAATAATAATGACTAACTTAATAATAATGACTAACTTTCTCATAATAATGACTAACTTCATAATAATGACTAAAGGCCGTTGCACACTGAGTCCGAAATTCGCATTCGAAATTTCCGCACGTTAAAAAAAAAAGTGGCCTCACGTTATGTCAATCACGCTTGCACACTGTCTACGAAACGTTCGTCTGTAATAAAAAAATGAATCGAGTTCGATTTTCTGCGTTTTTCGCATCCACAGAGTTTTTTTGACAATTCAGAGCCACCGTATTAGCGAACGACAAAATCCAGAGTGGCGTCTGACAAGTTGATACACTTCGTCTCGCAGCACAAAGTACTGTATGAAAAACAAAATGTGTGTGTGTCCATACCTTAGACATACTGCCAGTCTCTGTTCAGGATCGATTGGTTCACGAAAATTGCTGGTCTTCTTTTAAATAATTATATGGCTCCAGTATCGCTAGCAAAGCATCAAAAAAGGTACATTTTGAATCGCTCAGGATAATTTCGCAACTCCTTAATAAGGAGCTAAAACCCTCCTTCCCCTCTGTGCAATCTCAGGATTGGATGGACCCAATATTTCCTCTTTCTTTTTCTCTTTTTAAGAAGAGAGAGGGCAACAAAATCATCCTCACTGCTTGACGAATCCATTTTGTATTTTTTTGCGTTTTTTTTTCGCAAAGGTTTAATAAATACGCATCGGACTCAGTGTGCAAGGTTTCAGTGCGTGACGAATTTTTAGGCTGACGAACACAAAAAACCTAGCCTGGGAAAACCCAGACAACTTCCGGCAAATTTAGATTTGCTCTGCAAGTAAGTCTGGCAAAGAGCTCATTCAAGCCCATTTCTAATCCGTCAAAATTAACTTTCTCATTGTTTACTCCACAGAGCCGAGTCGAGATGAACCCGAATGAATGACGCAATCTGAAATACTTTCTATATTTTTCTTGCAGTGTCCCTGGCCATCGCAGACATGATGGTTGGAGTCTGGGTGGTGCCATTTTCTGTATACACCGAAATCTCTCTCATGGTGACCAGCGCCCCCCCGCCGTGGTACCAGGGGATCTCACCCGGATCTTGGCAACCCTGCATGCTGATTGGTCCAGTTTTTGCCGGATGCACATTTGTCTCGATAAGTACCATTTTTCTGATGACAATGGAGCGCAGTGTTGCGATCCTGCGTCCGTTGCATAAAGACACGCTTGTGACACGCCACCGTATCCTATTCCTAATCATCTTGTCCTGGGCTGGCAGCTTTTTACTAGCCATGTCTCCGCTCATGCTGAGCAACAGCTTCACACTGGAGTACAACGAGTGCAGTCGAATGTGCAACTACGCACCTTTACTGATCAAAAATCAGCTGCCAAAAGATGCAAACATCCTTCTGCTGTTCCCAGCCTTCGACTTCAGTTTATTAGGAGGCACATTAGCCGTAAACATCCTATCTTTCACTAGTATCCGCCGGTATTCCCGCAAACGTAAGCTGCTCTCCGAGGGAAGTCTTGGCACGGATACGGGAGCCGGTGGGTGTCCTCATAGACCCTCGTTTTCTGATATCAAAGCCGCTAAAACCATCGGGATCCTCACCTTCGCCTTCACAGCCTCCTTCTCTCCGATCGCAGTGTTCGTTCTGGGGAACGTTGTGGGATTCACCTGGTGCAACTTCTCCTTTTTGGCATTTTGGATTCTGACGGGCAATAGTTGCTGCAATGTGATTATTTACAGTGTGCGGGACCACCGCTTTAGGAAAGGGCTGACCTTGCTCTTTCAGCGGGATCGAGCGCAACCTCACTCGGAGAAAAGCTGAGGTTATGGACACTGGATGGCACTGACTTCACTTTCTGTACCTCTTTCTACGAAGCCCCGCACATGACACAAATATATAGAGAGAAACTCTTGTTCTCGCCACACTGGTGCGGATGACTGTTATCTAGGGTGACCATATTTTGTCCTGAAAAAACAGGACACTCGGCCCGGCAAACAGATAGGCCTACTCAAATGATACTCGGAGTTTACTCAAAGAAACCTTATTAATTTCAATACATTTAAAGTAGGTTATGCCTTCTCTGTATGGATAGAAATTTGTTATATTGTTATATGAAAACAGGACATGTCCTGGGAAAACAGGACAGTTGGTCACCCTAAACTTAGAAAGCGAGGTAAATCCGCTTCTGCACCATGTTGGATTATTAGTAATGAACAGACAGGAGACAGCGGGCTCTTAACATGAAAGCTTTACTGAAACTCACATTCCCCGCACATGCGCACATTCAGCCCGATCTCGTGAAAGTGTGTATCTATACAACAAATGTTATTTCTCGTGCCATTTATACGGCAAAAATTGTTTTTGTGTGTATTCATAGATGCCACCTACATTACTACCAAATAGAACGCCACCATATTTACGACCGATCTCGCCTGGTATGGCCGCCCAAACTGCGCATTTAAATGAAAGAGCGAGACAGAAATTTTTATTTTAGGCTCCAATCCGTATTTTTTACCCTCAGTTCTCTTTTGTCCATTATTACTGTATCTGCCCCAGCCTTGCCCTCCATGATATATCTTGTGCATAACCCCTCTCCATATAGTGGGGATCGCTTGAAGGCTTTCAAGAGTACCGATGCATATCAATATGCTGTGGCTGGATGGGTTAAAGATGGGTAAAACTGCGCCACCAAGGATTTATATTTAATCATGGCAAATGTAGGTATTATTAAAAAAAATTAAATGTATGATTTTGGTGGTAGTTTGCTCTGACTAGGGAGTTGTTAGCTAGCTAAGTGGCTACAGGTGGTAGCTTATCAGCTAGCCACGGCTCACGGCTAGCTGTCATTAATCTGGATTAGGCCTGTCGTGATAGTCATTAAATCAATTTATCGCACAATAAAAAAAATGAGCTCGAAAAGTTTTCTGCCCGCGATCATTTCCATTTGCATGCTTGTTTGTTTTCCTCGTTTCTCTCTCTCTCTCTACCAAAGAGCCTGGATGACAACTCTGTTTAAGACATAACCGACATATTTTACGTGAATACTCTCCAAATCGGGCATTTAAACATAATGTTGTGTGTATTTGTCCATTCAGACATGAAACAGACCTCAATTCATTACTCGCGCACTGTATAGGGGGCTATGGCTGCACGCTTCGGGTCGAGTGTGTGCGCACAAGATGAGACATGATACAAAATGAGACATGCACCAATGATCTCTTCGAATGACAGCTGACCACTTCTTTCTTTTATCCTTTTCTTTTGGTATAGAATACAATACCAGTTTGGGGTTCCTCTTTCCGCTGTTAATGCAGCCAACTGCACAACATATTGCAGGCATTACTGAGACCGTCGGTCGTAAAGATGGCGAAGCTACAGTGACATCATGTGACCCGAACGAATAGTACGCAGTTTTCGCGTGCATATGATACGCACTTTATGGTGTGTAATACCAAAGTCCTTTTATCCAAGTCATGCCACTCGACCATCATCTTGGCAATGCCTCCGGGCAGCTATTTGGGACTAACAAGACCAGGCTCCTATCTAAATGAATGGGCAGAGAGTCAGAACTGCACTTTCACTGGTCACCGGGACATAAAAACTGCATATATAGAAACAGCAGTAAAATATGATAAAAAATCGCTGAAAAAGTTTGATGACTTTGCCCCAAAATAAGGTTAAAACGCCTTTTCCCCCACAGGTTATACACAGCATATGCACGCAAAAAAAACAAAAACATTTTTGCCGTATTTATTGCACAAGAAATAACATTCGTGGAATAGATACGCACTTTCATGAGACTGTGTTGGCACATTACACATCCAAAACATCCCACCAGTACAATGCACACGATTTACTTCAAACGAGGGAACGAATTAGTCAAATGTGCTGATGTATTAGTAAGTCTTGATAGCAAATTGTTAATTAATGGCCACGATATACATATTTTTTCCCTGTATGTCATGTGCGGCGCTCCGTAACTTTCGCCTCAAGAGATTAATAGTTTGTTTTTTAGGATCTCTTTCACAAACGGTTCAGGGACAACAATAAGCATCAGTCCAAGGATTTTGGCAGTTGTCATTATGTTTTACTGAGAATTATTAGCAAATCCATGCAGTTATTTATTTTTTTATTACAGTTTTTCTCAATTGCTTAAACACTATAACCAGGCTTTTGAACTAAAATTTCAAAACCATAATGACATTTATCAAAAAGCACACCCAATTCACTAAACTATAAACACTATTCCCTGTTTTGACACATGAGTCAGAATTGTTTAACTGTCACTGCAAAACTCTACACACAAATCCCTTCATTTCTCATTGCCTAGACCTTGTGGTCATTTAGAAAGCACTAGTATTCAATATTGTTCACTCAAGTCAGCACAGCTTCAGCTTAGTTAGCACACAATTACCCAGGGGAAAACACTAAGAGTCAAAATTTAACACACATCAATCAGATCTTTCGAAAGAAAAAAGGGCCCGAATCAGTTTGAGTTTTGGGACAATGGATCCAGAAAGACATGAAGGAAGAGGTCGAGGAGGAGGAGAAGAAGGAGAAGGAGGAGAAGGAGAAGGAGGAGGAGGAGGAGGAGGAGGAGGAGGAGGAGAAGGAGGAGTAGGAGGAGGAGGAAGGGCAAGGAGAAGGGCAAGGAGAAGGGCAAGGGGATGGACAAGAAGACAAGCAGTCTCGGATGAAATTCAAGCCACTTTAGTTGACCATGTCTTTGTCGATGGTATGACTGAGGAAGGCCGGGCTACAAGTAAGGCCAGATTTGAGTGCTTCACCGTCGCCTCCATCATCAGAACCTTCAGGGAGGTGTGGTGGCAAAGAAAATTCTATAACTGAATAAGAGACAAACATTTCCAATTGTCTTTGATGAGATTTATTTTCTTGCAGGAAAAGGCCAGCAGTTGTACAGTCACACAGAGTGGCTGCAGAGTGTGACAGTGAAGGAGGGCCAGGCCCGGCGCCACGAGGGGGCAAAAGGGGGCATTGCCCCCTCAGATCTGATTTGTGCCCCCTCAGTTTAATTTTTGTATTCATGGTTACAAATTAAATGTTTAACCTTTTGAGCGGTACGGTCCACATAATGGGATTTGTAATGTTCCATGACGTGACATCACTGCCAGATTCGCGCGTTGGTTGGCGCTGAGCCAGAGACGGACGAGCTCAGCGCTGTCATACAACTATGCAGTGTTTTCAACCTCATAAATTATGTTTATTTTAGGTTTCAGACATTTAAATACACATAAGCACTAGTAAAACAATACATTTGGAGTTTGTAAAATACACAGATATGGAAGCAGCAATAACAATCTATTTAAATTTGCCAACGTGTGTTATTCATATCAGACAAACATAGTGGAAGTAACTTTAAAGTTTACTATATTCTTCTCACAGTTCACCGGCCACTTTCTTACATGTATTTCGCGAGAAACTGATGACTGACAGGACTTTGAACTGCGGCGCAAAGAAATGGTGACGCTCATCTCACGTTATAAGATTATTTATAAAGGTTTTAAACGACCAAACACACTCACTACCACTTTTTTGAGAATCGGAATATCAGATAGTTGATGACATGGTAAGCAAGTTTGTAAATATTTTGAATAAAAAAGGAAAAATTCATTATTGTGCGGTGTGTCACGTGACAAATATGACGCGTTGCCATGGGAACGTTAAGGTGGAACGTTCTAAAATAAAAACTCACTCTGAGTTGATTGTTCATTGATGGTATAAAGTTAAGCCCCCTTAACAATTTCACATGCCCCCTCAGTAATTTCATCCTGCAGCCGGGCCTGAGGAGGGCATCCTTTCTACTTCAGTGGAACTACTACAGTCTTGAGTCCCAGAATGTTATCTTTCTAGGCCAATGATGGTATTTCAACCATATGTGGAACATAGACTCATATTGCATCACTGAGTGGAGGCCCTCCTGTCACGTCCCCAACACTCTTTACCATTCCAATACAACTCCATAGGTTTGTGTGTGCTCTTTTACTGTCATATGATGGTCACACACTTTTTACGTAAGTAAATATAAAACATTTTTTAGAGGAGAGAGTAAAAAAAAGAAGAGTACAAATCCATTGGTTATGTCTGTTCATCATGTGAAAAGGTTTGTGAAGGGGGGAACCACAAGCAACATAACTTACCAGTTTTGGAAATGTTGTTTTGAAATTATTGCACCAGTGTGTTAGACATGTTGTAGTGTGTGTGATTTTGAGGGCTTGTGTGTCCTGTCTGAGGGCAAAGTTTGGTTTTTCAGCAAGAGTGAACGGTTTTGAGTGTAGAGCTTCATTTTGACCCGAAAATAGGATGTTTGGGGAATTGGGTGAGACGTTATGGATTTGTATTTACTGTTTTGAGAATACGAGGTATAGTTTCAAGAAATGTGTTTAAGCAATCGAGAAAAACTGTAAGAGCAGAGTATCATATTTACAACATACTATCAGATCTTATTATGTGCCGTTGTACATTTGACAACAGATGCCTTAACGATTATTGTTTCGTGTATCCAACATAAACTTGTGAAATATGTTTGTGAGACATTTTTGAATGTGATTTATTGAAACACCTCACTTTTTTTCTAAGATGAAAAAGTTTTAGATGCTCTGTAAAAAGTTATTTCTACCAAATTAGGTTAGTCAGATTCATCACATTCAACATTTAATTATATAGTTACCTTGAATACAGTAATACAGCTGAGGTATCTTATGTTTTGTTTTTTTGTTTGAATACAGTGTTATAGATTTTTCTTTCCACTTTCAGATTTTCATTTCTAAAAAAATTAATAAAGTTAAAAAAAAATACATAAGTATTAAACTTTTGTAAAAACTGGTGGGCACTTATAAAACTGTGAAGTAAATAATCAGTGCAATCAATAAACAATTTGAAGCAAATGAGTCCCCTGTGTTCAGTGAGTGTGGATAATAGTAGGTGACAGGGCTAAAAGTTTTCTGATGAAATATTCACAGCTTCACAGCAGAAACACACTGACTGCCTCGGGCTCAAACTTCTCTTACACTCAAAGGGTTGATAAAAACATTTAAATTCACAATAATATGGGCTGGTTCGACAATAGAGAAACACCACTTACAATTGAGTTGCTCCAACATATAAGTTTAAACTGCATAACATAATAATAGTAAATGTAGCCCGATGTGGAACACACATTTCAGGCTCTTTTGTGAGAGCCTTACCCTGTGATAAAAAGGCTTTAGTATAATCCTTATCTTAACCCTCCTGTTACCTTCAAATCTGATAACATTTTTTAAGCAATTTAAACCTCCAGAATATGATTTTTTTTTTTTTTTACAAAGGTCTTTGTTGACTACTTAAGTAACCTTTTAAGTTGAAGGTTCCCCCATGGCACAGGAAACCTTAAAGTTTCTCGCAAAAATTATGTTTTCTCCTCCTCCATGGCACAGGAAACCTTAAAGTTCTCGCAAAAATTATGTTTTCTCCTCCCCCATGGCACAGGAAACCTTAAAGTTCTCGCAAAAATTATGTTTTCTCCTCCCCCATGGCACTGGAAACATTAAAGTTCTGAGAATTATGTCCCATGTCATGTGAACTACTAGTGGTTCTCGCAATACTACAGATATGGTTATGTTAGGTTAGAGCCCTAAAACAGAGGGAAGTTTTTTAAATATAATATTGAATATGTAAAATTATAATGAACATTATAAAATTATAACATGTTATAGTGACCTCAATAAAACAACCAAAACAAATGTGTGTGAAATTTTAATATTTCTTCTGTTTTATACAGCTAAAAGAGTCTGGGGTCAAATTGACCCCAAGGAACACCGATGCTACAAAATGTGTACAGGACATTGAAAAAATATCAGCACGTTAATTTTATATTTACAGAGTTGTCCCCATTAAATTAGGAGAAGTCATTAAATAAAAAAATAATAAAATAAAAAAATAATGTATTTACAGATGTTAAACATTGAATGAGGTCAAATTGACCCCAAATATAATGAGTGTTAAATTTAGCACAAACTGGAATGGGCTGGATCGCAAAACAAACATGACAGAAGTTTTGTTTTATTTGTTATAGTTCTTATAACTATAGTTATAGTTTTATTTTATCAATGGTGTGTAATATTAATAATAATAAATGTTACAGTGACAGAAATGTATAAATTTGTGTCAGGAGTGCAGCATGAATCATGCTGAATCAAAGTGGTATTTATAATTATTTCACATGAAATATTGCACATATTTATTCAGTTGAACCTGCTTCTGTTTATTTGTAATTTGAGGATTTTCACAAAGCAACTCAATTAGTGCTTTTAAGTCCAAAAGTGTACACTACACATTTAAAAAAAATATATACATTTTCAATTTTACATGACATTTATTATTTGATTTGGGGAGGTTTGCTATTGATACAGGGACAAAATACGGGAGTTATGACGCAATTTATGACATATGCAGATAGGGATATCAGAAATGTTGGTGTCGAGAGGCAAATAAGGAAGAGACAAGCATATTGACAGATTAAATCTGAAACCAAATAAATACATGATTATCATATGACAGGGCTATTCAATTGGCGGCCCGCGGGCCAAATGCGGCCCGCCAATCATCTTCATGCGGCCCGGCCCCGACGGCACCAACCTCCCTCCTCCTCTTTTCCTGGCGGTGCGGCTAATTCAGTTTGATACTCGCTCCGATTGACCTGAGAAACGTTTTACGTGCGAATATTTCAGCAGATATTATATGTGTCCCGAATTTATGTCGACTGAACCAGCGATACGCTACCACTCATTCGTGAATGAATCATTCATTTGGTTCGATTCTAAACACGCTTGCATAACGGTCTAAAACTATTCGGATTAATTCGGACCGCTCCGTTACTGAATCATCTGAAGCGGTTTCTCGTTCAGTAGCCTACAGTATAACAACAAATAGCGATGTTTTCAGTTGTTTCACTAGTTGTTTCAGCACGGCCCAGCACGGAGTTGCGTTTACTCCCGGACACTATTATTAAACAGCGTTGCGACAACCAGTGAATTGTTTCAATTCGACAGACATCTCTCTGTTACCAACAATCACTTGATGATTTAATTAGTATTAAATCGGATGAAACAGCCTCAACATTCCCAACAAGACTGATGAGGAAAGCAGAAGAAACACTGTGAGCATGAACGAAATTAGAAGACTTTAAATCCCCTAATCACCCTTACAAACATTTACCATGAATGTACTAATTTACCATGGTTGGGCAGAAATGTGCAATATTTATTGAATAATATGTAGTAATAAATAAATATAGTAAATAAATATATATATATATATATATATATATATATATATATATATATATATATATATATATATATATATATATATATATATATATTATAATATTATATAGGCCTATAATAGTAGATATAGTATTTATATTGCATTAGTTTTATTAGGTGGGTAGAGGAATATATAATTAATGCTTGTTATGAAATTACGTCAGTTTCTTTGTAAAGGTGCGTATAGTTTTTAACTTGTGTTTAGGCATTTCTTTATACAGTGCATGGGAGTGAGTAGCCTGTGGTTAACAAGTCTCACTGTCAGAATATTTTCATTTAAGCATAACAATTATAAGAAAAAATAATTATTATTTCTCACCAACAGCTATAAGTTTGTATAAATAATGTATTTGTTCCAAGGAAAATAGTTGTACACAGCTGTAAATGATCAAGTCTACTGTTGGGTACCACATTTCCAAGTAAATACCACATTTTTTTTACTTTAACTTATTTATTAAAACTGTTATGTTTCAATAAATAAGATAAACCCCCAAACCAACCCACCGGCCCACCTCTACTTTTCGATTTGATAATGCGGCCCTCGAATGAAACTAATTGAATAGCCCTGTCATATGATATGAAGTTCTTCAAGTGGTCTCTGGTATTTTTATAAGTAATGTTTATTATGGCAATTGTTAGCATGAGTTAGGCCTTTAGCATTACATAGTTTGATTGATGTCTATTTTTAAAATAAAAACAAGGGATGAATCTTTCATTCAACTGACGAGTAGACTTGCTACTTCTCATGAATTGATTGAATTCAGGCTTTTCTACACATATAAACATTAATCAATGCACACACCAGATATGATAAACGTTATCTCAAGCATGTTCAATGAGGTTCATTCTCGTGTTACGCATCATGTTTGAGCTTCTCAAGAACCAATGAGGTTCATTTTCGTGTTACGCATCATGTTTGAGCTTCTCAAGAACCAATGAGGTTCATTCTTGTGTTATGCATCATGTTTGAGCTTCTCAAGAACCAATGAGGTTCATTCTAGTGTTATGCATCATGTTTGAGCTTCTCAAGAACCAATAAGATTCATTCTAGTGTTACGCATCATGTTTGAGCTTCTCAAGAACCAATGAGGTTCATTCTTGTCTTATGCATCATGTTTGAGCTGCTCAAGGACCAATGAGGTTCATTCTCGTGATACGCATCATGTTTGAGCTTCTCGAGAACCAATGAGGTTCATTCTAGTGTTATGCATCATGTTTGAGCTTCTCAACAACCAATAAGATTCATTCTAGCGTTACGCATCATGTTTGAGCTGCTCAAGAACCAATGAGGTTCATTCTCGTGTTACGCATCATGTTTGAGCTTCTCAAGAACCAATGAGGTTAATTCTTGTGTTATGCATCATGTTTGAGCTTCTCAAGAACCAATGAGGTTCATTCTAGTGTTATGCATCATGTTTGAGCTTCTCAAGAACCAATAAGATTCATTCTAGTGTTACGCATCATGTTTGAGCTATTCAAGGACCAATGAGGTTCATTCTCGTGTTACGCATCATGTTTGAGCTTCTCAAGAACCAATGAGGTTCATTCTAGTGTTATGCATCATGTTTGAGCTTCTCAACAACCAATAAGATTCATTCTAGCGTTACGCATCATGTTTGAGCTGCTCAAGAACCAATGAGGTTCATTCTTGTGTTATGCATCATGTTTGAGCTGCTCAAGGACCAATGAGGTTCATTCTCGTGTTACGCATCATGTTTGAGCTTCTCAAGAACCAATGAGGTTCATTCTTGTGTTACGCATCATGTTTGAGCTTCTCAAGAACCAATGAGGTTCATTCTCGTGTTACGCATCATGTTTGAGCTGCTCAAGGACCAATGAGGTTCATTCTCGTGTTACGCATCATGTTTGAGCTTCTCAAGAACCAATGAGGTTCATTCTCGTGTTACGCATCATGTTTGAGCTTCTCAAGAACCAATGAGGTTCATTCTCGCGTAACGCATCATGTTTGAGCTTCTCAAGAACCAATGAGGTTCATTCTCGTGTTATGCATCATGTTTGAGCTTCTCAAGACCCAATGAGGTTCATTCTAGTGTTATGCATCATGTTTGAGCTTCTCAACAACCAATAAGATTCATTCTAGCGTTACGCATCATGTTTGAGCTGCTCAAGAACCAATGAGGTTCATTCTCGTGTTACGCATCATGTTTGAGCTTCTCAAGAACCAATGAGGTTCATTCTTGTGTTACGCATCATGTTTGAGCTTCTCAAGAACCAATGAGGTTCATTCTCGTGTTACGCATCATGTTTGAGCTTCTCAAGAACCAATGAGGTTCATTCTCGTGTTATGCATCATGTTTGAGCTTCTCAAGACCCAATGAGGTTCAATTCTCGTGTTACGCATCATGTTTGAGCTTCTCAAGAACCAATGAGGTTCATTCTAGTGTTACGCATCATATTTGAGCTTCTCAAGAACCAATGAGGTTCATTCTAGTGTTACGCATCATGTTTGAGCTTCTGCAAGAACCAATGAGATTCATTCTCGTGTTACGCATCATGTTTGAGCTTCTCAAGAACCAATGAGGTTCATTCTAGTGTTACGCATCATGTTTGAGCTTCTGCAAGAACCAATGAGATTCATTCTCGTGTTACGCATCATGTTTGAGCTTCTCAAGAACCAATGAGGTTCATTCTGTGTTACGCATCATGTTTGAACTTCTCAAGAACCAATGAGGTTCATTCTCGTGTTACGCATCATGTTTGAGCTTCTCAAGAACCAATGAGGTTCATTCTCGTGTTACGCATCATGTTTAAACTTCTCAAGAACCAATGAGGTTCATTCTCGTGTTTACGCATCATGTTTGAGCTTCTCAAGAACCAATGAGGTTCATTCTCGCGTTACGCATCATGTTTGAGTTTCTCAAGAACCAATGAGGTTCATTCTCGTGTTACGCATCATGTTTGAGCTTCATCAAGAACCAATGAGGTTCATTTCTCGTGTTACGCATCATGTTTGAGCTTCTCAAGAACCAATGAGGTTCATTCTCGCGTTACGCATCATGTTTGAGTTTCTCAAGAACCAATGAGGTTCATTCTCGTGTTACGCATCATGTTTGAGCTTCAGCAAGAACCAATGAGGTTCATTCTAGTGTTATGCATCATGTTTGAACTTCTCAAGAACCAATGAGGTTCATTTCTAGTGTTATGCATCATGTTTGAACTTCTCAAGAACCAATGAGGTTCATTCTAGTGTTATGCATCATGTTTTGAACTTCTCAAGAACCAATGAGGTTCATTCTAGTGTTACGCATCATGTTTGAACTTCTCAAGAACCAATGAGGTTCATTCTCGTGTTACGCATCATGTTTGAGTTTCTCAAGAACCAATGAGGTTCATTCTAGTGTTATAGCATCATGTTTGAACTTCTCAAGAACCAATGAGGTTCATTCTAGTGTTACGCATCATGTTTGAACTTCTCAAGAACCAATGAGGTTCATTTCTCGTGTTACGCATCATTGTTTGAGCTTCTCAAGAACCAATGAGGTTCATTCTTGCGTTACGCATCATGTTTGAGTTTCTCAAGAACCAATGAGGTTCATTCTCGTGTTACGCATCATGTTTGAGCTTCAGCAAGAACCAATGAGGTTCATTCTAGTGTTATGCATCATGTTTGAACTTCTCAAGAACCAATGAGGTTCATTCTCGTGTTACGCATCATGTTTGAGCTTCAGCAAGAACCAATGAGGTTCATTCTCGTGTTATGCATCATGTTTGAACTTCTCAAGAACCAATGAGGTTCATTCTCGTGTTACGCATCATGTTTGAGTTTCTCAAGAACCAATGAGGTTCATTCTAGTGTATTCATCATGTTTGAGCTTCTCAAGAACCAATGAGGTTCATTCTCGTGTTACGCATCATGTTTGAGCTTCTCAAGAACCAATGAGGTTCATTCTCATGTTACTCATCATGTTTGAACTTCTCAAGAACCAATGAGGTTCATTCTAGTGTTACGCATCATGTTTGAGCTTCAGCAAGAACCAATGAGGTTCATTCTAGTGTTATGCATCATGTTTGAACTTCTCAAGAACCAATGAGGTTCATTCTCGTGTTACGCATCATGTTTGAGTTTCTCAAGAACCAATGAGGTTCATTCTAGTGTATTCATCATGTTTGAGCTTCTCAAGAACCAATGAGGTTCATTCTCGTGTTACGCATCATGTTTGAGCTTCTCAAGAACCAATGAGGTTCATTCTCATGTTACTCATCATGTTTGAACTTCTCAAGAACCAATGAGGTTCATTCTAGTGTTACGCATCATGTTTGAGCTTCAGCAAGAACCAATGAGGTTCATTCTAGTGTTATGCATCATGTTTGAACTTCTCAAGAACCAATGAGGTTCATTCTCGTGTTACGCATCATGTTTGAGTTTCTCAAGAACCAATGAGGTTCATTCTAGTGTTACGCATCATGTTTGAGCTTCTCAAGAACCAATGAGGTTCATTCTCGTGTTACGCATCATGTTTGAGCTTCTCAAGAACCAATGAGGTTCATTCTCATGTTACTCATCATGTTTGAGCTTCTCAAGAACCAATGAGGTTCATTCTAGTGTATTCATCATGTTTGAGCTTCTCAAGAACCAATGAGGTTCATTCTCGTGTTACGCATCATGTTTGAGCTTCTCAAGAACCAATGAGGTTCATTCTATGTTACTCATCATGTTTGAAGCTTCTCAAGAACCAATGAGGTTCATTCTCGTGTTACGCATCATGTTTGAGCTTCTCAAGAACCAATGAGGTTCATTCTAGTGTTATCATCATGTTTGAGCTTCTCAAGAACCAATGAGGTTCATTCTGTGTTACGCATCATGTTTGAGCTTCTCAAGAACCAATGAGGTTCATTCTCGTGTTACTGCATCATGTTTGAACTTCTCAAGAACCAATGAGGTTCATTCTAGTGTTACGCATCATGTTTGAGCTTCTCAAGAACCAATGAGGTTCATTCTAGTGTTATGCATCATGTTTGACTTCTCAAGAACCAATGAGGTTCATTCTGTGTTACGCATCATGTTTGAGTTTCTCAAGAACCAATGAGGTTCATTCTAGTGTTCATCATGTTTGAGCTTCTCAAGAACCAATGAGGTTCATTCTCGTGTTACTGCATCATGTTTGAACTTCTCAAGAACCAATGAGGTTCATTCTCGTGTTACCATCATGTTTGAGCTTCTCAAGAACCAATGAGGTTCATTCTAGTGTTAGCTATCATGTTTGAGCTTCAGCAAGAACCAATGAGGTTCATTCTAGTGTTAGCATCATGTTTGAACTTCTCAAGAACCAATGAGGTTCATTCTCAGTGTTACGCATCATGTTTGAGTTTCTCAAGAACCAATGAGGTTCATTCTAGTGTTACGCATCATGTTTGAGCTTCTCAAGAACCAATGAGGTTCATTCTCGTGTTACGCATCATGTTTGAGCTTCTCAAGAACCAATGAGGTTCATTCTCTGTTACTCATCATGTTTGAGCTTCTCAAGAACCAATTAGATTCATTCTCGTGTTACGCATCATGTTTGAGCTTCTCAAGAACCAATGAGGTTCATTCTCGTGTTACGCATCATGTTTGAGCTTCTCAAGAACCAATGAGGTTCATTCTCATGTTACTCATCATGTTTGAGCTTCTCAAGAACCAATTAGATTCATTCTCGTGTTACGCATCATGTTTGAGCTTCTCAAGAACCAATGAGGTTCATTCTCGTGTTACGCATCATGTTTGAGCTTCTCAAGAACCAATGAGGTTCATTCTCATGTTACCATCATGTTTGAGCTTCTCAAGAACCAATAGGGTTCATTCTGTGTTACGCATATGTTTGAGCTTCTCAAGAACCAAATGAGGTTCATTCTAGTGTTATGCATCATGTTTGAGCTTCAGCAAGAACCAATGAGGTTCATTCTCGTGTTACGCATCATATTTGAACTTCTCAAAACCAATGAGGTTCATTCTTGTGTTACGCATCATGTTTGAGCTTCTCAAGAACCAATGAGGTTCATTTTGTGTTACGCATCATCTTTGAGCTTCACAAGAACCAATGAGGTTCATTCTCGTGTTACGCATCAATTTGAACTTCTCAAGAACCAATGAGGTTCATTCTTGTGTTACGCATCATGTTTGAGCTCTCAAGAACCAATGAGGTTCATTCTGTGTTACGATCATGTTTGAGCTTCAGCAAGAACCAATGAGGTTTATTTCACAAGGTAGACCAGTAGATGCTTTAAGAAAATAAATAGAGTCAAGCTTAGATTGATTTAATTCTTGTTCTTGTGAATCAGAATTGAAAAGGCTAATCAAGACCTTCAAGATCTAAGGCTTGTTTACTCCTGGTATTAAGATGTGTTTTGGTCGATCTGATCAGAAGAGGACAAGAGACACATTCCTGTTTGCACCTGGTGTTTTAATCCGTCTCTTTTATCTCTTTTTGTCTTTTAAGACCCGTTTACATCCGTAATTGAGTTGTCCATTGTGATCCGATTTGATCCAAAACGCATCTCAATATACCAGAGATTATGGTTTGATTATGAAGCTAAACATCTGTACTATTTATAAGGGTTACTTTTTTCATCTCAGTTACGTAGTTATTTTCTAAAACCCATGAGCTAATTTCAGTGTGTAGCTGTGAGTTGATGGCCTGGAGAATAATCCATGTACAGCTGTAGGAGGAACATGTTCTCTCCAAGAACATTCAGTTCCTGTGATCACACACTCACACGAACACACACATCTGTCCTTAACTGTAAGCATGAAAAAATAAATCTGTCAAGTTAGTAATGTCCTTATTGTATTCAATTTCTGGAGTGATCATGTCTTATGTTTTGGAGATGGTGGTGCTTCACTAACATGAAAATTCAATGGATAAAAAATCTTAATGTTCATAAAATAGAAAAAAAAAATGAATTCCTTACGTTCTTAGCTTCTGATGTTTGGGTGAAATATGACACAAACGTATCCCAGCAAGCAATAGTCGTCATTTCACCGTCTAGGTTAACTAGACCCGATATAGTCCGGCTATGAGTACTTCTAGACAAAATAACCTTGAATTTGGTTACATGTTGTTTTTGCCTAAATAATGTAAGCAAAGTCAACAGTGATTACAAGGTGTTTGGTTTAATTTCTTCACTTGTTTCATTTCTTTGTTATCTAATTGATGACTAGTCTATTCTTGGGTTATAGTTTAGACGTTTACGGTATTACATTTTCACTGACAGCCCAAATTTTGCCTTGTTTTAGCTATATATGTCTGGGCTGTTTGGACGGTATTAGACGTCTTTTAAACGCAAAACTTATTAAATTTCTGGAGTAATTTTATCTTTATGGGGGGGGGGGTTCTGGGTTCTTTACCAACATGAAAATTAAATGCAAAAAAAAATCTTAATGGTCCCAAAATGGAATGGATTTTTGTACGTTTTATACATTTATATATTTTTTTCTTGTTTTTTTAGCTTTTATCATTCTTCACATATAAGCACAGCAGAGAGAAAACTGTATCTCCCTTTTCCCCGAAAATGAATTTTTTATGAATCTAACACTTTGAATCCTGCCCTTATAGTTTCCAGTATAACGCAACCATTTTTTTTATTTTAAAGATGTTTATTTTTGTATCACTGAAAAGAACATGCCTCCAAAAAAAAAGTGTGTGTGGATGACTATCACCCCACAAGCTATTTTATGACGTTACCACTGTCGCCCAAAAAAAAAAAAAAAAATCAAAGCCACGGGTGGTTTGAATATAATTATTTTAGCAGAATATATCTCCATGCAATCTAGGCCATAAAGGTAAAACAATGGGGGAACATGCTCTATTTTAAAAGCACTTCTGGGTGCATCTCACGCTGACCTTCACTGTCTCCTTGCCAACAGCAATCTTTCCAAAGAACTGATTTACATATTTGTAGTTGGGTCGGAGTAAACACACACATAAACCCTAACCCATGTTCCTGTCGGCTTCACAGCGCTTCAGGGCCAACATGTGACCTTAGAGACTAGAGTAAACAGCATCTCTGTATTCACAGCACCTAAACGTCAGGTGAATCACGTGATTATATATATACACAGTCAAACCAAACATTATTCAGACACCAGATTTAATTTTTTACTTTTTTTTACTAGTGTGTGCAGGACACTATAGTTCATTTACATAAGTGAGGAGCGCAAAATAAAGCAAACTGTGACATATTATACCCAAAAAGTCTTCATACAGTGACTACCAGTAATTATTTTTTTTAAAATGGGATCAAAAATTATTCAGACACTTTGTCCTGATCATGTTTTGCTGAAGTGTTTTTTCTTTAATTGCTAATGTGATCTTTTTACACCACAGACTGAACAAAATGAAGCATTGCTTGGTAATTGGTTGAGCTAAATTGGTGTTATCTAATTGTGTGCACTGATAAAAATGATTTTGTGGTCAAATAAATACTATATAATTTACATGAAAAAGTTAGTTCAGGCAAGAATAAAAAAAAAGGTAAATTCTATATTAGTACTAAATATATACCAAATTTATAAAATGAAGTAAAACTACTCAAATGTTCTGATACTGGTGTTCCCATCATGCACTGGGCTTTGAATAATTAATTAGGTTGATTTTTCACTGTTTTCCAGCTGTATTTACACTGTTTAATCAATGCTTGTGTTGATAGGATTAGTAACTTGCCATTTTGTGACATTTGGAGTTAATTTTCTACTCAAAATGACACATTCAAACACAAAACGATCCATCAAATGTTACCGTCATTGTATATTGTCTAATATTGAGGTCTCTGCGGTCATTATAATACATCATTTCTGAGTTGTATTTATGATGTCTCACACAATATCTAATATATTAATTACTTAGATGTTTCACTGTTATATTGTTTGAGTGAAATGAACAGCGAAGGAAACTTCAACTAAATAGATATATCTCAACCTTTTAGTAGCCAAGTTAAAATTACTTAATTTCTTTGTTCTTTCACTTAACTTAAAGTTGAATTTACTTTATTCCATATGGGAAATTTACTTTAAAAATATGCATGTGAAATTTGCTTAAATAATATTTTTATAACGCAAAAACTTGCAAAACAAAAATTAAGTCAATTTTACTTATTGCTTTTTTCATTGTAGTTAAATTTAACAGCTGACAAATATTCAACATAATTCATGAGACAGTCTAACAGAGAAATATCAACTGATTCTTGTCATACTTTATTGCCATTTTCTAAACAATAGCGAATAAACTGTGATAATGTGAGAAATGTTGAAGGTGTCTGAATACATTTTGGTTTGACTGTGTATATATATAACTATATATTCATTTATTTTTTTGAAGAAAAAGTGCATGATGCTTGAGCCATGATATTGCACCACAATGCTAGATGGTTAGGCTAAGTGATTGATAAAGTGTTATGGGTAGTTGCTTGGTTTTTACTTACTGGCTCAGTGACCCAACATTAAATGTCTATGATCTTCTAGTCCACGTCTCAGTCCCTCCTTTAATGCATAATGCTAAGCTTAGAGGTGCTTATGTTGTTGTCTGGGAACTTATCTAACACTGGTTATTCTTTTACACCCTGATGGTGCAAATTTTAAATGCTTTATCTATTTTCTTACAGCTACTTTATATTTTCTATTATTTTTGCTGCACATCAGAACAATATTCTTTGGTTTTACTCATTGTGATGGATGACTAAGGGAATTTGTATTCATATTTATATTCCTGTGAAACATGAAGACATCGCAGGACAATTTTATGCTCATAGTCACATGGTGTGCTAGTAAAAAACTTAAATATGAATGGGAATATATTTCAGAGATACAGTATTTTATTCAAGGATTTCTAGGGGTGCCAATAATTGTGGCCAACATCCATTGGAGAATGAAAGATCAAAATAAAAAAAACAATGCAGATTTATGTCTGCATTAGTGTCAATGAACGAACGCCAGTTATGAGAAAAAAATTAAACTAATTTAGTTTAACATTAATATTTAAAACCTTTGATGTAGACTTGATACTCTACCATGTGTGTTATCTTTTATTTTAATCTGTAACATTATCTGAGTGAGGATGATCATCAGCAATGCACTTGATTTGCCATGCAGTTTATTTTTTAATATTATTTAGTTTATTGCTGCATAACCTCTTTTTTTGTCTAGAGAATAATGCTACTCAATCATTGCTCAAACCCAGTGGACTCGCTTAAGTTATTAAAACCATTTATTTTTAAATAATCAATCATCTTTGGCTTGAAAATATTCTAAATATATTAATAATAATATTTAAAATGTTTAATACAAAAATGTGTGTGTGTGTGTGTGTGTGTGTGTGTGTGTGTGTGGTGTGTGTGTGTGTGTGTGTGTGTGTGTGTGTGTGTGTGTGTGTGTGTGTGTGTGTGTGTGTGTGTGTGTGTGTGTGTGTGTGTGTGTGTGTGTGTGTGTGTGTGTGCTCAGAAAAGTCAATGCCACATGAGCATAACAGCTGCAGATGATCATCAGAAACATACAGATGTCATATTGTTGATATCTGTATCTGAAGCATGAGCCGTAAAGACTCCGCCCACTCCGGGAAACAGCGGCTCATTTGCATTTACAAACACACAGAATGCAAGGCTTGGGTCAAACCGCAGATGGGTCTTGATCATAACTGCATTGAATGTCAAATATATGTTTTAATGATACAATGAAATGAATTGGAAAATAATTGTTTTATTGACGATATACTAAAATACATTTTACGGAGTATTTATGGAGTTAATTGAGACATAATAGTGAATATTCAGGTTTTTTTTTAAATATAGCTCTCAGACTAAGATGACACTAAGCAAAATCTCAACAATACAGCAGAAACACAGCAGCGCTAATTACCAAAATGTGAGTGTTATGAGAATCTGCTCTTCTAGCAATTTTAACAATGTCTAGAATGATACTGACCACTATCATGTAGATCTATTCATATATTTTCAGACTGTCATTTTTAAAATAATCCCAATATTGACAGATTTTTCAAACGACATTATTGCTATGGTCTATTAAAAAGCCCTCTTTTGTTTTTTTTATTTGATCAGAAAAAATAAAACTTGATGAGTGTATTGACCATTGTTATCGTAACGGTATAAACTAAATAGCTTTTTTTTTTTTTTGATACAAAGTTATGTACACATAGGTATTTTACTAAAATACTAACATGAAAAATAAAGTCTGCCTACACAAATGGATTATAAACTGCAAGAGACAGTGAGACGCCGATCATTTACATAGTTATGAAAATGGCATCCTCTGTTCCCAACACCAAAATCTAGAATAAAATTGGGTGAGTTTGATGACATCTCAAACCAAGCATTTCCCTTCTCGATTTGAATTTGAGGCGCGACAGGATCAGGATATCGATCTCCCAGAGTATTCCTCACATTTTTCCTTTTGCTCTGTAAAATGGCAACAAGGCATTGATATTAATATGGTAAAACTGTAGGGATATTGGCACAGTAAAGGTAATTTAGTTGTTTGAGCATGTTCTCACCCTGCAGGAGCAGCTCGACCTCCTCGTTGTTCTCCACAGCCACTGGCCTCAGGATCATAGCAAAGAAGATCGCCACAAATATCACCTGTCATCCAGAACAGTTATGAAAGAAAATCTCAATTGTATTTCCTAGACATCCGAATAAAATTAAACTGAGAGCAAACAGAGACAGTTGCTTAAAGGAATAGTTCACCTAAATAATGAATAAATAAATGTACTTATTCATATTCAGTACTCACATTCATACTACTCATTACTTAAAGGGATAGTTCACCCAAAAATGTAAACTCTGTCAGTAATTACTCTCCCTCATGCTGTTCAACCCCGTAAGACTTTCCTTCATCTTCGGAACACAAATTAAGATATTTCTGATTAAATCTGAGAGCTGGGTCACTCCTCCATAGGCTTCTAAGGGATTGAAACTTGACAGCCCAGAAAAGTTATTAAAGAAATCGTTAAAATAGTCCAAATGGCTACAGAGACTCAATCTTAAGTTTATCAAGCGACGAGAATACTTTTTGTGCGCAAAAAACAACAACAATAACGACTATATTCAAGTATTAATTTCCTTCTCTGTCGGCCTCGAGTGAGTTCACGTAGTGTAACAGCGCAGCGCTTCTGTGTTGTACGTCACACGCGTCACACACACATGACCAGCATCGGCCAATAGTGAGCCTGCGTGTGACGTAAAACACAGAAGCGCTGCGCTGTTACACTACGTGAACTATCTCGAGGCCGACAGAGAAGGAAATGAATACTTAAATATAGTCGTTATTAGGGCCCGAGCACCGATGGCGTGAGGACCCTCTTGGAATTGCTCTGTTTATTATTGTAGTTTGATTTTTTGCGCACAAAAAGTATTGTGCGCTGGCAAGTTTCAATCCCTTAGAAGCCTATGGAGGAGTGATCCAGCTCTCAGATTTAATCAAAAATATCTTAATTTGTGTTCCGAAGATGAACGAAGGTCTTACGGGGTTGGAACAACATGAGGGTGAGTAATTACTGACACAATTTTCATTTTGGGGTGAACTATCCCTTTAAGAATGCATTATTCATTTACTAGTTATTTTACAGAAAGATTTACAATAAATTACAACTTTCTAAAATTGTATTAGATTTACAAATTTTACTTTTAAGGACCCTGATATACTTCAAGTGAAATCGAAGAACAAACTGGTGTGACGTCATTTCAAACAAAATGAAATTTGTTTGGAGTTTGAAACGGCTGGAAATTTCCAGAAAAGTTCACTCCGGCTGGTAAATGTCTCTGAACTCCCATTGGTCAGTGTGGTGATGATGTAATAGGTGGGTGTGACTCTGAGGCTCCGCCTTCTTTGAGGTGTAAATATTCTCCGGTTCACTTCTTCTGTTCAGTTCGTCGAGGTCAGACGTCAGTAAAAATACTGAAGTTGAAACAAGACTTTTATTTTATTTTATAATTTTTTTTATTTTAAACGCCAGTGCTCGAGAGCGATTCGGCAGCGCAGGTTTTTTTAAATATCTTTTTAGTTAAGATGCTATTTGTGCTATAGTACGGAAGATCCACAGAACTGTTACTAGTATATCATTTCGCAAATAGTTTGTTTCTGAATAAAAAAGATGTCGACAGTGTAATGTACTTGCTCTGGTTCTAGTTTTGGATGAAGAGATATGCTTGTTGTCGTTTGTTATCGTTGTACAAGCACAATTTGACGGTTGGTCGGTGTGGTATTTGTCCCGCCCCTCCTCCACTGTGATTGGATGGCTGGGTAAAAAGTGACAGTGATGAGCGCTGCGTTTTACCCAAAGTTGAACATTCTTCACATGCCTCGTCACGCTGCTGCCATTTTAAAAAATCCCACTGAAAACAATTGGAAAAATGCACAAGCCTCGGGAAAAAATGCTCTAGTGGACACAAGGCCTAAAGCAATCTACTGCTACTGTCTACTCTACAAATGATCCAGAATGCTGCAGCTCGTCTTGTCTTCAACGAGCCTAAAAGGGCCCACGTCACTCCTCTGTTCATCTCTCTGCACTGGCTACCACTCGCTGCTCGCATCAAGTTCAAGGTGTTGACGCTTGCTTACAGATTGACCACAGGTTCAGCTCCCTCCTACTTTCACTCGCTATTACAAGTCTACATCCCTACCAGAAGCCTACGATCGGTCAATGAGCGGCGGCTCGTGGTACCATCACAGCGAGCCACAAAATCACTCTCCAGAACTTTCTCATTCACGGTTCCGTGCTGGTGGAATGATCTGCCCAGCCTCATTCGGAATGCAGAATCCCTGACAGCATTCAAAAGACAACTGAAAACTCATCTTTTCAGGGAGCACTTAACATAAAAAAAAATAAAAAATAAAAAAAATAAAAAAAAACTTTCCCTTTCCTTTAAATCCTCCCTTGCTTGGCTTATACTACTCCGAGCTATGTGTGAACTTTGTACTTTGAGCACTTCTTGCGTTGTTTTTGCCTTTTTACGATGACTCGCTTGGTTTTGTCCTCAGTTGTAAGTCGCTTTGGATAAAAGCGTCTGCTAAATGACTAAATGTAAATGTAAATGTAAACCACTGGTCATGTGTTTCAAACTACTTTAAAGGATTAGTTCACTTTAAAAAAAACTTTTGCTGATAATTTACTCACCCCCATGTCATCCAAGATGTCCATGTCTTTCTTTCTTCAGTCGAAAAGAAATTAAGGTCTTTGATGAAAACATTCCAGAATTTTTCTCCATATAATGGACTTCAATGGGACCCAAAACGGTTCAAGGTCCAAATGGCAGTTTCAGTGAAGCTTCAAAGGGCTTCAAACGACACCAGACGATGAATGGGGGTCTTATCTAGAGAAACCATCGGTCATTTCAAAAATAAATAAAAAAGTTTAGGTTTTATAAGCACAAATGCTCGCCTTGCTCTGTTCTGTAATGCACGTTCATGTGACATCACGTAATATGCAATTACGTTGAAAAGGTCATGAACGAACATCGTCTGGTGTCGTTTAAAGCCCTTTGAAGCTGCACTGAAACTGTCATTTGGACCTTGAACCGTTTGGGTCCCATTGAAGTCCATTATATGGAGAAAAATCCTGGAATGTTTTCATCAAAAACCTTAAAGGGTACCTATCATGGAATTTTGAAAATTACCTTTCATGTAGTGTGTAACATAGATCTAAGTGAACGAAAACATCCTGCAAAGTTTTAAATATGAAAGTTCACCGTATACAAAGTTATTATCTCTCAAAAGTAAGAGTCGACTCTGAGTCGTTGATATGAATCGATAGACGAACGATGCACTTTCGTACGTCACTTGTCCAAGTTATTTGAATAAGATACGCCCACTCATTGCATTAGGAGACACCAGGGAAAACATCATGTCGACGAGACGCTGCTGTGTTTTGAAGTGCGACGCAAAAGCAAACTTATTTCATCTGCCCAGTGAGGAGCATTTGAAGACAGTGGCTACAGTTCATAACTATACCACAGAAGTATTATAGCCCGAACTCGTTCTGTGTTCGCGTCATTTTGAAGATGATTGCTTCACAAACCTAAATGCTATAAAGTATGAATTTGCGAGCCGGCTGATACTGAAGGAGGGAGGTTCAGTACCGAGTTTATTTGGATCAGCTTCCTTCTCCGAATCACAATCTGTAAGTAGGCTGTTGCTTTTATGTTTGTATCATGTTCTATAATTATTTTGTGTTTGTGTACGCACAGGCACAGCGCAGCTTCTAGCAGCTAACTTAGGTCTTCAATGTCAATTGTATTGAAATATGTGAAGTGTTTGTCGTTGTTAATGGAGTTGTCACAGGGCTCTCGAGTGTCACGCATCACGCATTGAGCGTGACAGTCACTCATTTCGGTCTTTTGTCACGCTCTCCGGCCACACATTGTATTTCTCACGCTGATAAACTATTTGTAATATATTTAATATGCCGCAGTGCCCAAAACTCACTCACTGTGGAACCGGCAGGATTCAAGCGCGTCTCCTCCAGTGTTGCCAGGTCCGTATGCCTGCACTGTTTCCGCGGGTTGTTTGTGTAGTGCACGCTGGTTGACGCGATTGTTTTATCCACTGGAACATGATTGTTATTGAGGAAACACCCGGGAACGCTATTTGAATATTTTTGGCCGTGATTGGGTTAGTTTGATGAGCAATTGGGCTGGTTTTGTTGTGCAGACCTGGCAACCCTGGTCTCCTCTGGTGTTGTTCGTCTGGTGTTGTTAGCCAATCAGAAAATAGCACTGTTGTATCTGGGTAAGATCTAGCGCAACAACCAATGACACCCCGTCGGCTGGGTGTCTAACATATCACCACAGATTAGCGTCACGCAAAGGCGGGGTTTGGAAAAATGACTCGCTAAACGATTCATTTGGGAGTCGGTGAGCAAATCAGGTAAAAATAAATGCATATTATAAGACAACAAAAGTGTTTTTTGTCATTGCATGCTTGTAAAACTGTTGTTGGGGACTCCCAGAACAATATTAGGAACATTTTAAATGCCATAATAGGTACCCTTTAAAGGTGCATAACGCAGGTCTCTGAGTTTTTGCAGAACTACACCCCCTCTGGCGACAAGCGAAACTGCAACCAGAGGTGTGCACGCTCATGGAGCACACGCACACGCACGCTTGCACGAGCACGAGCTGTTCATTCATAACCAAAGGAGCATCAGCCACACAAATCTTTTGTTTACAGTCATAATGTCTTCAGAGGTTATAAAGTTATAAATCTGCAAGTCATTTTACATATATGAAAGGAAAGGCATTTGAGTAGGACCACTCTCCCTCAAACTCGGTTTTGCTGTTTGCGGTCGCACTGGCCAGTGGCCAGAACCGATGAGTAAGGGAGTGACGCGAGCACGGCGGCGGCGGCGCCACATACAACAACAACAAACCGGCATGGAGCCGAGGAGGCTATCGCAATGTTCCCGTTCTGCATACCGGGACCTTAATAACGGAGTACGAACGGCGGCGTTGAAAGACTATGGTGGAAAGTCTAAAGTAATATGATGGAAGAAGATAGAAGAGCAGAGCGCAGGCAAAGGACACAAGGCTACCGGTAGGCCATACACACAAACATAGTTAGCATCTTTTATGGGACATGTTTTATGTTTCATGTTGTACTATTCTTCCGAAGACAATTCCTAGTTTATGAACCTGTTCACTGACAATGGTAACGTTAGTCAAATCAATTCTGATTGTACATTTATCTAGCTTAGGCTAAAGCATTACACATTTTACGCATCGTCATTTGTTGTCATAGATTTGCCGCATCAGACATTAGAGACTGGGGTATATCTTACCGTTTTATCAAGAAAACAGCCAACTGACGATCCCGTTTGAGCCCTATAGCAGACCGGAGATCTATCCATTTGTTGAAAGCCTTCCCGATGCTGACTCTCGTCTTGTCTTATTCCGACGCCTGACTCCAATTTGGCCCTTTTGGTCAATAACTACACAAAAGTTTTCTTTTCTTTGTCTTACGTGGAGTTTGCGTTGGGGTTTGGAATGAACTACAAGCCGGTCTCTTTGAATCCATCTTCTACTTTTGTCGAAAGTTGACTAAAGTTTTGTCGCTCGAGTTGTCTTCGCTGATACGGAGAATGGCGGCTCATAAATAACAAACCTCCGAGACATCGCCTGGTGAGCGTGAACGCGCATGACGTCACGCCCAGTCTCAGATTCGAGCCCGAATCCCTCTTATTTATTTTACTGTACAGGACTATAGAGGCAATCTCAGTGATCAGAGAAGGGCTCATTCAGCCCATCAGGCAATTGTTTACGCATGTATGGGTTAAAAAACGGGTATTTTTAACATGAAATGTTGCGCAATGCACCTTTAATTTCTTTTCGACTGAAGAAAGAAAGACATGGACATCTTGGATGACATGGGGGTGAGTTTTTTTAAGATTTTTTAAAAGTGAACTACTCCTTTAACGTGAGTACTTTTGTCCTTTTTGGAGCTTGACAGCCTTTGGTCACTGTATGAAAGAAAAAACAGCTGTATGAATATCGTTCTGTGTTTCTTTTGTGTTCCAGTAAAGAATAGCAGATTTGTGGGTGAGCTATTCCTTTAAGTCTCTTGCTTCTCTTCTCTAAAAGATAATTTTTCCTGAGAAAAAGACCCCAGTAATCACACTGCTTCTTACCTTAAGGGGCTGCAAGATGAAGATGCTTTGGACAAGAGATAATGTAAGAGTGATCACCCACTGTATGGATGAATCCCTTCCGTACTGGAAACCATAAAGCAGGGTAAAGAAGGTGGAAAAAGCGCTCATGGCAAAAAGCAGGAACCAGCCAATAAAAAGAAACCACCAAGGCAACCACCATCCCTGTTTCTTCTTCTCTACTTGCACAGTTGGTTGGCTGGAACAAAATTCACACAAAAAAACAACGGTAACACTTTAGATTACAGTACTAAATTTACAGTCTACCTTTCGGAAATTATCATGCACCTATAAAGTATGTATGCGTAGGTATAAGGGAATAAATTATTTATACTGGAAATTATTCAGCTTATTCTACTGTTCCGATAGGCAACTATATCTTACGCAATTTAGCGAGAACATCCACTGCGTATAGATTTGTAATAGTGTACCAATACATCTCGGCCTTTTTAAATTACAGGTTACATATCTATGGAAGCTGGTTTCCGCCAGAGAATAAAACATTTTAAAAAGATATTTGCGACTTATTTTCTTACAATTGCAAGTTTACAGAATTTCGTGATATAAACATGCATTTCTGAAAAAAAAGTCAGAGTTGCGAGTTTATTTCTCGCAATTGCAACTTTATATCACGCAATTCTGACTTTATATTACGTAATTCTGACTTTATAACTCCCAATTGCAACTTTATATCACGCAATCCTGGCTTTTTATCATTCCCTTTTCTTTAAAAAAAAGTCTGAATTGTGAGATAAAAACTTGCGATTACCTTTTTAAATTTTTTTTATTCTGTGGCGGAAACAAGCTTCCCTACATATAAGTGCATTTATACAGCATTTTTTTGGTATAAAAAGCACAGATTTTAACAGTACTTCCTAAAAGTTCTTGAGTTGTCATTTTTAATACATTTACTATAAGAGAAGCGGCAGAGGTGACAGTCCTGACCTTTGTGGAGTGAGCTGGACAGACGCTATCTCAGCTTTCTTCAGCAGAACACTGACCGTTCCACGAGCCTCCCGAAGCTCTTCATTAAGAAAGAAACCCTTTTCTCCCACATGCTCCAGTAGGTGAGAAAGGTGGCTTAGCGAATACAGCACGAAGCGGCTGCAATACGACCAATGAGGGTCACCAACACTTTCCACTAAATGGGAACACACAACGGAGCTATGATGAGTCCGTGTATAATATAAAGCATGCACATTTGAAAAAAAATTCTAATGAAAGAGTACTTAAAGGCAAAGAATGTAGTTTCTGTGATACTTGTGACACCTAGTGGAATTACAAAAATAAGCATATTTTCAAACAACCTTGCAAAACTTCCTCAACTCAAACATCACAAACACTGCTTTTATGGGTGCTTGTGAAGGCTTGCTACAGTAGATATGCCCCAAAGTCTGCCTGCTACTTTAGCCACGCCCCAAAGTTTACGCCTGCTACAATAGCCATGCCCCAAAGTTTACGCCTGCTACAATAGCCATGCCCCAATGTCTGCCTGCTGCAGTAGACATGCCCCCAAACCCTCTGCCTGCTACTTTAGCCACGCCCGAAAGTTTCCGCCTGCTACAATAGCCACGCCCCAATGTCTGCCTGCTGCAATAGACACGCCCCCAAACCCTCTGCCTGCTACTTTAGCCACGCCCCAAAGTTTCCGCCTGCTACAATAGCCACGCCCCAATGTCTGCCTGCTGCAGTAGACACGCCCCCAAACCCTCTGCCTGCTACTTTAGCCACGCCCCAAAGTTTCCGCCTGCTACAATAGCCACGCCCCAATGTCTGCCTGCTGCAGTAGACACGCCCCCAAACCCTCTGCCTGCTACTTTAGCCACGCCCCAAAGTTTCCCCCTGCTACAATAGCCACGCCCCAATGTCTGCCTGCTGCAATAGACACGCCCCCAAACCCTTGCCTGCTACTTTAGCCACGCCCCAAAGTTTCCGCCTGCTACAATAGCCACGCCCCAAAGTTTCCGCCTGCTACAATAGCCACGCCCCACAGTATCCACCTGTTACAGTAGACAAGCCCCAAAGTTTCCGCCTGCTACAATTGCCACGCCCCAAAGTCTCCGCCTGCTACAATAGCCACGCCCCAAAGTCTGCGCCTTCTACAATAGCCATGCCCCAAAGTCTGCCTGCTACAATAGCCATGCCCCAAAGTTTCCGCCTGCTACAATAGCCATGCCCCAAAGTCTCCGCCTGCTACAACAGCCACGCCCCAAACCCTCCCCCTGTTACAGTACACACACCCCAAACCCTCGGCCTGCTACAATAGCCACGCCCCAAAGTATCCACCTGTTACAGTAGACACGCTCCAAACCCTCCACCTGTTACAGTAGACACACCCCCAAACCCTCCACCTGTTACAGTAGACACACCCCAAACCCTCTGCCTGCTACAGTAAACACACCCCAAACCCTCTGCCTGCTACAGTAGACACACCCCAAACCCTCCGACTGCTACAGTAAACACACCCCAAACCCTCTGCCTGCTACAGTAGACACACCCCAAACCCTCCGCCTGCTACAGTAAACACACCCCAAACCCTCTGCCTGCTACAGTAAACCACACCCCAAACCCTCCACCTGTTACAGTAGACACACCCCAAACCCTCCGCCTGCTACAGTAGACACACCCCAAACCCTCCGCCTGCTACAGTAGCCACACCCCAAACCCTCCGCCTGCTACAGTAAACACGCCACCAAACCCTCGGCCTGCTATTTTAGCCACGCCCCAATGTGTCCGCATGCTACAACAGCCAAGCCCCAAAGTCTCCGCCTGCTAAAGTAGACACGCCCCCAAACCCTCTGCCTGCTAAAGTAGACACGACCCCAAACCCTCTGCCTGCTACAGTAGACCAGCCCCAAACCTCCGCTGCAACAGTAACACACCCCAAAGCCCCGCCTGCTACAGTAACAACCATACCCAAAGTACATCCACCCCAACCTCTCTCTACAGTAACCACGCCCCAAACCCTCCCCTCCTACAGTACACCACACCCCAAACCTCGCCTGCACATAGCCACGCCCCAAATATCCCTCCTGTTACAGTAACACAGCCCCAAACCCTCCACCTGCACAGTAGACAGCAACCCCCCAAACCCCATCCCCCTGTGCAGTAGACACGCCCCCAAACCCTCTGCCTGCTACTTTAAGCCACCCCCAAGTCCCACATAACCCCTTGCCTGCTAGCAGTAGACACACCCCAAACCCTGCCTGCTACTTAGCACGCCCCAAAGTCGCTGCTACAATAGCCCAACCCCAAGTCTGCCTGCTCATAGACACGCCCCAAACCCTCCGCCTGCTACTGTAAACACCCCAAAGTTCCCTGCTCTGCCAGCCAAGTCGTATACAAAGCCACCCCAAGTCTCCACCTGTTACAGTAGACAAGCCCCAAATCGCCTGCTACATGCCAGCCTACAGTCACCGCCTGCTACAATAGCCAGCCCAAAGCCTCCGCCTGCTACAGTAGCCACCCCAAACGCCTCGCGCCCGTTCTGACCTGTACAACACCCATCCCAAAACCCTCGCCTGCTACATACAGCCAGCCCAAACCCCCCCATGTTAGTACACAACCCCCAAACCTCGCCTGCTACAAAGCCACAGCCCCAAAGTCTCCGCCTGCTACAGTAGACACGCCCCAAACCCTCCTGCCTGCTAAAGTAGACCAACACCCCCAAACCCTCCACCTGTTACAGTAGACACACCCCAAACCCTCCGCCTGCTACAGTAACACACCCCAAACCCTCCGCACTGCACAGTAACCACACCCCAAACCCTCCGCCTGCTAAGTAGACACACCCCCAAACCCTCCACTGCTAAAGTAAACACACCCCAAACCCTCGACTGCTACAGTAAACACACCCCAAACCCTCGCCTGCTAATTTAAGCCACGCCCCAAATCCTCTCGACCTGCCTCAAGTAGACACGCCCCCAAACCCTCTGCCTGCTACAGTAAACACACCCCCAAACCTCTGCCTGCTACAGTAAACACCCCCCAAACCCCGCCTGCTACAGTAACACACCCCCAAACCCTCTGCCTGCTACAGTAGACACCCCCCAAACCCTCTGCCTGCTACAGTAAACCACCCCCAAACCTCTGCCTGCTACAGTAGACACACCCCAAACCCTCGCGCTGCTAAACAGTAAACCACCCCAAACCCTCCCGCCTGCTACAGTAGACACACCCCCAAACTCCGCCTGCTACAGTAACACACCCCAAACCCTCTGCTGCTACAGTCCCCAAACCCTCGCCTGCTACTAGACACGCCCCAAGTCCCGCCTGCTACAATAGCCACGCCCCAAAGTTCCGCCTGCTACAAGTAGCCACGCCCCAAACCCTCCGCCTGCTACAGTAGACACAGCCCCAAACCCTCCGCCTGCTACATAGCCACCCCCAAACCCTCCGCCTGCTACAGTAACACACGCCCCAAAGCCTCGCGCCTGCTACATAGCCAGCCCCAAAGTCCGCCTGCTACAATAGCCAGCCCCAAAGTCTCCGCCTGCTACATAGACACGACCCCAAACCCTCCGCCTGCTACAGTAAACACACCCCCAAACCCTCGCCTGCTACAGTAACACACCCCAAACCCTCCGACCTGCTACAGTAACACACCCCAAACCCCGCCTGCTACAGTAGACACCCCCAAACCCTCCGACCTGCTACAGTAACACACCCCAAACCCTCCACCTGCTACAGTAGAACACACCCCAAACCCTCCGCCTGCTACAGTAAACACACCCCAAACCCTCCGCCTGCTACAGTAAACACACCCCAAACCCTCTGCCTGTTACAGTAGACACACCCCAAACCCTCCGCCTGCTATAGTAACCACACCCCAAACCCTCCGACTGCCACAGTAGACACGCCCCAAACCCTCTCCCTGCTACAGTAAACACAACCCAAACCCTCCGACTGCCACAGTAAACACGCCCCCAAACCCTCGGCCTGCTATTTTAGCCACGCCCCAAAGTCTCCGCCTGCTACAGTAGACACGCCTCCAAACCCTCCGCCTGCTACAGTAGACACGACCCCAAAGTCTCTGCATGCTACAATAGCTAAAATAACATTGATTTGAGTAATATGTATCATGAGTAAATGTAAATGACACTAACATAATGCTTAATATAACACATAGAAATGAAATGTGTAGTAATAATCAAGGAACCTTGCATAATCTGAAGGACGTCATTCACTTTATTCAGGGCCCAGAAAAGATCACCACTTGTCTCAGGCCGTATCTCTTTGGCAGCCAGATTGTTTTTTGGGCTTTTGCTGAGATGATTTAACAGTCCTATGGTTTCCTAAGAGTAAGAACAGAACATTCACACATAATGCATACAATACATACTCAAGAGAGCAGAGTTATGAGAGAAAGAACAGTTATTATGCTTCAAGTACATTCATGATGGTGTTCATAGACACAGCAGCAGCTCCTTTAGTTTTCTTAGAGCCAGCCTTGTCTTTCTTCAGGAGAATGCGTGGTTTGATGTGTCTGAAGATAGTAATGATGAGGATGTTGATGGGGAACATGAAAAGGCCGCTCTCTATGGCTACCATGAACTCCTGCCATGTCAGCGCAAAAGAGCCTGTAAAATTCAAGAAAATATTGTGTACAGATGTATATTTTCAGTAAATTATAAAAACATATATATATATATATATATATATATATATATATATATATATATATATTATATATATATATATATATATTAGTGCTGTCAAAGCGTGTTAACACATGCAATTAATTAAATAATGGCTGTTGAAGCTTAAAAGTTTATGTGTAGTAAATTCTATGTTGAATCAAATTAAATATTTTTTTTCTAAAGCTATTTTTCTTAATGTCTATTTGATGCTTTTTTTAATTTAACACAATAATACATTTAAATGATCTTTTGGGGGTAATTACTCAATCTTATTACTTAATCTTATTAAACACAAATTTATTGCACATCAAATTTGGTTAAGTATTGATATATATTGAGAGATTATAAAATATTTATGTGTAATTAACATAAATTATTAAGCAACCGAACAGAACATGCATCCTCAAAGCGTGACTCTCTCAAACACAATGTGTTGCATAAAAATACCAGAGTGAGACGTCACATTTGAGCGTTACATAATCTCAGCAAATGAAACATGCAGCAGGGAAGTTTTCGGACCTATCTTTAGAAGGACAGGAGACTCTTGATCAGTGGGAATGTTCCAGAACATGATGTTAATGGCCATGGTGCAGAGCAGAAGAGACATGCAGCACGAGACTCTCTGCACGCGTGTGAAAGGACTGCGCCGGGGCGGGTCCACGATCGACACCCAGATGTGCTCGTCCCGGAAGCCTGAAGATGTCCGGGTCTGGAAGATATTCCTGGGATGGGGTGGTTTAGTTAGGAAGGTAACATGTATCCAAAATATTTTGATATGTACACTAGCACTCTACGGTTTGGTTGATTCACATTGTCTTGAAAGCTTGTTGTGCTGAATATAGTGCTGATATTGGGTACACTTTTCGATGGTCCACTGACCACTTTAGACATTCTCCTAACTACAAGTAACTTTGCAACTACATGTCAACTAGCAGTCAGTATAGTATCAGTAGACTATCTGCTTAATATCTGCTAACACTTTATTTTGACAATCCACTTTAGACATTCAACTAACTACAAGTAACTTTGCAACTACACGTCAACTAACTCTTATTATAGTATCAGTAGACTATCTGCTTAATATCTGCTAACACTTTATTTTGACAATCCACTTTAGACATTCAACTAACTACAAGTAACTTTGCAACTATATGTCAACTAGCAGTCATTAGAGTATCAGTAGACTGTCTGCTTATTAATATCTGCTAACACTTAATTTTGACAATCCGCTTTAGACATTCAACTAACTACAAGTAACTTTACAACTACATGTCAACTAGCAGTCATTATAGTATTAGTAGATGCTTTTATGCTAACTTTATTTTGACAATCCACTTTGGAAATTCAACTAACTACAAGTAACTTTGCAACTATATGTCAACTAGCAGTCATTAGAGTATCAGTAGACTATCTGCTTAATATCTGCTAACACTTTATTTTGACAATCCGCTTTAGACATTCAACTAACTACAAGTAACTTTACAACTACATGTCAACTAGCAGTCATTATAGTATTAGTAGATGCTTTTATGCTAACTTTATTTTGACAATCCACTTTAGACATTCAACTAACTACAAGTAGCTTTGCAACTATATGTCAACTAGCAGTCATTATAGTATCAGTAGACTGTCTGCTTAATATCTGCTAACACTTTATTTAGACAATACACTTTAGACATTCAACTAACTACAAGTAACTTTGCAACTATATGTCAACTAGCAGTCATTAGAGTATCAGTAGACTGTCTGCTTATTAATATCTGCTAACACTTAATTTTGACAATCCGCTTTAGACATTCAACTAACTACAAGTAACTTTACAACTACATGTCAACTAGCGGTCATTATAGTATTAGTAGATGCTTTTATGCTAACTTTATTTTGACAATCCACTTTAGACATTCAACTAACTACAAGTAACTTTGCAACTATGTCAACTAGCAGTCATTAGAGTATCAGTAGACTATCTGCTTAATATCTGCTAACACTTTATTTTGACAATCCGCTTTAGACATTCAACTAACTACAAGTAACTTTGCAACTATATGTCAACTAGCAGTCATTATAGTATCAGTAGACTGTCTGCTTAATATCTGCTAACACTTTATTTAGACAATACACTTTAGACATTCAACTAACTACAAGTAACTTTGCAACTACATGTCAACTAACTCTCATTAGAGTATCAGTAGATGCTTAATATCTGCTAACTTTATTTTGACAATCCACTTTAGACATTCAACTAACTACAAGTAACTTTGCAACTATATGTCAACTAACTCTCATTAGAGTATCAGTAGATGCTTAATATCTGCTAACTTTATTTTGACAATCCACTTTAGACATTCAACTAACTACAAGTAACTTTGCAACTACATGTCAACTAGCTGTCATTAGAGTATCAGTAGACTATCTGCTTAATATCTGCTAACTTTATTTTGACAATCCACTTTAGACATTTTACTACAAGTAACTTTGCAACTACATGTCGACTTATTCTACTAACCCGAACCCTAACAGGCTACTAATACTTAGTTAGTTGACCTGTAGTTGCAAATTTAAAATTGTAATTATAATTGACACATTTTATAGTGAATTTAAAAGTAATGCATTACTTTACTAGGTACTTGAAAAAAGGTAATCTGATTACGTAACCCCAACACTGTTAAAGAATGAGTACTTGTATCCAAACTTTTGACTGGTCGTTCAGGTATTTGTTAATAATTAAACATATAGTTTTTGGCATTAAGATGAGTTTTGGTCGATCGGATTACAAGTGTACGACGCTGAATACAGGTGTAAACAGGGTCTAAAACGTTTTGAGCTTGTCCACTTACTACCTCTTACTACAGAGGTAGTGGGAAACACATCGCTTTCGTATATGCTCATGTGGTCGCATGTGTTCAAACAGCCACAATAGACCGTCTTCTCTCTGTCTGCTGATCTAATGCGTGAACATTATGGGAAGAGCTCTAGTCAGACGGTATTTAAACTGTCGGCTGAAGACCCAAGTTTAGTTCGAAGACAAAAAACATACCAAACACAATGTTCTCCCACCATTCCTGATCTCTAACACACACTCACAGCGTTTAGTCTTGCGTCTGTCAGAGCAGAAACTAAAGCTGATGCTCTCCGTATGTTTTCTGTTGTCTCTTCATATGTAAATTGAGTTTATTTTATCCATTAGATCGAAAAATCTGAAGAAAAAAAAACATTTACCCACCCATAGACCCTCCCCTCGAAGAAATCAGGACAGAAGTGGTTGAAAGTGTACAAAAGAGATGGATTAAAACACCAGGTGTAAACAGGAATGTGTCTGTCTCTCATCTACTTGTGATCCGATCAACCAAAACACATCTTAATACCAGGTGTAAACAGAGAATGTAAGTTTTTACCCAAAGCTTGCGATTTCGTTCATCTTGGCTGAGTTGAAGGTCCTCTTGCACGTTTCGCCTCTCAGCCAGGAGGAGCACAGAAAGTGTGAGACCTCCAGCGTCTGTAGATCCTGCGCCTGCACTTTATCCAAGTACCTGACGGAGAAAATGCTGATGCTTTAGACGTATGCAACACAATTCATTCATAGGCATATTTCTCTCACCCATCACTGCAGCTTCAAAAGATACAGATACAATAATAAATGTTTGGAAAAGCATATTAGATTTCAGATTCATTCTTTATTGTCCTCGATAGAGGAAATGTATTTTCACAGACTGTACCAGGAGCATTCAACACGCATAATATGCACATACTACACAGAATACACATATTTTTGTACACATAAATATACATATTGCACCAAAATAAAATTTTAAAAATCACGCATTCTGTGATTTCAACACTTTTGTAATTGAGAGTACAAAACTTTTCCCTAGGCATGATTTTTTAAATGTATTTATTCATTAAAGAGTTATTATTTGGACCCACTGTATATTAAGTGTATTTAACTACTATGTACGTACTCACATTTAAATTATTCATTTGATGCAATGCACTTATTGTGTGCATACATGTTTTTACATTGTAAAAAATATGTACATGTAATTACAGCTGTAATTATACGCCTTTAACCCACTCTTAAACCTAAACCTGTCTTAACCTTACCCGTATCCTCTACTGCAGTACAACATCAATATAATAAATTATGGAAGCTTGTTTCCATCACAGGATAAAACAGTTTAAAAGATAGTTGCGACTTTTTATATCACAATTGCGAGTTTACATCTCTTTACATTTATTACATCAGTTATAAAGTCAGAATTGTGAGATATAAAGTCAGAATTACATGATATAGTTGCAATTGCGTGATATAAAGTCAGAATTGTGAGATATAAAGTCAGAATTGCATGATATAGTTGCAATTGCGTGATATAAAGTCAGAATTGTGAGATATAAAGTCAGAATTACATGATATAGTTGCAATTGCGTGATATAAAGTCAGAACTGCAAGATATAAAGTCAGAATTGCAAGATATAAAGTCAGAATTGCATGATATAGTTGCAATTTTGAGATATAAATTTAGAATTGTGAGATATAAAGTCAGAATTGCAAGATATAAAGTCAAAATTGCATGATATAGTTGCAATTGCGTGATATAAAGTCAGAATTGCAAGATAAAGTCAGAATTGCATGATATAGTTGCAATTTTGAGATATAAATTTAGAATTGTGAGATATAAAGTCAGAATTGTGAGATATAAAGTCAGAATTGCATAGCCTATAGTTGCAATTGCATGTTATAAATTCAGAATTGCAAGATAAAAAGTCGCAATTACCTTTTTTATTTTTTATTCTGTGGCGGCAACAAGCTTCCGTAATAAATACCATTGCACCGAACAATAAATATTTTACTTGATGTATCCACAAAGTAGTTATATACCTAATATAAAGTGAGACCTTTAAGATGAAATGAAATACAAAAGGAATACTATAAGCCACACAAAATACTCAGCTGATTTTAAAGTGTACTCTGTTTCTGCCTTGCTATGCAAACATAAGAAAACCCATGCAAAAAGCAAGGAAATACAGACACCTACCAATCAGGGCTTCTCCCCGAGTTGTCATGCGATATCTCAATGCTCTGCAGTTCTCCGAGAGAGAAGGGTATACTGAGCAGAAACACGTCCACACCTCCTCTCTCAAACACGGGCTTCTCAGGGTCAGACATGTGGTAAGATTCACTCTGTCCTTCGCTGAACTGGAGGGTCACCATTACCTGGCGAAAGGAAGACTTTAGTAATGCGCCTTTTAAAGGAATAATAAATACTAATCTCACCTTTGCAGTGGTGCCAGCCCCTCTTCTGTGGCCGGTCTGCACGTATAAAAGGTAGTTGTATTGGGCACACGGATGATTGTCCTCCAGAAGAGTCATCTTGCGCTGTGGACACAGACATTTAATCACGTTTCAGACGTATGTTACTGGTTGATACAGTGGGATCGGCTGATCTCTCTATAGCATTAACCCTAAAATAGGCGATACATTTTGTGGGGAGAGGCAGGATAAATGTAGGTCTCATTTCTTGGTTTCATGTTGAAAGGCTGTTTGTTGTGAATATTTAGATCTGGTTACTTCGTTCATACATTCTTTATTTAAATAATGAGTCGCGTTTAAAAACAACATGACCACCTGTAGTGGGAAATTTACTCACCTTCAGATAAATGTTTAAATATTTACCATATTTGGAGGGGTCTTACATGTTTAAAACATTGTTTTTAAGTGTTAGCTTATTTAGTTTATGTTGAAATTTTATTAAATGACATTTTTCATAATCTGTGTGTAAATGTTTGTGACTCCCAGGATACATCGCCCCTTTGTGGGGTATAAATTAAGCGAAAAAAGAATAAAAAAACATTTATTCTCTCATATCTTAAAACTTAACATTCTTCGTAAAATTCTGTTGAACAATAAGTATAATGCCTTTTTTGTGAATATATTAGCCTATTAATATAATAAGAACATTTCTAGGGCCTATAAATTATGAATATGACCAAAACTTTTCTGAAAAACCTGTTGTACAATCTACTTCATGCCTTCTGTCCTCTGGCATACTTTTTTATCAAGTGAAATCTTTTTTGATCAGACAACTTTAATGATTTTTATAAAGTAAATGTAAGAATAACATTTCCTGGACTGAAGCAACTTGGGTTTACTTGATTATTCATGCATTATTTTTTAATGTTTCAAATTTGTTTAAAAAATGTTCATGTTAATGTAAATATCAAATATGACAAATCAAACTTTTGGGGAACATTTTCCATCTCTCAATTATCATTGATTTGCAATGATTTGCATGTATATGCCATAAAATAATTGTATTAATTGTGTCCTAATAAGATGGAAAATAGCAATAAACCAATTTTCTGATGTCTTGCCAATTTTAGGGTTAAAATTCTGTTTTGTGAGACATTCTCAGTAAATCCAATATATAAGAAGAGTAACAATAAAGTACGTAGTGTGTACAACTATAAACATTTACACTTGTACTTGCAAGAAAACAAACTTGCGAGTTAATTCAGTCAGAATTGTGGGATTTAAACTCGCAATTGCAAAAAAAAGAAAGAAATGGGAGTTATAAACTTGTGAAATTGTGAAAAAAAGTCTGAATTGTGAGAAACTCGCAACTGCAAAAAAAAAAAGGTCAGAATTGTGGGATTTCACCTCGCATTAAACTTGCAATTGCAAAAAAAAAGAGAAAAATGAGTTATAAACTTGGAATTGCGAGATATAAACTTGGATTGCAAGGATTTTTTTTTTAATTGCAAGTTATAAATTTGGACTTGCAAGGAAAAAAAGTCAGAATTGTGAGATATAAACTCAGAATTGCGAGGAAAATTCAGAATTGTGAGATATAAAATCGGAATTGCGGGGAAAAAAGTCAGAAATGCGAGTTATAAACTTGAAATTACGAGAAAAAGTCTAAATTGTGAGAAACTCGCAACTGCAAAAGAAAAAAGAATTGCGAGTTATAAACTTGGACTTGCAAGGAAAAAAAGTCAGAATTGTGAGATATCAACTCAGAATTCCGAGGAAATTTCAGAATTGTGAGTTCTAAACATGAAATTGCGAAAAGTCTGAATTGGGAGTCTGTTGGTGCGTTCACGTGCTATGGAAAATATGATATTTTCCACTTGTGAACTGGTATTTACCAGTGTGTTGCGTTCAAGTGCTTTTGTTGTCGTAATGTGGTAAAATAGAGATCCAAACCTGTTATTTAGCAAAAACTATTTTAGATTGCTTAAGTCATCAGCTACAGCAAGAAGATGATTTATCAAAACTCAAACGGTAAATAATATGCTGTATATTAAATTCTAGATCATGAATATTTTTACCATTCACGACTCTCGCGTTGCTCTCCGCCATTTTGAAAAGGTCAAAGGTTATCTCATCTCGGCAACTCCTGCATCAAAATATTCTACAAGCTGCCCAGTGGAGAATACCACATGAGGGGGCGTTCATGTGCATTTTCCACGTCGGCTTTTGGTATTTACCATAATTACCTGATTTTGACCAATTCTGATGTCTAAATCTGGTCTGTCCTTGAATTTACGTTTATGGGACTTTGTCAGATGTTTTATCATCCACTAGGTGAAAACCATAGAGCTTATATTCTCAACAAGCCACACGAGTGTGTGAAGAAGACAAGTAAACGTGAGTATACTGTACCGTTCTCAGAGCTTTGCGGTCGGCGTACCAGGCCCACATCACACCCACAAGGTAAAGTGCGAAGAAGCAGCTGAGTAAAACCACCACTATATAGTTCTCATTTACTGTGGAAAACAAAGCTGCAGTCTTGGAGAGATCCACTTGGTTGGGCATCACAAAGAACGAGCTCCCAAAGAACGTCGTGTGGTTGCACAAGCAGTGAGTGAGATTCGGCATTGTATTGGGACCAACCTGTGGAAAAACATCAGATCACAAATGTTATGAAAAGACAGTGTATATTATAACTGATCATCGATTATCAAGTCTTACCATGCAGCCCTCTCGACTCCAGTCTCCGAGATCCTGGTCCCAAAACAGGCACTTGGTTACAAAAACGGAGATTTGAAAGGTCAGCGTCTCACTTGAGGTGTAATCGTTCGGTAATACTGACACCTTCCATGTTCCATCGACTCGCTTGGTCATATCCGGCGTGATCAGCCAGCGATAACCATCTATTGCAATGATTTAATGATTTAAGTCTTTATCTATCCGCTCTTTAAACAGTGGGGCTGCACGATATTGAAGAAAAATGCGATATGCGGTAACTCATTAGATAATGCGATATTCGTTCGATATGCGATACGATAATGCTTAAAGTGTGTAAAATAAACTTAAATTATCTTTAAAATATATTTAAAAAATATTAACATTCTTTTTTTGACAGGAAAACATACCTTCAACTTCTGAAAGTGAACATCGGTGTTCAAAGTGTGTCAAAATCAGTCAAAAAGTGTTATTTTAACATCGGTGTAAAGCACGGGTTTCAGGTACGCATACATTAAGTTTATTTAACAACATTATCAAATGTAAAAATAAAACATTGCTTAGTTCTCTTACGAGAGTATCTCTCGTACTGCGTAATATCTTACGCTATGGGGAATACTCTTTCCTCTAATTATTGAAGCCAAAAATTATCCTTAATTTTTTAAACATGCAAAACGCTTTTGCAGCAGCAAGCAGACAAGGGCGAGACAGCTCGCGCGCCCATTGGCTGCCTTGCTGGAAAAGCAGCAGCCTATCGAGTGAGGCACTGCGTGACGTAATGACGATTTCGTCATGTCCCGCCAGTAGAGGCGTGGTCTCGCCCTATAATACCCTCGATAGCTGTATTTCCTCTGATTTTTCTACTCTTCACGCGAAGCTCACGCATCGCTGGATCCAGAGTGAGAAGTCGCGCCGTTGACTTGTAGCCTTATCAGCGGGACGTGCCATCTTCTGAAGTCGCTGGCCCAGCCGCCTTCAACCGCCGTACCTGCTGCGCTTTCCGGCGTACTATATCCTTTACTCTGCTAAGTGTGTGTGTTTGCTTACGTGACGCAACACCCATTTCTACTGTTCTAAAAGAGCTGCGTCTTTTTAAAGATGCCTTCCTGTGGTTCTTGCCGAGCCCCACTCAGCGACGAGGACCGCCACGTCATCTGCGTGTCCTGCCTGGGTGAGGATCACGCGGCCACCGCGCTCGCTGACGGCGGATGCCATCATTGTGAACGCTTGCCTATGGTGACTCTGCGGACTCGCCTAGCTTCGTTCTCCGAGCCCGCATCCCAGCCCGCCGTGATGCCGCGCCGCAAGAAGCGCCGCGCCCAGCGCGCGCCCGAGCTATTTCCAGCCCGCCAAAGCTCGCCGGTTCGCCCGCCAGCTTCGCCGGCTTCGCTCGAGTCGCTCCCAGACGGACAGCGGCCGCCGTCTGCCGCCGCGTCCGCACTTGAGCTTGACGAACTTACCGGAGACGGCATTGAAACTGAGCCGATGCGTCCGCTCTCTCAAGCCGTGGATTACATCGGCCTCGACTGAAAGGCGCTCGCGCAACTAACACGCAATAGGCTGGACGGATGCTTTCTCGGGAAAGACGAAGCTCCGTCACAGTCGAGACCCGCGCCTTTCCCCCCTGAATGGTGAGATACATTTGTGGCTAACGCTATCCGAGATGACGGAAGCTGAGCGCTCCGTGTTCCTCGACGTTCTCGCTCTGCTGGACGCCGCCCCCCTCAGCGCGGGCCCCGGCCGAGGATTGAGATAAAGCCCGAGGTCTCAAGGCCTTCCTAGTCTCTCTAGGAAAGCGACGGTGTTCAGTTCCCGCTGCGGCCGGATTTTCACCAAAACTTCTCGCTCGTTCAGTTCCAAGCAATGTGACTGTTCCAGTGTATTTCGCAGTGAGCAAGCTGGTTCCACAGCCCGCTTGCCTGCGCACAAAGGCCGTCGTTTCGGCTAACTAGCAGCGCCGCCAGGCCCGAGATCAAACACCGCGCTCTCGCTCTGCTGGACGCCGCCCCCCTCAGCGCGGGCCCGGCCGAGGATTGAGGTAAAGCCCGAGGTCTCAAGGCCTTCCTAGTCTCTCTAGGAAAGTGACGGTGTTCAGATCCCGCTGCGGCCGGATTTCCACCAAAACTTCTCGCTCGTTCAGTTCCATGCGTTGTGACTGTCCCAGTGTATTTCGCAGTGAAGCAGCCGGTGTCTCAGCCCGCTTGCCTGCGCACAAAAGCCGTTTCTATGGCTACCCAGATAAATCCAATAAAGAGTGCATTTTCTGGTGTTCCGGCCACGGCCGATGGTGTTACGAGTGTTGTAAGAATGCCCACGTCCCAGTGCCCATTCCCACACCCAGACACAGCCCGCCACGGTGCAGGGCTAGCACAAATAAAACCAACTCATGTTGGTTGTGCAGAAAATGTAGTGAACGCGCCCATACAATGCCCGCTTACACTACACGATGCGTGTCCCTTGGTTTCTGTAAAAACGAAACTAACACACATTTAGTCGGCGCGAGCCGACAGTGTTCTCAGTGCAGTAAATGTGCCCGCTGTTCCGCATTTCCTCACTGACACGCCGAATCCCACGGGATTCACCCCCGCTCGCTTTCTATGCACAACCCGTCACAGAGAAGCTGAGCGCGGCCAGGCTGCCCGCTGTGATTAGCGCGCACCTCGCACGCTGTGAACACAGCGTTGATTCAGTCGGCGCGAGCCGAGTGTTCTCCGTGCAGAAAATGTGCCCGCTGTCTCGCGCCCGCATTTCTCACAGACACTCCGAATCTCACGGGATTCGCCCCCGCTCGTCTTCTCTGCACAACCCGTCACAGAGAAGCTGAGCGCGGCCAGGCTGCCGGCTGTGATCAGCGCGCGCCTCGCACGCTGTATACACAGCAGTGATTTAGTCGCGCGAGCTGACAGTATTCTCAGTGTAGTAAATGTGCCGCATTTAGTAAATGTGCCCACATTCCCTCACACGCGCCGAATCCCACAGGATTCGCCCCGCTCGCTTTCTCTGCGCGTCCCGCCATAGAGAAGCTGAGCGCGGCCAGGCTGCCCGCTGTGATCAGCGCGCCCCCCGCCTCGAACGCTGTAAACACGGTGCTGTGTTCCCAGTACACAGGGGCTCTCGAGCCGCCGTCCTGCCGCGGCCAGAGCCCAGATTTCATTCTACCCCTAGCTATTCACGCAGATGCGTGGTCAAGGCTTCCCGGGGTATCAGAATGGGTGTTGAACACTATAACGAGAGGCTGTTCGCTACAGTTTGCTCGACGCCCCCGCCGTTATACGGCGCGAGTCGAAACTACGGTGTATAGCGAAGTGTTTCATCTACTTCGAGCCGAGATAGCGAAACTACTGAGAAAAGGGGCTATAGAACCTCTATCTCAGGGCGAAGGGGGCTTATACAGCAGATATTTTCTGGTACCAAAAAAAAAAGATGGTGGGCTCAGACCCATTCTAGATCTGCGACTGCTGAACAGAACGCTCGGGAAGCGCCAGTTCAGAATGCTTACGACCAGGAAAATCCTCGCGCAAGTGCGCCAAGGAGACTGGTTCATGTCAATAGATCTGAAAGACGCCTATTTTCAAATACAAATAGCGTCCCATCACAGGCGATTCTTGAGATTCGCCTTCGAGGGACAGGCATATCAATACACAGTCCTGCCGTTCGGCCTGTCCATAGCACCCCGTACGTTCACGTAGTGCATGGACGCGGCCCTCGCCCCCCTGAGACTTCGGGGCATGCGAGTTTTGAACTACTTGGACGATTGGCTGATTCTAGCTCGTTCACGAACGGAGCTCATAGAACACAGGGCCGCATTTCTCGAGCACCTCGAGGAGCTGGGCCTTACAGTCAATTGGGCGAAAAGCTCACTGCTCCCCAGTCGGAGAATTTCCTTTCTGGGAACAGTGTTAGACTCGCTATCCATGACAGCACGCCTGTCACCGGAGCGCGGATTGAATATTCAGCACGTCGCGAGATCCTTCCGCCACGGCTCTATAGTCCCGCTCAGAAGGTTTCAGAAAATGCTGGGTCTGATGGCCTCAGCAGCCTCCGTACTCCAGTTGGGCCTGCTCCGCATGCGCCCACTGCAGCTATGGCTAAAAGCACGAGTTCCCCCAGGGCGTGGACCGCGGGTCTATTTCGCCTCAGGGTCGACCTTCAGTGCGTTTCAGCTCTGAAACCGTGGAAAGTGACGACTGGTATCAGTCAGGTGTGAGTCTGGGGATCGCCTCGGGTGTGAAGGTGGTGTCTACGGACGCCTCCACATCGGGGCGGGGAGCGCTGCTCGAGGGCAGACCGCTAGCTGGCCTATGGTCAGTACGGGAGAAGCTCCTTCACATAAACTGCTTGGAATTAATAGCAGTCGACAAAGCGCTAAGGCGCTTCTGTCCCCAGATAATAGGCCACCACGTATTGGTCCGGTCGGACAACATGTCAGTGGTGGCGTACATAAATCGCCAGGGCGGCGTCAGGTCCCGAAACCTTTACAGGCTGACGGAACGCCTCCTGGTCTGGGCTCAGCACAACCTGCTCTCGCTGAGAGCGGCGCATGTGCCTGGTCACCTAAAAGTGGGGCCAGACAGGCTGTCCAGAAACAACGTCCCAGCAGGAGAATGGTCTCTGCACCCGCAGACGATCCAGCTGCTGTGGGAAACGTTTGGCAAAGCGCAGGTGGACCTGTTCGCGTCCCAAGAAAACGCTCACTGCCCGAGATTCTTCTCGAAAAGCCGGGACGCGCTGGCCCATGTTTGGCCCCGCCGCCCCCCCTATATGCTTTTCCCCCTGTCTCACTCCTGCCTCAGGTGTTGGAGCGAATCAGGAGGGAGGGATGCCCAGTGCTACTCATAGCTCCGCTCTGGACAAACCAGTCGTGGTTCCCTGTCCTGATGTAGCTGACCAGCGCTGCCCCATGGCCTTTACCGTTGAGGAGAGACCTCCTCTCTCAGGCGGGAGGCTCGATTTGGCATGGATTTGTGGTCCCTGCACGCATGGGCCATCAACGGGTACCCGCTGACCTCCCAGAGGGAGTGTTAAACACGATCGCGCAGGCTAGAGCCCCGTCTACCAGACGGCTCTACACCTCGAAGTGGTCTGTGTTCTCTGCTTGGTGTCAAGCGCAGAGCTTTTCACCTGTAGACTGCGGGGTTACGGAAGTGCTTTCCTTCCTTCAGGAGCTACTGGATAAGGGCAGGACCCCTTCCACGCTCAAAGTATACGTGGCGGCCATAGCAGCGTTTTTAAAACCGGTGTCTGGCCAGTCACTAGGAAAGAACGACTTAGTCGTGCGTTTCCTTAGAGGAGCTCGGAGGCTAAACCCTCCCAGGCCCCCTTCAGTCCCGACATGGGACCTTTCCACGGTCTTGGAGGCCATGAAAGGTGCCCCATTCGAGCCAATCCAGTCGTCAGACATCAAACATTTGTCTTTCAAGACAGCGTTTCTTATGGCTCTCGCTTCAGTGAAGCGCGTAGGGGACTTGCAAGCGCTCTCAGTGAGCGCGTCATGCATGGAGTTTGGACCTAATGACTCAAAGGTCATACTCAAACCGAAGCACGGCTACGTGCCAAAATCCCTCAACACACCGTTCAGGGCACAGGTGATTTCCCTGTCTGCCCTTCCGGTTCTCAATGAGGAGAAGGACGCGAGTCTCCTTTGCCCTGTCAGGGCACTAAGGGCTTATGTGTCCCGCTCATCTGGTTTCAGACAGACTGAGCAGCTTTTCGTTTCGTTTGGCGGCCGTGCTAAGGGACTTGCCGCTTCGAAACAGAGCCTATCCAGATGGATAGTCGGTGCCATAGCGCTGGCTTACACTTCTAAGGGCCTACAGTGCCCTTTGGGTGTTAGAGCGCACTCCACAAGAGGCATGGCCTCCTCGTGGGCATGGTCTAGCGGGGTTACCCTGCAAGATATTTGTATGGCCGCGGGCTGGGCCTCGCCGTCTACATTTATAAAATACTATAACCTGGAGGTTCCCGCCTTGCAAGCTAAGCTTTTGGCGGTATAAAGTTCAGTGCTATCTGCCCGCTGTGCGGCTCAGATACTGAGTTTGACCTGCGTATTGCTCACTGACCGGTACAGCAGCTCATTAAAATGTCGACACACTTGTGGCCACCCAGTTCAGGCTGAATGTTCACCCTGACGGTATGGTCTATTTGTCACATGATCAGCTCCTTCGGATGCTATTTACAGGGAATGATGCTTCTAGCCTCTCTTCCCTCACTCTCTGTGAGTTTATGGTGATTATGCACTATATGCGCCCCGGGCTTCGGCCCCTGGGACTTTGGTGTTGGATCCCTACCAGCACGGCGTGTTGCATGGTGTTCCCCATAGCGTAAGATATTACGCAGTACGAGAGATACTCTCGTAAGAGAACGTACTCGGTTACTAACGTAACCTCGGTTCTCTCTAGAGAGGGAACGAGTACTGCGTATCTTGCCGTGCTTGGAATACGCTCTGGTTCGCTTCGGCGTTGAAAAATCAGAGGAAATACAGCTATCGAGGGTATTATAGGGCGAGACCACGCCTTTACTGGCGGGATTACGTCATTCGTCATTACGTCACGCAGTGCCTCACTCGATAGGCTGCTGCTTTTCCAGCAAGGCAGCCAATGGGCGCGCGAGCTGTCTCGCCCTTGTCTGCTTGCTGCTGCAAAAGCGTTTTGCATGTTTAAAAAATTAAGGATAATTTTTGGCTTCAATATCTCGAGGAAAGAGTATTCCCCATAGCGTAAGATATTACGCAGTACTCGTTCCCTCTCTAGAGAGAACCGAGGTTACGTTAGTAACCAAGTACGTTTTCACTGTATGAATTAAATATATACTGATTCTTATTAAAGCTAAAGTTATTCAGACGAGAGCAGATTGTCTTTTTTTCATGACCCAGATTATTGCAAGCCGTTGCGATATGCATATCACGATATATACATTTGCGATATTTCGATATATTGTGCAGCCCTATACAGTACATGCAATACTATTCATTTTATATATGCATTTGCAAAACTTTACCTTTGTAGGTCACAATAGTGCTTTGATTCAAAGAGGTGGTGTTTGCCTCATTGGGCGGGTACAGGCTAAAACTGAGAGTTATGTTCTGGTTTGGTATTGCTGTAACAACTACAGTCACGTTTACGTCTGAGATGTTGAAGTTGAGGTGACAGCGAACCCTTGTTTCCAGGTTATATCCACAATTTCCGGCTGAGGCGCTTCAGGCCGAGGCAGATATATCTGTGCAGAGAGACGTATCAGTAATACGCATTACTTCCAATCAGAGGTGTCCACACCTATTCACATTCATTACTTAATGAATTCATTACTTAGAATTATAGATACTAGGGTTTAAAAAACTTCTGTTGAAGTATCAACTCAAGCTTTTTACTTAAGTAAAAGTGTAAAAGTTCTGGTTTCAAAACTACTTAAAGTATAAAAGTAATGTAAGGGGAAAAAATGCCATTAATGACAAAAGCTTCACCTCCTCAAAAAAAAAAAACATTTTTCTACAAAAATGTGACATTTTTAAAATAATTTTAAAAATCTGTGAAAAAATTGGGATGCACTAGGCTCTCTGATTCAGTCGCATATATGCCCATTGAAAATGAACGCATTTTAGTACAATGCAAATACATTAAAGAACCATATATGTGTGTACTACTGAGCATTATGTCCTTGCTGGAGTGTGACGTGATTTGTGTCAATTGCAGGTGAAATGGATCGCGTATAAACCAATAGGGAATGGTATATGTTTATACTTCTCATTGATCCAACCACAATCAAATTCACTCTCCGGATGGCGCCATTTATCTGGATAAGTTATTTATTTATTTATTTTTTTACGATGACAAGCCGAAATAAAAAACAAGCCGAAATTAAATAGGAGTAAAGGGCTATTTTTAAAATTTAAGGAGTAGAAAGTACATATAATTGCGTGAAAATGTAAGGGAGTAGAAGTAAAAAGTCGGCTGAAAAATAATTACTCCAGCAAAGTATAGATAGCCAAAATTTCTACAAGTATTTGTACTTCGTTACTTGACACCTTTGCTTCCATTGCACTCTTTCCCTGCAAAACACAGATTTGTTTCGTGTTTTCACTGTTAGACGGTAGCGTGCTATTACACATCTTCTGAACGAGTACTGATTTTTTTCTGATCAAAACACAGGCGAAGAAGAAGCAGAAACAAGCAATATCATGTAATCGTATGTAAAATAACGCGATCATCAACATTAAAATCAAAACTGCCTAATGTTACTGAATGAAATGTGACCCAGGACGAGCTTTAGGACTGTGAAGCTTTGGGTGTTGATGGACTCTTTTGATCACATCTGGATGTTGTCTTTGACAAAAACGTGATTTTCTCAGCTTTTTGCACAAAATGTTGCACAAAACTTCCCCAAATTCAAGTGTTGATCAAATATAATGCAATGGATAAAATGGACTTTTCGTTTAAAAGAAGTTCTTTCTTTTGATGCATGTATTGATATTCATACAACAAAATATTCTGTGGGCCGTGAAACTTTTGTGAAAATTATCAAAAATGGTGGGGTTTTTTTTTAAATGCTGGCGGGAAAGAGTTAAACTAAATTCAATTATTTTAATTTATTTAAAAAAATTACAGCACTTTTCACAATACTTGTTGTTGCAAGGCAGCTTGACAGAAAATAACGCCCTACAAACTTCAATGAGCAAGTCAAACGCTTCTGTGTTCAATATTCTCATCAAATTGATAATGTAAGCTCACTATGGTTCTCTAATATGTGAAAAAATGTGTTATTTATGTTTACCTCAATGTTCTCTGAGAGATTTGTGAATTTGACTGAAGAGTTTCCCTGTTGCAAAGAAAAGCTGCATGTTGATCCAGTGATGCTTTCGTTGGACTTCTTTTCCACTGGATTCTCTTTAAATTGGAAAAGCTGTAATAATAAAGTTTTTAAACATCAAACCATGATTGTAGAAAACGATTGTGAATGGTCTGTATATGACAGGTGACTGGGTTAAAAACAATAAGACTGCTTGAAGAGGTCAGCCGAAAAGAAGAGTGATTTTAGGAGAGGAATTATTAAAATACAGAATTATTGTAGACGAATATGCTTGCCCTCTTTCACTGACTAGATATATTTAAAATAATGTCGGCCCATTTTTACACAAATATTCCCCCATTGCATTATTATACATTATATTCAACATTGTTGTAGTACTGACACTAAATCTCTGAAAATGTTATTTTTTATTTTTATTTATTTTGGGCATTTTTGTATTACGATATATTGTTACACCCCGAGTAGCCTATCTAGGTTGACTACTTCTGAAAATGTACACTGCAAAAATAAAATATGTAGCTGATTTTATGAGTTACGCTTAAAAATACACACCTGGATACTGACATTCCCAGAGGGCAGTTGTTTTGTCATTGAAGACAGAGATGGAAGTTGGCAATATCCTCCATCCTTCGAGCCGACAGTCTTTCCACCCAGAGATTTTGAATCGTGCCTATGGAGACACAGCTGATGAGCCATTGCATATGATAACATAATAAACCAGTAATCAATCATCTTATAATGACCTGGTGACATAAATGGTGCCTGTTGGAAGTTCCTTGACAAGGTCCCCGCTGCTGGATAGAGCCTTCTCGTAAATGTGGCCGGCAAGAGTAATAAGATCCTCGAGCTGTTTGATGAACAATATAAATATCCACAGATCAACCGCTAACAATGTAAAGCATTCATCTTTCTCAATCAGCCTCCGAATCAACTGATCCATTGATAACTGGACTTACATCCTCCATGTCCGCAGGTTCACACTCCTGCGAGAACAAAAGCATGGCTGCCGTGCTGTTGACGATTTCATCAAGCTGGACTGGATCCGTCACATCGGAATGTTGAAGGTGATCATATATGTTTTGCAGGTATTCGACCTATCAGATTAAGAAGTAAAATAAATTAATTTACATTGCTGCATCAATGTGCTATGCTGAAAACAAACGGAATATATGGTTTAAAGATTTTGAAGCACTGAGAATATTATCAGAGGTGTCAATATAATAAGGCCAATGCTGGGTTGTCCTTTTACTTTTGTTGATTATGTACATGTATTAAAGCACGGCAGACTTTTGATATTAAAGGTGCATTTGCATGCTTTTTGCAGAAAAACATTGTTTTGGTTGTGCTTTGGCTTTGGATGAATATGGTTGTCTTATGCTTAAGAGATATAACCAGTTTGAAAGACGTTCCTCTTACACATTAATATACATGATGTGTCCTTGAAAATCAATTTCCGCACAGCGCTACAACAGTCATAATGAAATGATCTACACCATAGATAATACTTTACAGTGAACTCTGTTAGAAAGTTACATCTGGCAATTTATCTCTTCAATAAAATACCTTACTCGTCTGTTGAGTAATAAAACGTCTTCGCATCGCTCTTCATGTCAACCTTTCAACTAACCTCTGGCCACACACACACACACACACCACACACACACACACACACACACACACACACACACACACACACACACACACACACACACACACACACACACACACACACACACACACACACACACACACACACACACACACACACACACACACACACACAACACACACACACAGATATGTTTTTATGATATATGAGGACATTCCATAGGCGTAATGACTTTTATACTGGACAAACTGTATATTCTATCCCCCTACACTGCCCCTGTCCCTAAACCTACGCCTTACAGGAGACATGCTGGATTTTTACATTTAAAAAAAAAACATTGTTTTTTATGTTTTTGAGCTATTTGAAATATGAGGACTCGTGCAATGTCCATATATCACGTGTAAGTTGTAATACCAGTGTAATATGCATGTCATTATACACATTTGTGTCCTCATATATCACAAAAACAAGCACACACACAAACACACACACACACACACACACACACACACACACACACACACACACACACACACACACACACACACACACATACACACACACACACACACACACACACACACACACACACACACACACACACACACACACACACACACACACACACACACACACACACACACACACACACACACACACACACACACACACACACACACACACACACACACACACACACACACACACACACACACACACAGTGACGAATGTACGCAATTTCCCGCCAAAACCATCCTGACATGTCTAAAATATAAACTCTTATAATAGGCGTATTGTAGTGAATCAGAGTTAAGCTTGTTCTTCAATCTCTGCTGATCTGATATGGTAAAGTTATCTTGCTGGCTAACACAAATGAGGATATGGCAAATAAAAAGCCTACTAAATTACTACTTTTTTTGTTTGTTTTTTTGTAAAACAACAACAACAAAAACATAATCTTTAGTGAAACATTTATTTGCATAATATGCATATAAAATATGCTACTAAAATCATACAGGCCAACAGAACAGACATATTTTCAAATATATTTTCGAGCCTGTTTGTAAAATGCTATATGCAATAATATATATTAATAATGTAATGTATACCTCACCCTCTTTTCCTTTGACAGTTCTTCCGTTGTCGTCTCCAAAACCCTCAACATTTCTTTGGCATTCTGCAAGAATTACTCAAAGGGTTCAGAGTTCATAAACTGTTGTTGAGATTGTAATTTAAATACTTTGTAATTTATGCATCAGTTCTTGTAAAGATGTGGGTTGAACTCATACACAACTCATGCCCAGTGTTTGGTTATGATCCAGGCTCTTATAAAACACCACTGTTTTGTTATTAACTTCTTTGCACTTTCACGAAAGACATTTGACGAAAGCTCACAGATGTACATTTCTACATTAAAATCTTTCTTTTAGCTTTTTCACAGCCTTATACCGAAATCAATTTTCCTTTCGTTTTTTACCCATTTATTTTTTTAAGCCTACTTTCATAAAACAGATCTGGCTCTCAAGAGGCCACCTTGCTAAAATTATGCAACTGATTATATATATATATTTTATATATATATATATATATATATATATATATATATATATATATATATATATATATATATATATATATATATATATATATATATATATCAAAAATGATCAACCTCACCAACCTGCAATAGCTGAGTAGTAGTTAAAATGCCTTGCATTAAGTTGAGTGTGTCAGTGAGACCTCTGCGGCTCCTCTTCAGGAGTGTGTTTACATCTGTAACAGCATCAGAGCAACGTTACGTGTTATTTTATGTGTTGTGTTATGTGTTGTGTTATGTTATGTTGTGTTATATGTTATATGTTATGTGTTATGTGTTATGTGTTATGTGTTATGTTATATGTTATGTTATGTTATGTGTTATGTTATGTTATGTTATTTATGTTATGTTATGTTATGTTATGTTATATGTTATGTTATGTGTTATGTTATGTTATATGTTATGTTATGTTATGTGTTGTGTTGTGTTATGTTATATGTTATGTTATGTTATGTTATGTTATGTTATGTTTATGTTATGTTATGTTTATGTTATTGTTATGTTATGTGTTGTGATGTTATGTTATTGTTATGTTATGTAGTATTATGTTATATGTTATGTTATGTGTTATGTTATGTATGTTATATGTTATGTGTTATGTTATGTTATGTTATTATGTTATGTTATGTTTATGTTATGTTATGTGTTATGTTATGATGTTTATGTTATGTTATTGTTATGTTATGTTATGTTATGTTATGTTATGTTATATGTTATGTTATGTGTTATGTTTATGTTATGTTGATGTTATGTTATGTTAGTTATATGTTATGTTTTATGTTTATGTATGTTATATGTTATATGTTATGTTATGTGTTATGTTATGTTATTATGTTATGTTATATGTTATGTTTGTGTTATTATGTTATGTTTAGTTATGTTATATGTTATGTTTTGTGTTATTTTATTTTTATGTTAGTGTTATATGTTTATGTTGTTTTATGTTTGTATTATGTGTTATGTTTATGTTTATATGTTTTTTATGTGTTTATATGTTTATGTTATGTTATATGTTATGTTATTGTTATGTTTATGTTTATGTTTATATGTTATATGTTATATGTTTATGTTATGTTTATATGTTATGTTATATGTTTGTTATGTGTTATTAGTGTTATGTTATTATGTTTATGTGTTATGTTATTGTTATGTTTATGTATGGTGTTATGTTTATGTTATATGTTATGATGTTATGTGTTATGTTATGTGTTATGTTATATGTTTATGTTTGTTATGTGTTTATGTTATGTATGTGTTATGTGTTATGTTGTTATATGTGTATGTTATGTGTTATTTATGTTTATGGATGTTATGTTATGTGTATGTATGTTAGGTTTATGTGTTAGTGTTATGTGTGTTAGTTATAGTGTTTGTATATGTATTGTATATGTTTATTTATTTTAAGTGTTTGTATGTGTATGTGTTAGTGTTATGTGTTTGTGTGTTTGTGTGTATGTTTGTTGTGTGTGTTAGTGTTGTGTGTATGTTGTGTTATGTTAGTGTTGTTTGTGGTGGTATGTTATGTGTGTATGTTGTGTATGTTATGTTGTTTGTATGTTAGTTGTTATGTATGTTGTTTTATTAGTATTTATTGTATTGTATTGTTTTGTGTATGTGTTATGTTATGTGTTGTTATATGGATGTTATAGTGTTTGGTTTGTTAAGTGTTATGTGGTTATGTTATTTAGTGTAGTTATATTTATAATTATGTTTTGTTATGTGTTATGTTTAGTTATGATTATGGTTGTTAATATTGTTAATATGTTATGTAAATTTATTTATTTTATGTGTTATGTGTTATTTAATTATATAGTTGTTATGTGTTATTTTATGTTTATGGTTATATGTTAAATAGTTATTGATGTATGTTATATGTATCATGTATGTTATATGTTTGTTAAGTTTTATGTGTTGTAAATATTTTATGTGTTATATGTATGTTATATGTTTTATATGTTTAGTTAATTTGTAATTATAATGTAACTTGTGTATTTTTCTTAATGATGATGATATTTAGATTAATGTGAGTTATATGTATGTTGTTATGTTAGTGATGTGTTGTTTGTTGGTGGTTTTGTATGTAGTATTTGGTTGTTTGTTTGTGTTGTTTTGTTGTTGTTTGTTGTGTGTGTCAGTGTGATTGTTTGTTGATTTTTGTTGTGTGTATTTGTTTTTGTTTTTTTTACAACTTAGTAGCGCATATATTTGTTGGATAAAATTGTCTCTATGTATTTTAGCACGATTTCTGCGTGGAATTATGTTATGATAAAAATGTTAAAGTTTTTTTATGTTTATTTTATATGTTATGTATCTTTATCGTGTGTGTGTGTGTGTGTTGTTTGTATGTGTGTGTTTGTTTGTGTTGTTGTTTGTGTGTGGTGTGTTGTGTGGTGTGTAGTTGTGTGTGGTGTGTGTGTGTGGTGTGTGTGGTGTGGTGTGTGTGTGTGTGTGGTGTGGTGTAGTTTTTGTGATATATGAGGACACAAAGTGTATAATGACAGTGGTATACAACTTCCACGTATATATAGGACATTGCCCGAGTCCTCATATTTCAAATTGCTTAAAAAACATAAAAAACAATGTTTTTTTTTTAAATTTAAAAATCCAGCATGTCTCCTGTAAGGGGTAGTTAGGGACAGGGCATGTAGGGGATAAATATATAGGTTTGTCCATATAAAAGTCATTGCGCCTATGAATGTCCTCATATATCACAAAAACACAGCTGTGTTGTGTGTGTGTGTGTGTGTGTGTTGTGGTGTGTGTGTGTGTGGTGTGTGTGTGGTGTGTGTGTGTTGTGTGTGTGGTGTGTGTTGTGTGTGTGTGTGTTGTGTGTGTGTTGCTGTACCTCGCGTGCAGAGAGAACTGAAGCTCACAGTACAGTTGGTGTGGTCACCAGCTGAAATGGTTGATGACCATATAAGTGCAAGCAAATACAACTTTATTCACATCACTGCCATCATTTTTAAGAGAGAATATGAGACTGCCGTTGTTGGCTCAAATCCTGTAAAAAAAAATAAACACTTATTTTTTATTGCCATACTCTTAAAAATAAAGCTTCAATGGAATTTCCTCACTGTTTATGTTCATGGAGATTAAAAAAGTTCTTGAGATTACATAAAGATCCAAAACTGGCTACATATGGTTCTTTTAAAGTCCCCCTGTGGTGAAAAAACACATTTTTAATGTTGTTTATATGTCTGTGTAGTGTTTTTAATATGCTTTAAGATAAACTATGTGTAAATTCATAAGTCAACACCATTGCTGAATATTTCTCCTTAAAACTGCAGTGAACCAAAGACCAATCAGATCAACACTCGTCAACGAGTTGAGCTGAGTGAGCGAGTGAGTGGAGGCGGGGCTCATTTGCATATGCATAGTATTTGGAAACTCATTATTTTTTGATTGCTTCTTTTGAATTTGAATTGATTACTTCCTACTCAGCACTGTCAACATTAGAATCATAATATTTCTTGATATTTTAGCCTCCTTGTAATAATTGCTCTTTCTCCTGTCACTTTCTCTCTTACAACTTACGTAGCGCAATATATGTTTGGATAAAATTGTCTCTAATGTATTTTAGCACGATTTCTGCGTGGAATTATGTTAATGATTAAAAATGTTAAAGTTTTTGTGTTATGTGTTATTTTATATGTTATGTATCTTTATTCGTGTGTGTGTGTGTGTGTGTGTGTGTGTGTGTTTGTGTTTGTGTTTGTGTTTGTGGTGTTGTGTGTGTGTGTGTGTGTGTGTGTGTGTGTGTGTGTGTGTTGTGTGTGTTGTGTGTGTGTGTGTGTGTGTGTGTGTGTGAGCTTGTTTTTGTGATATATGAGGACACAAATGTGTATAATGACATGGGTATTACACTGGTATTACAACTTCCACGTGATATATGAGGACATTGCCCGAGTCCTCATATTTCAAATTGCTTAAAAAACATAAAAAACAATGTTTTTTTTTTATTTAAAAATGCAGCATGTCTCCTGTAAGGCGTAGGTTTAGGGACAGGGGCAGTGTAGGGGGATAAAATATATAGTTTGTCCAGTATAAAAGTCATTACGCCTATGGAATGTCCTCATATATCACAAAAACACATCTGTGTGTGTGGTGTGTGTGTGTGTGTGTGTGTGTGTGTGTGTGTACTCATTTAAGATGCTTTATGTTTTGTTTTTACAGTGACTTTTTAACATTCTGTCCAGTGACTAGAGATAAAAAAAATTAGCCTTTTTGGCAAATTATGGCACATGTGTATTAATGTGCATTTCCCCTGTAAACAAATAAACAAAAACATAGTAGATTCTTCAAATCACCACATTGGTTTCTGGGATCTCATAAGCCATCCGACTGTAAAAACCCTGTTTGGAATCATTATTTGTATGTTACGAACAGCATAATACACAGAAAATAACTGTGTATATTTAACTTACACCTCTCTGCATTAAAAGCCTCTGTTTTAGGCACTTTTCTAGTCACATATAAGAAGTACGGATGGTGTAAAGATAGAAAACTGTGAGCTTTACTCACGCCTGATGGAGTTTGTGTACGTCACGTCCCGACTGACCCACACCGGTCCGGTTTCTGTGGACTGGCTTCGTAAAAGCTCCTTAATCTCATCATTCAGGTCCCTCAGAAGATGTCCACCTTGTGTTTCACATCTCTCTCGAGCTTGAACCCACGGCATGGACTCTTGAACAAACTCGTACACTATTCCCTCGTGAGTTTCCACAACTCTCTTCCCATAATCATATTTCTGGTGTCCATTTTCCTCCTTACATGTGGTAAGCGGCATCAAACCGATTGAAATCCAGTAATAAACAAGCACTTGCTTTGAGACGGCCATGACTGGTAACAGCTAAAAAGCAACCTTCAGTCCGGGAAAGTTGGTGTGGACTAGAAAACAGAGAGTCTGCGTACATCTTAGGCAAATCTCAAATCTCACTTTGTGAAAACAGTGAATGTGAACTAACTTCATTAGGGAAATGGGGGCAGGCACTCAAATACATGCAAAGTCTGACTTTAAACCAAGACTCTCCCAAAGCTTCCATTGTTTATCTATGTTACAGATTTGTGAAATAAAGACATTTTGATTTTAAGACACTCAATCCTGTGCAGTGATGATGGAAAAGAGAGTCAGTGTTATTCTCTGTATGTAAAGCCATGGAAATATCATGAAAACATCACACGGGTTCATACTTATATTATTCTAATTCTGTGAAAAAATATTGTTGGCTTAACTTAAAAAAGGAGCCGTGAAATTTTGAGTTTATTGAAATTAAAAATGTGTAGTTAATACAGTGATTGATTAAATCAACAGAAATTAAATATTATGTTATCTGAACCACATAAATTAAGTAGATTTGACAAAAAAATAAATGTGATAACAAATCATGAAAATATTTTGACAGTGCAATAGTAAATATCAAATATACATTACGCAACTAACCAAATGCAACATTAACTGTGTTTATAATAGTCACAATTGACAGTGTTGTGTGTTATATGAATAATTCCTCTGTTAATATCTGTTAATATATTCCTCTGTATATATTAATAATTCCTCTGTTAACTGTTAATATCACACATTTACAGAAAATGTACAAATTTGTACAAATATATAGAACTCACAGCAAATATGAAAACAAATATGAGGAGTGTATAAGAGGAAACTAGGTGTAAACAATTACATATTAAAGTGACAGTGTCTTTTTTGTTTTTAATATTAGTGCCATAATAATATAGTTTAATTTTTTTTATAAAATGTCCACAGTTTGGCTTAGATTTAGCCCATTCATTCACATAAATGTGATATTTTCCAAGTAAAATAAATAGTTGTATGAGAACAAATATATAAGCTTCTTTTGGAATCAATGGAATCCTGTACAAAAAATAATAATATGACTTCATACAGATCAATTTGTAGCTATTAATGTTCCAAACAGCCTAGAAATTAAGTTAGAGACGTCAAACCAAAAAAGTATACAGATTGAATATACAGATTCAAAGAAAAGATAGACCACAATATCACATTTAGCTTTGTTACATAACAAATACCTGATGTGATTTTGTTCTCGCGGCTACTTTATTCTCGCGAGATTTCGTCCCGGAAGTGACTGGCGCGGCTCTGCACGTTGTTTGGTTTGGACTGTCACGCAACACTCATGGCGGGACGACTGAAGGTGAATGTAATGCTGCTAATAGAGTTTGTTTTAGTGTTTTTGTAAGTGTTAGTAACTCGAGCAGAGCATGCATTTACAGCTGTCATATCTGGCACTTTTTCATTGGTTTGTGTCTCAAACGTTTTTCAAGCAGCTGATTTTCCCAGTAAATTGTGTGATTATGAAATTTCAGTAACACCCATAAATCTATTATTTGTTTGCAATGAAAGGTTTAATTGTAGTAAACGTTGTGTTTTGTTAAGCGTACCAGGATAATGCCAAGGCTATTTTGGACGAACCATGGAAAATATAACAAAATATCGATATTGTAACCATTAAAGTACTAAGGTATTATCATGCCACCACTAGGCTTTATGGTGATAAAATAATATTTGTTTTGTTTTTTAGTGGATACTATATCATTTCAGTACTCGTGCATGTGTCCACAAATATGATTTTGAGCTTTAGTTCACGTTTATAGGGATATTTCTTGTCAAATCAACCAAATTTCAGAAACTTTCACAGCTTTTTTTTTTTAAAGAAAGACAAACATAAAAGGGATGGAAGCCAAAATATTTAATATTATAGATGTATATTTACTGACCAATCCACTATTTTACAGTACAGTGGGGTCAAAATGATCACTTTCACCTGAGATTTGGAGTCAAATTACAGTGGTTTAAAATACGACTTCAAAAGGATATTAGATATTAAAAGGTATAAGATATTAAAAGGTAGCATACTTATTTTTTTTATTTTATTTACCTCTCTGAGTGCCACAAATCATTGGAATGGTCAAGTTGAGTCATGTTAACTTGCTCTCAAAAGTTTATTTATACAAATATATATTTTAATCTGTTTTAGGGATATTTGAAAGAAGGGATTTTGTTCTTAAATCTTCTGAAGCTACCAAGAGTACAAATACTAATTATTGTAAACGTTACAACATAGAGGTCCCAATATCTCTTGGATTGAACCATATAGGGCCTTAAAAATGATCATAGGAACAAGAATCTAAAATTCTGTCGCAAACTTTGGAAAAATTAAGTTTTTGGCAGTTGACACTTAAGAGAGGTATGTTGTATGTATGCAATTGTTTTGATAAAAGGAAACAAGATACATTTCTGGTTTTAATATTGTTTGTTCTAACACAATAGATAGCTGTTTGAAAACATTTGTTTTTTCGACCATTGAAAATAGGTAAAATTGATAAATTTGAACATAGACCTGCACTGAGATCCCAATATCTGTGGGATTGAGTCATATAGGACCTTAAAAATTAAGATTTTAAAAGAAAATATTATGAGTTAGAATCAAGAAGAATATTGAGATAACTTTTAGAGTTTCAGGCATGCAAACTTTTGAAAAAGTAATATTTATGGAACTCTTTCTACACAATTTTCTAGGCAATTATGTTGATAGAAAAAAACAAGATACATTTCTAGTTAAAAAAAATATTTATTGTTTATATATTCCTCAAAATTAAGATAGCAAATGAAAGCTTTTTCCCATTTTTAAATTTTCAAAATTATTTTACAAAATTTTGTTGCATTATATAACGTTGGAATATAATGCAACAAAGATTACTCAACAGATTTCACTAATAGACCTACCAATGTCTTTGTAAAAATACAATAATGATGCTGCCATCTTTCTAAAATAATTTTTACCTCATTAAAAGATAAAAATTTATCTCATGTGAAAATTGTCATTTTGGCCCCCTCTAATATTTTGTCTTTCATCTTCATTCATGTATTTCTTTCACCAGGAAAAATAATCAAATCATCAAAGTTAAAAATAATTTGGATTTGGTTGCGTTGACAGAATGACCAAATAGTGTGCGCTTGGGATCCTTCCTTTTAAAATAAAATGTCTTATTGTGATTTCAACAGATAATGGATTTTAGAAAAAAAGGATGGTCTCTTGTTCCTCAAGTATCCTCTGTTGCTCTCTGCAGAAACAAGCGAAAGATGCCTTAAAGATCATCGGATGTGGCAGTGGCCTGTTCCTGGGATTCCTCACGGCCTCGGGAGACGAGCGCTTCTATGCCAATGCTCTCATGCCAGTGTTGCAGAGGTTTGTGGGAGCAGAGACGGCTCATGTTATGGCTGTCCGGTTGATCGGACTTGGACTTGTGCCTCTCAACAACTACAAGGATCCCGCCTCACTGGTCAGTGTGTGAAACGCCAGTCATAGATGCTTAGACTGCTAGGCTGATTCATAATTTGAGATACTTTACATTGTAGGAGGAATGACACCATATATTGGTGTCGGCCGATAAACATTCATTTTGTATATCATCGTTATCGAAAATTTGGTTGATATATTAAAGCCGATAAATAATGTATTATTTCCTTCAGCTGAGACACAGCTGAGGTTTTGAATAACTTGAAATATGATTGTAATCACTCTGAAAAGGAAACAGCAGCACAAGTGTGTCATATAGACTACATAAAGTTATATTGAGAACATTATAAATGTGTGTTTGGCACGTGGCTTTTAATGGTGAGACTTTTTTTGTTTTCAAAAATTATATAAAAATTTGTATTTAGATTTTGCAGCCAATATATCGGTTATCTGCTTTCAAATAAAGAATTATTGGACTCCTATCGGTATCGGATAAAATGTTCGTATCGGTGCATCCCTTTGAAGAAAATGTAATGGAAAAATAAAATGATGATGCTGCCATCTTTCTAAAATAATTTTGAATTTGAAGATTTGCCGGTAAGCATTCAGATTAATGTTCTCTATATCGGCTTAAAGCGTCAGGACAGTTTTAGTAATATTTCAGGGAAAGACAAAGTCATTATTTTTTTGTTTTTTTGTTTCTCATATTTTCCATCAGGAAGTGCATGTGATGGGTCGGAAGTTCCAGAACCCGGTTGGGATAGCAGCCGGCTTTGACAAGCACGGTGAGGCCGTGGACGGGCTCTATAGACTGGGCTTTGGGTTCGTGGAAGTGGGGACGGTCACCCCGAAGGCTCAGGATGGAAACCCAAAGCCCCGTGTGTTCAGACTAGAGTCAGACCAGGCCGTCATTAACAGGTGTGGACATGGACAAACCTACCCATAATCAATGTCATTTTTTACCCTTCATAATTCATAATTCAAACTCCTCTCCGTCTTGTGCTGCACATATATTGTGTGACGTGTTCTATAATTAATTCTATAAATAATGCACTATACTCAACTCTCTTTTCTTAAAAATAACTTAATGTTTTCAGGGTGGCCGCGGGTCCTTAAAATGCCTTAAAGGGCCAATATGCGTTTTTCTGAAATTTAAACTCGCGACTGACACCTGTGGCCAAAAAACAGAACTGCTCTTCCTTTCTGCTCGCTCTCGCAGCGCTCATACGTGCACACTTCACAAGTCATCGGCTGCAAGGAGGTCAGCATTATGTTTACAGAGATAAGAACAGTCAAATACATATATTGTTTGTGATAAGTTTGCGAGTGTAGGCTACTTGCTGACTAGCGGTGGTGGCAGAGTGATCTGAAACGTTTAACATGAACGCGCTTGACGTCACATCCGCAGACAGCGCGGGAAAAATCCGACCCGTCAGAAAATAAAAAAAATAGGATACAGGCTTATAGGTGCACCCACTGTGAGCGGACAAGGTGTCAGTATGCTCAACAGGAGATGTTTGAGTCATAAATGGTCAAATAAAAAGGCCATTGTTACGTTGATTTTGGGGAAAAAGTTGCATATAGGCCCTTTAAATAAAGTTTTCCTAATAAAAGTATTAAAATGTTTTAAATTCAGATTCGATGGGTCTTAAATATTTCTGGTCACATTACCGCTAAAATTTCTCCAGTCTGACGGACCCAATGTCCGTCAAATAACCAGTGAAGCATCGAATCGTGTGAGTGATTCTGATTGTATTACATAAACTGCGATTGATAATCATAATGTATTTCTGGTAGTGCTGTTGAGACTCGCTGTCTCTGTGAGAGATTTTAAAGTGAGAAATCAAAACTAATGAGCATAACAGCACACATAACTCACAGAAGAAACATACTGAGGTAAAAATTAAAAATGTTGAGTTTTTTACTTATAACATATGATATAGTTAAGTAACATAACAGGAGCTATTCTGCTGAATATTCTCACGATTGCAAATGTTACATTGATTTTAGTTCAATAAACAATTAGTTAATATTAAATTACTTCAATTACTTAGGTTTTAAATATTACATATACGTATGCAGGGTTGGGGAGTAACGGAATACATGTAACGGCGTTATGTAATCTGGATACAAAAATCCAGTAACTGTAATTAGTTACAGTTACTTAAAAAAACGTAGTAATCAGATTATAGTTACTTTTTGAAAAAAGGGGTGATACTTTCAGGATTACAATGGTTTCATTTAAAACTAAATAAATCTGTATTTTGGCATAATAACACTATATTTAGCGTTGCTTGATTAATGACTCACGTCTGCCACCCGCCGCTGGTGCATGCGCATTATTGCGCAAAACAGCTCTCTGCAACAATCTCCTCAGACACCGTGATGCGCGGGTTGATCCAAAATGAGCGGGTACCCGCGTTTACGAGTCATCCAAAAATATTTTTAATGGTACGTTTGAAATAAAGATGCCAATTAAATCTTTGTAGTTTATATAGTAGCCTAGCCACTAGACACACTTTTCTATGAAATACATAGGCAGCTACACTTTATTGGCTGAATAACTGGCACGAAGATGACGCACGAGCTCAGTCTGCAGGTATAGAGATGGAGGCGACAAGAGAAAAGGTGAAGACTGGGCAGTGGAAGCTCCGCAAATACCTACTAATACAAGTGGGAAATCCTTATTTACCTTTTGAATGTTGAGCGTTAGGCTATTAACTTTTGAAAAAATAGCCTGTCGCGGGACAAAATGCCCGATTTCGCAACACGTTGAACTGAGAAATGCCATTGTACCATTTTAATAAGCTACTTTTAAATGCATATAGCAGCTCAGTAGGCCTAATGTCAGTTTTATGTATTTTCTGAGAGGGGGCGGCATTTTTGTTGGGAAAGTCGGGGGAGAGACGCACACTTCGATTAGACTGGATAAACACATGCAGCAGCATCTTAATTGTTAAGAAAATGAAACGAAATAAATGAATAAATCAAGCCTTTATTGCTATATTATACAGCATTCCGAAAAAGAACAGTTTGCGCTCCTAAGGGCAAAAAATGCTGGTCAGGAAGCGGGTTGGGTAGGCTACAATATTTTTTTTTTGCGGTCCGAGTTGCAGGCGGGTTAGTTGAAAACGTCGGTCGGGTGCGGGTTGTTTATACATTGACCCGCGCATCACTGTCAGACACAATCACTGCTGCTAGAAACGATGCTGCCCACGGGTAAAAATGCTTTAATTTCTTGGAAATTCCGCTGCTATTTTGTTTTTAAAGAAGAAAATGCCAACAACATGGTTGTACAGTGCAAACTGTGCCTTCCAGCAATGAAAACACTTTCTTTATCGACGGACTCGACATCCAACCTAAAGAAGCATTTGCATTCTCTATTTTCCTGTTGAAGAAAAATTTCCATTGTCTAAAAATTATTTATTATAATTTCCTTTAAAAAAAAATGAATTTGTATACTCTTTTTTCCTGTTGAAGAAACATTTCCATTTTATTTTTTCCTTGTACATGTCAAGTTAAAAATAAAACAAAATAATCTGTAATACCATACTGTAGCCACAAGATGTCTGTATCCTTTACATACATATTTATTCAGGGCTGTGAAATTCTTAATAAATAAGTTTTTTTTTTTTTTTTTTTTTATAATATCTGTCCTTGAAGTAATCCAAAAGTAATCAGTTACATTACTTTCATATTGTGGTACTTGGATTACGTTACTGAATACTTTTTTTATGAAGTAATTTGTAACTGTAACGGAATACATTTTTAAAGTAACCCTCCCAAGCCTGTACGTATGTAATATAATGTGTATTTCCATCACAGGTTTGGTATTAAATTTCATTTAAAGTGGCATTAAAAAGGTCTTAAAAAGTCTTAAATTTAACTTGTTTATATCTGTAGACACCCTGGTTTTAATTTCTATAATATCGTTGCTGTCTTTCCTCGTATCTCCATATTTCGTCTTTTTTTTTTAAATTTATTATCCGTAAATCATTACTATTGGTCAGCCTTTATGTCTGTCTGTCTATGGGTTTTGTAAATATCTAACCACTGAAAAGTATTAAAAAGAGCTTGTGACTGAACCTCGTAACGCCATTGGGTCCTAAAACTGTCAGTCAAACCTCATAACTCCGCCCACTTATGTCGTGAATGAAGTGCCGTGCGCAGTTTGAAGCGTCTCTTCTTGTTTGCAATGCAATGATAAGTAAAGAACTGGTTGTTTGAATATAAGTACAGCATTTCTTTACTCAAGAAACACTATATATATATATATATATATATATATATATATATATATATATATATATATATATGACTAATATTTATGTATTTGCTACAATAAACTTAAGTAGATGAAAACGTAATGCGATGCACAGATGTACGTACGTCTGACAAAAACCTCGTAACTTCATTTGAGCTTGATTTCGGTAAAATGTTAATACTATAACGACACATTAGGCCTGCACGATTCTGGGAAAAATATAAATCACGATTTTATAGCTTAGAATTGATATCCCGATTCTCTGCAACGATTTTTTCCTCATGAACTGTAATGTTTATCAAAACTACCGCGCTCGCTCGACGAGTGAAACACGTGACTAAAAGGTGCTTTGTCATTGGATGAGGGTGAAGCCCTGAACTTTGTGAGAGCTGTCCTTTCAAAATAAAGGCTGATTTATTATTATTTATTTTTTTATCGAAGTAATTTAAAAATTAAATCGTGAACAGGGTGAATCGCGATTTTATAACGATTTATCGAGCAGGCCTACGACACATGCAAGTGAATGACTATATATATAAAGCCAAAATTTCAACTTTGACACTGCAGTGTTTAATTATTTATTATTAATTATTATTTTCCTGAAAAGTAGCATGGTTTCCCCCCCGACAGTGAGCATATAGAAAATGTATTGAAATGATTTTAATCTTTTCACAGCCTTATTCTATAATCTATTCTGGAACTTCAGTGCACTATCTGTGAGGTGTGCCTTTTCATTCATAATTAAGAATGAATTAAATTTATTGCAAAATTTAGTAAGTATATCTTGTGCTTTTTTTTTTGTTTATAAATATTGCTTGAACTGAATCCTAAATTCTGACTTGACGAGGTTTTCTATTTTCTGGTCAATAAAGGAAAGAATCTCTTTGGTCCGTTTAATTTGCTGATGTCACCATCAAACAATAAAAATGTCATTGATATCATCCATATATTCAGCCAGTGTTGTGTACATGTTCTTCAGGCACTCAAGCCAGGGTGGAGTCGCCCCAGATGGAGGAAATCAGTGTTTGTCATGTTGCCGGTTTTGAATGCCAAATGCTGCTCGCAATTTGAAAGTTTAAGACTTTCTCTTTTAAAATGCGTAGGATTTGAACAAACCTCTAACATGCATATTAAACTGCACGATTGTTAATGCTACGGACATGAATCACGGCTTCAATTGTGTTATTTTTAAAAGCAATGGCAAATAGGCCAATAAACCCTTTAACCTGGCTCACAATATTTAATAATACTGTACTGTACTTAACAATATTTCGTAATACTGTACTTAACAATATTTATTAGTACTGTATAATAATAATACCATGGTACTGATGGAAATGTATCCTTATGATTATCAAACTCAAATATTATGGATCTTCGAAGAATACCATCCTGATAGTTCATCCAAAATATGGTACTAAATGTCAAATATTATGATTACTGTATTGTGTTTTGCATATTTTTCAGATATGGATTCAATAGTTGTGGCCTTTCTGTGGTGCAAGAAAGGTTGAAAGCCAGAGAGCATGTGCAGTCAGAACTAACAAAAGGTAAATAAGACCTTTATTGAAGGCAGCCGGGGAATGTGTGTATTTTTAATCTTAACTCCGTGAAAATATCTTTACATAATATAATTTCCCTTCATGCCTTGGAAATAAAGACTTTTTCCTACTTATTTGAATAGACCTGCGGAGCGTTGCCAGGAAAGTCAATGGTCTCTGACCGTATAAATGTCTAATCTCAGCAGGAAAACCTCTCGGCGTGAATCTGGGGAAGAACAAGCTTTCTGCGGACGCGGTGTCAGATTATGTGGAGGGTGTGCGGACACTGGGTCCTCTCGCTGACTATCTGGTGGTGAACGTGAGCAGTCCCAACACCCCCGGCCTGAGAGACCTGCAGGGCAAGGAGGAACTGCGCCACCTTCTGGACAAGGTAATACTTCACTCACTCCAGGTCTGAAAACTGCATTCAGTGCTTCCGGACATGCCCATTAACTGCTCTCAACTACATCCAACCACGGGCTAGAAGAATCTCTTCCTGTTGAAACATTATATTGTGTTTATATGGCTAATTTGCTAATTAAACGAAACTAGGGCTGTGATGGTGGCAGTTTTTTTTTTACCATTAATTAGGTAATGGACTAACCAGTGGTGTTTTTATATATATATATATATATACATACACTGCTGTTCAAAACTTTGGGGTCGGTAATATTTTTTTTTTTTTTTTTAAAGAAGTCTCTTCTGCTCACCAAGGCTGCATTTATTTGATTAAAAATACAAAACAAACCCAGTAATATTGTGAAATATTATTATAATGTAAATCAGCTGTTTTCTATGTGAATATATAGTAAAGTGTAATTTATTCCTGTGATCAAAGCTGAATTTATCATCATTACTCCAGTCTTCAGTGTCACATGATCCTTCAGAAATCACTATAATATGATGATTTGATGCTCAAGAAACATTTATGATTATTATCACAGTTGAAACAGTTTTGTCACCTCATATTTTTGTGCAAACAAACCGTGATTAATTTTTTTGAGGATTCTTGAAAAGTTCAAGCGAAAAGCATTTACAGTTTTTCTCGATTGCTTAAACACATTTCTTGAAACTATACCTCGTATTCTCAAAACAGTAAACACAAATCCATAACGTCTCACCCAATTCCCCAAACATCCTATTTTCGGGTCAAAATGAAGCTCTACACTCAAAACCGTTCACTCTTGCTGAAAAACCAAACTTTGCCCTCAGACAGGACACACAAGCCCTCAAAATCACACACACTACAACATGTCTAACACACTGGTGCAATAATTTCAAAACAACATTTCCAAAACTGGTAAGTTATGTTGCTTGTGGTTCCCCCCTTCACAAACCTTTTCACATGATGAACAGACATAACCAATGGATTTGTACTCTTCTTTTTTTTACTCTCTCCTCTAAAAAATGTTTTATATTTACTTACGTAAAAAGTGTGTGACCATCATATGACAGTAAAAGAGCACACACAAACCTATGGAGTTGTATTGGAATGGTAAAGAGTGTTGGGGACGTGACAGGAGGGCCTCCACTCAGTGATGCAATATGAGTCTATGTTCCACATATGGTTGAAATACCATCATTGGCCTAGAAAGATAACATTCTGGGACTCAAGACTGTAGTAGTTCCACTGAAGTAGAAAGGATGCCCTCCTTCACTGTCACACTCTGCAGCCACTCTGTGTGACTGTACAACTGCTGGCCTTTTCCTGCAAGAAAATAAATCTCATCAAAGACAATTGGAAATGTTTGTCTCTTATTCAGTGATAGAATTTTCTTTGCCACCACACCTCCCTGAAGGTTCTGATGATGGAGGCGACGGTGAAGCACTCAAATCTGGCCTTACTTGTAGCCCGGCCTTCCTCAGTCATACCATTGACAAAGACATGGTCAACTAAAGTGGCTTGAATTTCATCCGAGACTGCTTGTCTTCTTGTCCTTCCCCTTGCCCTTCTCCTTGCCCTTGCCCTTCCTCCTCCTCCTCCTCCTCCTTCTCCTCCTCCTTCTCCTTCTCCTCCTTCTCCTTCTTCTCCTCCTCCTCGACCTCTTCCTTCATGTCTTTCTGGATCCTTTGTCCCAAAACTCAAACTGATTCGGGCCCTTTTTTCTTTCGAAAGATCTGATTGATGTGTGTTAAATTTTGACTCTTAGTGTTTTCCCCTGGGTAATTGTGTGCTAACTAAGCTGAAGCTGTGCTGACTTGAGTGAACAATATTGAATACTAGTGCTTTCTAAATGACCACAAGGTCTAGGCAATGAGAAATGAAGGGATTTGTGTGTAGAGTTTTGCAGTGACAGTTAAACAATTCTGACTCATGTGTCAAAAACAGAGAATAGTGTTTATAGTTTAGTGAATTGGGTGTGCTTTTTGATAAATGGCATTATGGTTTTGAAATTTTAGTTCAAAAGCCTGGTTATAGTGTTTAAGCAATTGAGAAAAACTGTAATTAAAAAATAAATATTTTGCATTATTATAAATGTCTTTAATGTCACTTTTGATCAATTTAATGCGTTCTTTCTGAAGAAAAGTATAAATTTCTTAAAAATAATAATAATCATATTGACCCCAAACTTTTGAACTTATATATATTTCACCACCCTATGTGAACCTGAGAGGAGGAGATGTGTTAAATTTACCCATTCTTCCTGCTGATGCTTCATGTCTTATTGCCTGTATCTGCTTTTGTCTCCTTAAAGACTGGCTTTTACAGTTCGGAAGCTTATAAAAATGTATTCCTGGGTTATTTAGCTTGTTTGCGGTACACCTCAGTGTCACACAGCAGCTTTTAGACATTTTTCTGTCTTTTGTTATATGTCATAAATGACAAGGAGGCAGCCTCTCGCAATGCAAAGTCAATGGAGACGGTTAGATTATGACGCTTTGCGCTCTGTCTCTATTGGCTGCTTAAAATTATAATGAGAACATTATAATTGTGTGCTTGTGACTCTATTATTACACAGTTATTTAATGGTGAGACTTTTGTGTTTGTATTCAGGCTCTCAGAAATTATATACAAATTTGGATTTAGATTTATCGGCCAGTATATCGGTTATCGGCTAATAAATATATAGATTTATCGTATCGGACTAAATGTTCATATCGGTGCATCCCTGTTAACTGGCACTAGCTATGTTTCCATCCAACGACTTTTACATTTAAGGGAGATCATATAAAAAATCTGATCGCTCTGATGAGTATCAGGAAAAAAAGAGCCAGATTTTAGCAACTTCCATTTTTATTGCAGATATTTTGAGCCAATTTCCCTGGAAGTGATGATTTTGTTAATGAAACATTAAATTATTTGCAATAAAAAAATGTTCTATGAAAAGAAATAGCTGATAAATCTGTTTAATATACGTATTAGTCCTACGGTATATTCACACCATCATGATATCGCTGCACTTAAATGAGTAAGATTTGTGTTGAATCTTGTTTTTGTATAAAAGTGAGGTAAATCTTTTATTTTCTGGTGAAAATAAACTTCAAACAAGTGAAATCTGTATTGTCAGATCTTGCATTAAAACAATGAATGAACTTGTGTGAATCAGCTTAACGTTTTTTTTGTTTTTTTAATCTTGATGTTTGTGGTTTTTCAGGTGCTTAAAGAGCGTGATTCTTTGCGGACGGAGAAGCGATTGCCTGTAGTCGTGAAAATCGCTCCAGATCTTTCTAAACAGGACAAGCAAGACATTGCTGAGGTCATCATGGAGGTCAGTCGCCCATATAATTCACAGGTCGGAAAAATATTATGGCTGATTCATTTACAAGATTGGGTAATTACAGGATTTTTGTTGTTGTTGTTGTTGCTTTGTGTGGTTTTTAGGTTGGCATTGATGGTTTAATGGTTTCCAACACCACTATTTCCAGACCAGACTCTCTTAAAGACCCGAATAAACATGAACTAGGAGGACTCAGCGGCCAGCCTCTGAAGGAGCTGTCGACTCAAACCGTGCGAGAGATGTACACGCTGACTCAAGGTACCCTTAAATCCTGAAAGCTCAAAGCCGCATCTTTATCTTTACACATTTCTTCTGTATTTAGACTGATAGATCGAAACTAGGGTGTTGATAATCATGATCCTGGACTTTACTTAGACTTAAGTTACTTCATTGAAGGACATATTTAATGAGATTATGCCTGAAAAGGATTTTTTATCATATGTTAATTTAAAAAAATATATTGTATAATATGACTTGTTTAGTTTTTATTGTATTTATATGATATGTGTATTTTTATAATTGAATTTTTGCCATGAAAATAGCTTTGAAAATGACATGGCATTAAATAAAATAATCTGAATCTGATAATAGTGATCTCTAATGATCATTTTGGTAATCGATTAATCAGTCGATTATTTTGACGATTAATCAAGTAATCAGATTTTTTTTTTTAATGTGGTAGTAAAAATAGACACGGCCAAAATCTTTTAATCAAGCATTTGAATTTGTGACCGTCTTAATCATGCTATTGAAATACAATGAAAAAACATTATCATGTTAATTAACAGTTACAGTATTTTCGATAATCATGATATTTAAAATACTACACATATGAAAATATGGCACTTAAAGAATACAATAAATAAGTTTATAAGAGTTTAGTGCTCCAGGTTTCATTCATACTCTTTTATCAGTTTTGTTTTTTAGTCTCAGGTAGCAGCAAATAAGTGGAATTGTTTATTCTGTGTGTAATAGTGTGATTGATTAGCCAAAGACTGATAGCATTATTTTTTTCAAGACGATGTAGCAATAATGCGACGACCGTGTGGTGAAAAATCAGATATCGTAATTCAGCCCTAACTGAAATGTATGTGTATTTGATTAATAAGGAAATAAGCTTGTGTGTGAGTCTGTAGGGAAGTTGCCCATTGTTGGCGTGGGTGGAGTGGCCAGTGGACGGGACGCTCTCGATAAGATCCTCGCGGGAGCGTCTCTCGTGCAGCTCTACACGGCGCTCGTGTACCAGGGTCCGCCCGTAGTCAACCGAATCAAGAGAGAACTGGACGATCTGCTGAAGTGAGCACACCAATGTTTTTTACATTTCTCTAGATATTAGGGGTGTAGCGGTACAGACGTCACGGTTCGCCGCACACAAGCCCTGAAAAGTGAAGCCAAAGCGTCTCGATCGCCCCCCGGTGACCGGTCCTAGTATAGGTCATAAGCCATTCAACGGGACGTGAGACCAACTAAACAATTAAATTACACTTCACATATCGTTTTTCCAAAGAATAAGATCGTTTCTATCATTTAGGCCTAGTTTACACTGTCAGTGAAATGTGACCCAATTCCGATTTCTTGCTCATATGCGACACAGATCGGATGTGTTCTATGACAGTGTAAACGGGAAAAAAAACATGCATTCGGATATTTCGAGATCGGTTTCAGGCCTCGTTCATATGTGGAAATAAATCAGATATAAATCCGATATGTACCAATGCGACTGTCATGTAAACAGGCAGATCGGGTTTTCTGAGGCATTAGGCTACGTCTCCGCGGTTTAATGACGAGAGAAACCCCGACGCACATCTGCGAAGTGACGGATGGCCCGACAAAACATTGTGTCGTCGTATAGAGAGGAATGTGGACACATGTTGACACAGCATATCAAAGCTTGGCTGGCTCATCCTAAAATTTCGGACCCACTGCTCCTCGTTAAAGCCCGCCACCATCTCATTAAAGTGCGTTTATTGCACAATTTTTTTTTCACGTGCCATTTACCCCTAAAAATAGTTTTTGCGTGTATGATACGCACTTTATGCCGTTTAATAAGCGCGTTTACAGAGCAAATCATATGCAAGCAAAAACTATTTTTGGCGAATAAATGGCACGAGAAATAAAATTCACGCTATAGACACTCACTTTGATGAGATCGTGTTGTAGGCTATGTTCCGTCCTGAGATCTCGCTGCGCGTTCGTCCATCTGTGCAAGAAGACCCCTTTAAACATGCGCGATGTTTCAGATGTAAACACATGACTCGGATATGGGTCACAATTTAAAGGCGTGTAAACGGACGGTCAAAAAAATCTGATATAGGCAACAAATCAGAATTGGGCATCAAGACCTGCAGTGTAAACAAGGCCTTACTGTAGTTTTTATCACGCTGATGTAAGTTCAAGTGTTTGTTTTTAAAATAAGTTTGTTTTTAGTTCGTTATTTGATGCTATAAAAACGGTGCTGTGACGTCATGATTGACAGGTTCTCTGAGCGAAGTAGTCACTGAAGCACCAACGGACTTCGGATCTTCGGAGGACTGAGGAGATTGTATTTACTTTATTTTAACAAGCCTCCTGTCGTACTGCAATCAACAGACATCTAAATTGGAGCAGAACAGACATATTTATGTCCCTCATTCCTGTCATGTCTCCACAAGTGGCAAAATGGGAAATTAGATTAGATAAATACCGTCTTGGTGCACATCCAATCAGATTTTCACACATAGGCCACTTAAAAAAACGCCATATCGGGACACTGGCGGATTCACTTCTGGCCAATGGAAGAGAGCGAAGGGGCGTCCTCCATCGTTTTCTACAGTCTATGATGCATACAGTCAGACGACAAACACAAGCTGCGTCTCCATTACAGATTTGTGCAAAACGTTTGCGATATTTTCGAAATGTCAATAAAAAACGATTGCTTTAATTCCATTAACTGTTGTTACGCGACTAAAACGTCCTTTTTTCCCCCGCGCGATTAGTCATTCCAACAATCATGGCGACGGATGTTAGTTGGTTTGTGTCTCAGCCGCCGCACTACCTATTATTATTAATGGAAGGAGACGTAGACGTGTTTTTCAAGCATTAATGGCAAGAAAAGCCTCTTATAGTCGTGAGCGGCTCATATGAGGAGTTTCTGCTTCAAGATCTTGATGAATTTTGGCATTTCTTTGTTTAGAATCCAGTATTCCTGTAATACTTTTAAGAGTTTAGACAGAAGACGAGACAGTTCTTTATTAAACACACCGCGCCTTCTTTAAAGAACGATCGACTTTAGCGTACGCCATGTGACCTGTAGATATTTCCTTTTTTAAAGGGTACCTATCATGGAATTTAGAAAATTACCTTTCATGTAGTGTGTAACATAGATCTAAGTGAACAAAAACATCCTGCAAAGTTTTAAATATGAAAGTTCACCGTATACAAAGTTATTGTCTCTCAAAAGTAAGAGTCGACTCTGAGTCGCTGATATGAATCGATACGATGCATTTTCTCTAACTTTCGTACGTCACTTGTACAAGTTATTTGAATTCGACACGCCCACTCAGTGCGCGCGCCGAGCAGACAGAGAAACCTGACAACATCATGTCGACGAGACTCTGTTCTGAAGTGCGAATCAAAAGCAAACTTTTTTTTTCACTGCCCAGGGACAAGCATGTGAAGACTCAGTGGCTAGAGTTTATATTTACAACTATACCACACAAGTATAGCCACCTTGAGCTGTGTTCGCGTTATTTTAATGACGATCGCTTCACAAACACAAATGCTTTCAAGTGTGGATTCGCGGGTCGCCTGATACTGAAGGAACGTTCAATACCAAGTTTATTTAGATCAGCTTCCTCCTCCGAATCACAACCTGTAAGTACTATTAATAATTGTTGCTTTTATGTGCGTGTGTGCGTGCATGCGTGCGTGCGTGCGTGTGTGTGTGCGTGCGTGTGTGCGTGCGTGCGTGCGTGCGTGAGAGAGTGAGAGTTACGCTCAGCAGCTTCTAGGTCTCCAATGTCATTTTTTTTGTTTTTTTGAAATATGTGAAATTATGTGAAGCGTATTGTAGTACTGCAGTGCTTTATCAATATGTTTAAGCTTTGGGCTAACGCAAAATATAACTGACTGCGTCATCTGACCAATCACCGCCGATTAGCGTCACGCAAAGGAGGGGTTTGGACAAATGAGTCGTCAAACGAATCATTAGGGAGTCGGTGAGCAAATCAGGTAAAAATAAATGCATATTATAAGACAACAAAAGTGTTTTTTGTCATTGCATGCTTGTAAAACTGTTGTTGGGGACTCCCAGAAAATTATTAGGAACATTTTAAATGCCATAATAGGTACCCTTTAATATGCCTGAAAAACCACGTCATGAGAGCGTAAAAACATTGTTGCAATATTTAGGAGTTTATGCGAGAATTGCGTGTTTCCATTAGCCATATTTTCAGTTCGCAATTTCAATTTGTGTTAAATGACGGAGTATTTTAAGTTGTTTTTGCTGTTATAATGAGACAAAATCATTTGGCATTCTCCCGATTTGTGTCGTGTAAATCTCACTATGAAATATGAGTTCTGGGAATATGAATCCTCAGGTGCCGCTTCACTCGCTGTCTCCTCAAGGAAAGATGAAGTCGACTCTTTCTCCTTCTCGCTCTTCTTTAAGTGATTTCTTGAAAAAGCGTAATATTGAACTTTGTGCATCCGCCATTGTCACCGCATGTTAATGAACTCTCACGCGCAAAGAAAAATAATCTCTGCACAAGTTTTTTTTTGCATTATTCTTTTTAATTAGTACTTTTAAGAGATGCTTTTCAGTTTTATAGCTGATTGTGATCAAAAACTCTCTTATTTTTAGTGCTAAATCCACTAAGGAGGCTGTACTGGACCAACTAGAGGACTAAATGACACTTTAACTGTAATTTCCATGACTGCCTGTTCAAAATTAATAGGAAAAAGGAACAAATCCCAAAAACAAGGTTTCTTATTGTATTGAACCGAGACACGTACCGAACCGTGACTTCTGTTGACTGTTACACTCCTACTGAATTTGAACAAATATAATGGTATTAATCACATTTGTGTTGTTTTTTAATAGGGCACAAGGTTTTACATGTGTATCAGAGGCAATAGGAGCTGATCATAGAGACACTGAGAAAACTGAAGGATCACATCCAAACATGAGAGTTCAGGCTCTAATAATGCATAACACTTAAGTCAGATTCGCTTGTACATTACATTCATTTACAAAACTGGAACCACTCTGGATTTGTGTTTTAGAAATGACGTGCCTTATATGTAAAAATGTTGACATTATGCCATTGAGTTAAAGGAATATATGAATTTGAAATAAATGCTCAAGATTTGTAACCGTGAAGGTAATATTAACTGTTCAAATCACATAATTTCATAATTTCTAAAGTCTTGATGCTGTTTGTGTTATCTCACTCTTATTTCTAGATATTGAATCCAGTGTCTGAACACACACACTTCCAAAACTCACTCCGTTTCTGTGACTAAACATTTATTTTTTTTAATCTTAAACTTCTTTCATAATATTTCTATATTTAACTGTAAGCCATTCAGACTTTAAAGGTGCAGTAATTTATTCCTTGTGATGGAGATTCACGTTATATCACTTTTCTAAAAAAAAAAAACGAAATCATAATCGACAGCGTATATGGAAATTCTGCTTTTAATTCCTATTAAAGCAAATGTTATTTTTGATAAATGTGTGTTTTTCTGTCAGGCAGACCAAGCTGGAACCAATGCTCTTCATAGACAATTGAAAAAGCAATACAATTTGCTTTAAGCAAAGTTAAACCAGTGACTTTTCTGTGGCCACACCAAATGACATCGCAATAAAATTTGGCTGTTTTTAATTGCATGCATATACTCTCAATGTTTTTTTTTTCCAGTATAGTATGGTAAATATTGTGCGCATGCTACAAATAAATTCTGTATTCATTGAATAACTGGATGACCTGCTGCATTAGTATACAAGTCAACAAGTATCATGTTATTACATCCAGTTTGAAGTCCCGGCATCTAATAAGCTTGACCTCTCCTTGGATTGAAAAATATATATATATATATGTGGAAAGAGAAAACGTAAATATAATGGTTTTGTTAGTCAAGTTGATTCTTGTGAATACAAAATCTGGGTAAGTTTTCAAAGCATAATACATTAAAGTACAAGAAACGTCAAATTCATAGCCGTAGACTTTAGTCTGTTGGTAAAGGCACTGGATGTTATTTAACTTTCTTTAATAAATGCATCAAAGATCAAATAAAATCAGAGTGCAATAAAATGAAACTGCAGAATGAAAAGTACTTTAAATTGTAATGTACTAAATTGGGAACAAGACCATAAAATTGACAGTGTTTAAATGTTACACCTTTCAAATACACACTTGTGTTCAACTAAACAAATCACCATCAGATCTGTGTTGCATCATGGAAACAATGTCTTAGTTTCCATTAGGCAAACACACCTTTATTCCTCCTTGGATAGGTGTGTTCCTTGTGTTGTGAGAGCATTTGCATTACCTGGAAAATCATTGTTTGTAACAAAATCTGAGGATTTAGAAACAAATATCCAATCTTCAGAAAACACCACAAAACCACAAGTGTTTTTCTCAAACCACACAAGCTCTGACTTATTTAATGAAGCACCGTTGGGGTATTATACTGTATTGTTGTTTGTTACTCCTCTTCAGTGTTAACTTGAAGAAAACAGGATAGGGATCACAAAATGTGCATTATATTTATATTGAAGATTTAAATGAATCTCTCTCTCTCTCTCTCTCTCTCTCTCTCTCTCTCTCTCTCTCTCTCTCTCTCTCTCTCTCTCTCTCTTCAAACACAAGTAAATATGCAAAGCTTGTAAACAAAACATGTTGCATAAATGCAGTAACTGCTACCAAGAGAAGTGTTAATTTTTTTTAAAGGATAAATGCAGATGTGTGGTTCGGCTGGGAAAACCTCCTCCTGATGTGTGCTTCAGGCCATGAAAATGTGCATTTACAGCTGGAACTTTATTTATTTGTATTGCCATGTCAGATGTTACTAATGAACTTTTAGAAAACCACATTAGCTGTATACGATATCACAGTGGCTTTTTACATTGTTTAAATGCAGGGTAGATGATTAAAAAACAGATTTATGTTTATGCTTGTTGAAAGTCTCTTCACAGCCTGATAGCAATCCCTAAATGAGTTGGTCTAAATGTGTTTATAATCTGTGGAAGGTGTAGCGCCATAAAATGTTCGTCCAATCATTGCATTCGGCCCGACAAATGATGTCATTTCCTGGAAATGACCCAGTTATACTCAAACATGCTATTCTCTGTCAGACATACAGGGCATTGCTTAACATTTGTGTAGATCCACCATGATGGAATATAACACATGACCTAGCAGTGGCGTAACTTTATTTTGGGGTGTGTTGGACAGGTGTGTGTAGGTGACGGTGGTGGATGGGTCGTTGTGTTTAATTTTTCGTTTAATGAGATGTAATATATGTTGTTAGTGGCGAGTATTTTCACCTGATAAATACCGATCCGACAATTATCCCTATGTAGCTACTTCAATGGTCCAGTGTCAGAACTTTTGCCAGGCGTGTCAGATGATCTGGGTTAGTATAGTATAATCCGCCTAGTATAGTTTTTTTCCTCATTAAACCGATTGTTTATTAGTGGTTGTATATCAAGCAGGGACGCGTATTTTTGTGCATTATGTTCTGTGATTTCACCGTAACGAATAGTCTCTGAAGCGCGCGTCCGTGTGAAGACTGTGCGCGAGTCACAACCCGAACAGCAACAGCCTGATAGCCGCGGTCACGAGCAATTTGGTCACTTGATTTAAAAAAAACTACACATTTTATTTTTTAGATCGTCTCTTATTTAACAAACGTACTAAATGAATGCTCCACTAGAGTTAACTGGAGATGTTTTATTTATTTGTACATCCGTGCCGCGAGTGGGGACACAAAAGTGGTGGGGGCATTTACTTCCATGGCGTATGCTCTCGGGTTCTGTCATCATAAGTGCACCTAAACTCCAGAGAACACGGGATGTTACCCAGGCCTGAGTTATTCATCGGGCCTGTACTTCGCCTGAGGTGTTGGGTAGACCTGTTCTCTCATGGGTGAAGTGTGTGACGCTCAGGAACCGAGTCCTGCTACACTTCATGACACACACAACACAGATCTGAGGACAAGATGGACGCCTGAGGTTTCAGACAACTGACAACCGTTACGCCATCAAATCTTTTATTCAGACTTTTTAACAAAGTCCACTGCAACTGTGCCAAATTCATTCTTTTTCGGTTAGAAAATCTTAGAATATAATGTTAGCATGTTGTAAAATAATGCGGTAACACTTTCATTAGTTCTTAGTTAACATGAACTAAGAATGAACCATAGCATTTATTAATCTTAGTTCATATTAATTTCAACATTTTCTAATACGTTATTACAATCAAAGGTTGTATTTGTTAACATTAATGCACTGAACTAACATGAACAAACAATGAACAGTTGTATTTTTATAAACTAATATTAACAAAGATTAATACTCTAACAAATGTATTGCTCATTGTTCATGTTAGTTCATATAGTGTAAACTAATGAACCTTATTGTAAAGTGTTACCAATATGCTATATACACAAAAATCTACTCATTCACATAATTACCTTGCAATGTAATTGTCCAAACTAACCAAGGTTTCACAAGAGGGCATGAAAGGGTTTTTGCAGTCAACAAATCAACACAAAAAACATAGATTTGTCAAAATGTTGTACAATTGTGCATTCCACGTGTATTTTAAAAGGTCTTTATTTATGCAAGTGGTTCACATGTGTTTTTGTAAGAGCTTTTCATAATTTTGTGCTAAATTTGTAGGTTATCCGTTTTCTTAAATCGCTTTGGCTCATTTTGACAGTCTCTAAACTCTGGGTCTCATTTATATTGTGTAGAAACCTTCCTCTAAGATCATATCTATGCCATAGAAAAATGTAAAATGCCATGTAAAAAAATATGTGTACGCACGTTTTATATACGAGACCTCACAACTCAAAAACAGTAACTCACCCAAAACATTTAATTTGTGCTTCAAAACCAGTTTTTGAGTCAATAAATTGGCAAATGACACCAAAACTACAGTAGTATATAGAATAGAATATGTACATTTGCATTTATTTTTGTAGCAATGTTACATGTAAATAGAAAACCTTTCATGTCATAGGTATTTATGTAATAAACATTCATGTCGGACAGATTTGGAGAATTAATTTCACTGAGAATTAACTTGTCAGTTTTAGCCTTAAATATTAAGTTATTGTGCGAATTCTTTTTGCACACGTGCAATTTGCTTGAATAAGAGTTTATGTAAACAAGAAAATAAGCTTTCAGAAAAAAACTTGTTTTGAGAAAAACATCATAAAACTTCAGTTGTATTACTTCTCCCTCTAGTGGTGATAAGATTATTTTCACATCATATAAACTTCACAAGCATATTCATTTATGGAAAAACTTGTTGCAGGGTTTAGTAAAGTTATTTGTGTTTTTTTTGTGTGAAAAATTCAGTGAATGTAGGTGAGAAGTCGTAAGATTATGAGCAAATATACTTTATTACACGGCATGTTTTCAATGCGAGTTAAAATCAGCAAACCTAAACATCGGCAGATTTATATTTAGATGATTTGAGGGAGGGCACAAATTAGTGTTATAAAGTTAAGGGGAAAATAAATCACACAAATATAAAACCACTATACAATCCAAACCTAAGACATTGACACAGATGTATATATGATGAAAACCCCCACCAGAGAGAAGAATGAGCCTGTAAATGACTCATTAAATGCGGTGCTCATTGTACAAGCTGTCAGATAGTCACGTGTCCCAGAGAAAGTGTGGAACGGCAAGGCCACAGTTTAAGAGACGCAAACTAAGGCAAACTCAGCCCAGAAAAACACACACACAAGACATGCAACAGTGTTATCGACTGCGTAGAACAAATACAAAGCATTTGCTTTTGACTTCTCAAATCAGCCACAGCATTAAACTACATCAGCAGAAACTTTAGGACTAAGAGATGATTCATTAAATGCGAGGGTCTCGAACAAAAACGCTGAGTCACTTCGCAAAACAAATGATATGCAGTAAAACCCATGATATCACAGGCTTACGCCGGTTCACAGCCATTCAAAAGACTTACACAATTCTGGGTGTAAATAATGGCAACAGGTTATTCCTGTTTTTACCAAGAGTCGTCATACTGATTTACTGGGGGAAAAAGCTAGACGTTGTTTGCTAAAAAGAGAGAAGCTAACAGACATGACGTGTCATTTCTCAGTGATTTACACTATAGATGATTAAGTTAAGCGCTCATAAAAAGGAAGGCGTCCTGTTAGTCCGTTTGTACACTGCATCCCATCCTTCATTGTGTTATGTAAGAAATATTATATTACACCTCCACCAGAAGTACTGAGAGTATTGGAGACTCCCAGATGTGTTTAGGTCTTCTTCTTGAGCTCCTCGAAGCGGCGTGACAGGTCGTCGAAGTCGATGTCTTCCGATGTGTTGGCGTTCGCTCCGAAGGACGAGGCCGGGAGTGTGTCGGGAACAGACGGGAGTTCGGGAAGGTTCGAGTTGTCATAGATCTGACCAGACGGGGTCGGGCCTAGAGACAACACACAGCTTTTAGAAACACGATTATTATAAAATGATAAAAAAAATCTGATTAGGATAGAGCATACCTGGGATGACCTGGGAAGAACCAAAGGGTTTGATTGACAAATCATCGATCTTAAAAACACATGAAACAGGTTAACAACAAATATTCAATACGTGTATACTCATACTGTGAGGAGTTAATATTAATGTGGCATTATTAGTGTGAAAGACCCGCAGTGACCCTGAACCCTGGAGTGAACATGGACACCTCATTTAGAAAGAGAATATCAACTTACTGCAATTTACAAGATGTTATGTTAACTTGTTTGTAAAACATCCATATGCACAATAAAAATGTCTTTTAATGATGAGACTTTTGGTTTTGTAATCAGGTTCTCAAAAATTATATAAAAACTTGGATTTAGATTTATCAGCTATCTATGGAAGCTTGTTTTCCACCACAGAATAAAACTTTTTAAAAGATAAATGCGACTTTTTTTCTCACAATTGTTTACATCTCGCAAATCTGACTTTGAATTGTGTGAAATAATCAAGTATCGGCTAAAATGTTCATATGTTCAACGGAAAAATTGGTACGCACACTCTACAGGTGTATTTATAAGCACATTTTGCCTTTATAATTCCTGATTTATATGTTGCTCACTTTTGACGTAGGATGACATCCAAGTTATGATCAGATGCACTTTCTAAATGAGGTTTGTCAGTACGGTTGTTAATAGAAAGGTTTCCTGTAAACACCTCAAGCACACTGGAGGACTTTCTGGGGTAAATGCTTCAAGCTCAATCTCTCAAACAGCAAAATCAAAAGAAAAAATCATTGTTGTTTTGTATAAAGGGCAATAAAACATGTTAAGTGTCATTTTCATGACAGATTTCCCCTCAGTTATAATAACAATAGGCTTCATTTTCTTTATGCAAAATACAATTGATTTTTCTTTTCATTTTGAGTCGAGCTGTTTTTAGCAGAGATTCAGCTTTATTAGTATATTGTGTGTTTATGACTCATATACAGCATATGTATGGCTACTTAATTAGCATTTCCCCAGAAAAACAGCAAAAAGCCCAACAGGTGCGCTGGAGAGATCATTAGTCAGTGTTTTGGACCGGTGAGAGCAGAGGCCGGCTGACCCAGCTGGACGTACTGACCGGTTGTAAGACTAGGCTGGACGGGGAATGAGGAAAATCAAAGCTGTTGCACCATCTCCGTGTCCTCACTACACGCGCCGCGTGATAAAAACATCTTTTCCATGTCAATCAGAGTTTGTGTGCTAACCAGCAGCGACGAACAACAAACACAAAGTGCGGCAATGACAATCTCAGGTACTGTTTATGTGCTTTAAACAAACACAACTAACCACTCGGTGAGTGTCACAGTTGGGTTGTTTTAAGCACATGTTTGTGCATGCCCATAGACAGCCACTCTGAAGCGCTCAGAGGCGATCCTAAAAGAGTCAAAAAGTCGAGACAGGACCCATCGTCAACATTTCTGTGTCCACCACTCTAGTTCATCCAAAACACACTAGAAAATAGACTCAAAGTGCTGAATACCGGAATTATCCTTTAAACTATCCTAGTCAACTGATTCGTTCAAAAAGCTGATTCACTCAGAAAGAAACACCGCCGTGTGTCGCTTTGTTTTGAACTATTTTCATTGGCGAAACAGGCAATATGGTGTCTAAAATGTAAGTCACTTAATATTAACTTCTTGTAAAATCAATATCACATTTGTTATCAAGCTGATATTTGGAGAAAAACTGCACTCGTGATATTTATTACTAAATAACAAATAAAGACAAAATCACGCAGTGAAAGCGTGCACTTTAAGTCTAATCTACAAGACTACATGACAGAGTATGCATACACCTCTGTGTGTGTGTGTGTGTGTGTGTGAGGGATAGGCTATGCGCGATAATGTCAAACCGCACATCGTTAAAACAACAATTATGATATTATCGCAGACGGTATATATCGCACACCCCATGGTCTACGCCTGGTGGCAACTCAGTGCAACAGGAGTAAATGTTTACTGGATGTAACGTTAGCCCAGCGTAGAGCTCACACACACAACCTTTACAGGTCCAGCTGGTGCAACCGGACTGACAACAGAGCGGGACTTAGCCATGATGTGAACTGTAATAAACTGCTCTTCCCTTCGAGGTGAACGTCTGTCTCCGTCTGTCTGAAGGGTGCGATCACTTACAGACTCATAGGTGGGGGGGCAGCTGGGTAGTTGTGGAGGCAGCCCTCCTCTCGCTGGGGGCTGGAAGTTGCTAAAGCCATCATAGGTGCCAACGGGACCATTAAAAGCCTCCTGGAGGGGGAAATGATGTTTTCAGCTTAAAGGAACACGCCGACTTTTTTGGGGACTTTATCTTATTCCCCGTATCCCCCAGAGTTAGATAAGTCCACACACACTCTTTTCATCTCCGTGCGTCCAGTAACTCTGTCTGACGCACTCACTGCTAGCCTAGCTTAGCACAAACACTGGAAGTAAATGGCTCCAGCTAGCATACTGCTCCCAATAAGTCACAAAATAACGCCAACACTTTCCTATTTATATGTTGTGATTTGTATAGTCACAGTGTGTACAAATAACAAGGTCATATGAGACACAGACATCTTTTAACCGTATACTGGGAACTATATTCTCAGATGAAAAGGGTATGTATGGACTTATCTAACTCTGGGGGATATGGTGAATAAGATAAATTCCCAAAAAGTCGGTGTGTTCCTTTAACAGACAGATTTTTTTTAGATTAAGTAGAGCTGCACGATTAATCATTAAAAGATTGCAATCGAGGAGCAAGGCGAGCATTTGTGCTTATAAAACTTCAACTTTTTTATTTATTTTTGAAATGAGCGATGGTTTCTCTAGATAAGACCCTTATTCATAGTCTGGTGTCGTTTAAAGCCCTGTGAAGCCGCACTGAAACTGTCATTTGGACCTTGAACCGTTTGGGTCCCATTGAAGTCCATTATATGGAGAAAAATCCTGGAATGTTTTCATCAAAAACCTTCATTTCTTTTCGACTGAAGAAAGAAAGACATGGACATCTTGGATGACATGGGGGTGAGTAAATTATCAAAAGTGATCAAATCCTTTAAAAATCCCGTAAAGACACGTGTCATCGATGTGACGTGTAATGTCTCAGCAGCGTCTACAGTTTGCTTATGAGCTGCGATTTCTTTCTCTCTCGAGAAACCACACTTGTGCATTTTTTTCTCCGATTCGATCATAAATGCTGGCGAAGGATCCCAGCTTCAGCGTCATCATTACGACACGGCATAGATTACGGCTTTTGTTCACACAGCGATCGTTCCGGGACTGAACACGGCAATGTTACTAGAGCCCTAACCTGGCATCGATCCCGGCTCGTGTTTGTGTTCCCGGGATCAACGCGCTGTGTGAAAGGGGCTTACGTCTATTAAACTTAAACAAGAACGATCAGACTGAACATTCAGATCTGTGTTCAGACCCAGAGAGAGCTGTTGTCATGTATAGATATGAAACCGCTTCACAAACGGTCTTTTCAACCACACATTTCCTGACAACATTCAAAAGACAGCTGAAAACTCATCTCTTCCGTGAGCACTTAACCACATAAGAAAAACTTTCCTTTTCCTTGGCTTATGCTACTCTTATGCCTGAAACAGTATTTTGAGCACTTCTTGCGTTGTTTGCCTTTTTCATGATGACTCGCTTGCTTTACTCCACATTTATAAGTCGCTTTGGATAAAGGCGTCTGCTAAATAACTAAATGTCTTACTTAGAAGAACTGGGATAAAAGTTTATAGTTCGGATTTAAACACTGTGATCAAATCACCTTTTTTGAAATGAACTTGACACTTCAAATAAAGATGGTATCAATTATAACATTACACCAGTAGGTGGCGCCACGTGACTTAAAACATTTATTTGTCATTGAATTATTGATTCAAGAGATTTGTTCAAAAACGCCGATTCATCCAGTAATGAAACAAGAGAAGTGTTTATGGAGTGAGTCGTTGAATCATTCACTCAACCCGATTGAAAAATTGAAAGTAACTAAATGTTTTTTAATAGACTGCAGCGATCAACATGTTGCCAGAACCGTTATTTTGATTATTTGTCTATTCAGAATGGTGTGAGAATCGTGATATCTACTTTAATCCCGAATCATGCAGCTCTATGGTCAAGTGTAATTAGCCAGTTAGATGTTTGTCTTACAGCTCCTTTGGCCGATGGGTAGTTGAACGCTGTGGGCATGGGCATGGGCATCGGCATGGGCATAGGCATGCCAACAGCAGGAGCAGTAAACCCTCCTCCTCCTCCACCAGCGCCTCCTCCGGGCTTTCTGAAGTCACTGTTCACATCGATGAGGTCGGCCTCTTCTCCCGCACACACCTCTGGCTGTGAATGACACACACGCAGAACGTCTGAAACAAGCGCTGCTTATAGAGATGAGCTGGATGGAAAGGAAGAGGAAACTGATTCCTACCCGAACCATGGCATCCGGTTCATAGGGAACGTTGTAGTTTTTGGCGATCTCGATGAGGTAACGCTCCACCAGAATCTTGGGAGGAGCCTCCACGCTCAATTTGTGCATGAGCTACAGAAAGAGAGACCAATGTGAAAATACAACAGCTTAAAAGTAGATCTGTATAGCCCAGCCCTTAAATATCTATGATGTTTGTTCGGTATGGTTTGGTCCCCCTGTGGTGAAAATCCAGCTTCTAATGTTGTTTATATGTGTTTTTTAAATGTGCTTTAAGTCAAACCATGTGTAAATTCATAAGTCGACAGCATTGCTGAGTATTTTCTGCTCAAAACTGCAGTCAACCAAAGATCGCTGTTTCTGACGTCACAAACTACCTTGTAACCAATCAGATCAACGTGTGATCGTCAACCAGTGGATCTCTGAGTGAGTGAGTGAGTGAGTGGAGGCGGGGCTCATCTGCATATTCATAGAACCACGCATACTAAATGAGGCCAGGGTGTCGAGTTACATTCAAGCTATTTTGAGGCATGAAGAATTTTTTTTCACATTTAAACACGCTGATCAAAAATGAGTTTTAAGGGATCACACGTTGATCTGATTGGTTACAAGGTAGTTTGTGACGTCAGAAACACCAGCGATTTCAAAGCGTGTTTTTGAGACTGTCTTTGGTTCACTGCAGTTTTAAGCAGAAAATACTCAGCAATGCTGTCGACTTATGAATTTACACATAGTTTGTCTTAAAGCGTATTAAAAACACCACATACACATTTAAACAACATTAAAAACTGGATTTTCACCACAGATGGACTTTAAATGACTTTGAAAATGCCCATATCAAATTATGATCAATAGCAATGTTTGCCCAACATTAGGTTAATTTAATGCCCACCACCTCTATTCAAACATGTCTCATCATACCCTATCATTAACTGTTCCAATCTGGTTTGTCCTACATAGCTTTCCATACTCTTTGCTGTATTTGGCACACAGCTGATCTGAAACCTGTGGAAAAGGGAAAAAAGATATGAATGATCCATACTCGATCTCCAGAATTAGATTTAAGACACACAATTTCTACCCACAGTCTTCAGTTCCGCCACTTCTGATTGCAGTCGAGGAGCCGCCCAGATGAGTGTGGACACGGCTTCTTGTAGACCCGGGTCCAGTTCCCTTAAAGACACGATGGTGAAGTTAAAGAAATCACACACTTCCCTTCGACACAGCCGGCGGAAAACAGTATGTGACAAAAGAGGCTAGTAGAGCTGTACGATTAATCTTTAAAAGATCGCAATCTCGATTCAAACACCCATGTGATCGTAATCCAAAATGACAGCGATTCTTCTGACTAGTAAAACTTTGACAAGAACGATCACAGCGAACATTCAGATCTGTGTTCTGACCCAGAGAGAGCCGTTGTCATGATATGAAAGCTTCACAAACAGTCTTTCAATCACACAATATCAATATTTCTGTGTTACAAACATTCCTATTATCACAGAAGAACTGGGATTAAAGTTTATAGTTCAGATATAAAGACGGATGTCTATGGTAGTGATCTAAATAGAAGAAATCACCTTTTAAAAGTAACAATTGTATCAATTACAGAGCTACACCAGTAGGTGGCGACAAGTGACTGTATTTGTCACCGAGTCATTCATTCAAGAGATTCGTTCAAAAATGTAGATTCATCTAGTAATGCAGTGGTTCCCAAACTGGGGTACGTGAGGTGATAAGTTTTGCCTTTCATTTAATTCTACCCCACCTTAAAAAAAACATTAAAACCGAATATGTATTTCTAACTGGCAAAATGCCATAAATACATGACATCCAATCAAATTACCTCATCTTTTGTTATCAAAACTGACTGCATCCACAGAAGCACATGTTTGGTTGCGTGCATAAATACTGTCTAAGCAAATCTTGCTACATTACTGCCGTTCTTGACAATGTACCTTTGTAAAGGTAGGGGTTTCGCACTTACTATATATAGACACAGAGAGATCGATTTACGACTCAAAATGTCTTATGGCGCTTTTCCACTGCATGGTACGGCACGGTTCGGTTCGGTTCGGTACGGTTTGACTCGGCGCGGAACGGTTCGGCTCGCTTCGCTTTTCCACTGCGTGGTACGACTCGGCTCGGTACGTCACGGTTCGGTTCGCTGTAGCGCGGTTGCTTTTCCACTGCAGTTAGTACCCCTTCAGTGGGTGGGACTGATCGTTACACTGTTTGTAGGTCCGGTGATAGCCGTGTGCGGCTAAGAGCTGAGCTACTTGGAACACCTTTTCATTCCGTTTTGCCCCCGCACCTCGGCAACCAACGAGAGGAACGTCTGCACCTCGACCACGATTCAGCCATTTCTTTTTTAGAGTTTTGATCTCTTTTTTTTCAAGAAAGTAAAACACAGGTGCTACCGCGTTGGCTGTTGACTACTGGTTATATGACTCTGTATAGCGGGTTTAGTGTCTCGTGTCGCAAATCCAATGACGCTGGTAGTGACGATTCTGTCTGTCTGACCAATCAGTGATCTGCAGTGTTTCACGTCACATTTTAGTACCGGTACGGTACGCTTGGAACCTCAACAGATCAGGTACCATTTAAAGCGAGCCGAAGCGAGCCGTACCGTACCGTACCATGCAGTGGAAAAGCACCACAAGTGAGCCGTACCAAACAGTACCGTACCATGCAGTGGAAAAGCGCCAAAGCGTGCCGTACCGAACCGTACCGTACCATGCAGTGGAAAAGCGCCATTAGATACAAAAACATACCCTGTTCGAGTTCTAGTGTTTTATGTTGATCATATATTATACGAGCAAGAATGCAATTGTTCCCAAATATCCACATGATTGTAAACGTGTCATTGATTATTATACAACAGGTAAACAAACTAAAGTAATGGAACAAGTGAAGTCTTTATGAGTGAGTCATTGAATCATTCATTCAACCTGTTTTTAAATGACTCAAATTAAAATTTTAATGACTGCAGAAATTCACATTTATATAATTATACATTTATATTCAAAACATTATACACCAGTAGGTGGCAGCAAGTGATTGTTTTTAATCATGTATTTATTATTATTCATTCAAGAGATTTGTAAAAAAAAAAAAACAGGATTCATCCAGCAATGAAAAACGTGAGTGATCATTGAATCATTCACTTAACCCATTTTTAAAAAAAATGAATTCAATATTTTTACGTAGACTGCAGCAATAAGCATTTTGTCAGAACCTCTAGTAAATAACATGTTATTTTGATTAGTTGTCTATTCAGATTTGTGGGAATAAATAAAATTAATAAATAAATAAAATACAAATAAAAAGGGATTCTCAATTTATCCAGAATCGTGCAGCTCTATCGTGAAGTAATCAGGCCTACTTATTCAAAATACGTACCTAACTCAAGATAGTATATGATTTCGGACGCAGCCCAAGAGCATAAAGTCACACTTAATGAGAAATAAATAAATAAATAAAAAATAACCCCCCCCCCAGGTTACTCACTTCATGGACTGTATTAAGCCAAATCGTGTGAGCAGCAAATCACAGTATAACTCCAGGATCTCCATGGCCTCCACCAGATAATCCTCCCGGATGATGTGCTCCACCCGGATTCTCGCTCGCTCATCTTTGCCCGCTGACAAGTAGTCTGCGATTTCCTTGCGAGCCTTCTGGGCTAATTCAGCTAATTCAGATTCAAAGCAATTAGATGAATCCAATCCAAAAACGTCAAAATATGTGCAAGTTGTAGACACCAAACTTACTTTTCTTCTTCTCAAGAAGTTTGAGGCGGTTTATGACAAGCCTGAGATTGACACGCAGTCTCTCGGATTTGAACCCTCCACCAAGCATGATGGGGCTCTGTGGAAGCACACATCAGGTTAAAAGGACAGAAAGGACTCAGATTGAAGGTCTTATATTATCCCACGTGTTATTGATGCTACAGATGTTGGAGATACGCCTCCTGTTTGGCGAGTGACGTCACTGCCACACCATGACGTCACCGTCATAACATGACAAGACAACAGCACAGTTCAGAAACCTGATCATTTTAGATAAAAGTAGTCCCCTGTGTTACCCATGTAAAAAAAAAGCATTAGCATTACCATACTATGTAATCCGATCAAAACAACGTGGTTCCGTTTCATATACTTTTGTAAGGAATCATTATGGTACTTAACGTTACAAGTACTACAAAGAATACCAAAGTACATGTCAAAATATATGTTAATAATCTAGCACTTTTTTTGTTGGTTACACGCTTATCCGTTTAAAAAAAACATTGGCTAAGTTATTTGTCACTTAGATTCCCTTAGGTATGCTAACTAGTATGAGTCATGACATTAGCCAAAACAAGTGACAAAAAACAGTCTATTTGACTACCAGTCACTTGTTAATATTATTATGGATCGATTTGATTAATCTATACAATACTTTAGAACGCATAAATAATATTTTAAACCGTTAGAAATCTGATCGTCCAAACCAGGAAGAAACTCGATTAGCGGCTAAAAGAGCTAATTCAGTAAACAAAACCAACAGACATTAACAAATCATCATGAATGCTCAATAAAAACGGTAACTAAGATATAAGAAACGCCATATTTACCTGTAAATTCCTCTTCGGACGCGGACAGTAAGTCGGTTTCGCTAGAATCGTTGGGCGAATGCTCGATTATCATTCACTTCCGCATTGGACGTGACTTCATTCATGACGCGACACGTCACGTGGTCGGCAGTGGAAAATGGCTTGTGATGGGAAACCCCTCACTAGGTGTACAAATCACATGTTTTAATGATGTTATGTTTATGATATTACATGACTAGGTAGAATATCAGGCTGGCAAGAAACGCCTTCGCTCGCTAGTCACTCATCCAAAAGATAGACCGTAGACTTTATAGTGAAAACACCGTAGGGTTGTAAAGTGAATGGCGCATTTCTAAATATAATACACTGTTTATCTGTATTATTTTTATCATTATCTGTATCATATTTACCTGCAAAGATTGTAATGTACCATGACATGATAGTTCCTATCTAACACTGTTCATCCTGTTACTATATGATCGGCTAAGTGAAATATGTTTTCCAGGCCTTATCTGATAATTTGCGTATTAAACAAGTAGAGCTGTGTAACATGGACACCTCTCCTTCTTTCTCACGGCTGTCATCTTTTGGAGAAACTGAGAAAAGTAGCTGTCATTTACAGTCACCATGAAATCAAAACAGACAGTTCTTCTTGTTTTTTATTTAATAGAATATTGTAGTGTTATTTGTGTTTCATCAATCAGACATCACTGGCTGTCGACAACATTTTTGGCAAATGATTCGCAATTCAGGATCAAAAGTACAAGGAATGAGATTTCAGATTTGTACAATAAACAGTTTATTTCCATATCAAACAAGTAACATGTATAATAATAAGAAAAAAAGTGACAAAACAGTTCCCTTGCTTTGCCAGACTTGGTTCTGAGAAGAAAAAACAACATGACTGACATTCAGAAAGACAGGAAAACGACAAAAAGAACAAATAAGAAGAGCAACTGTTCCACAAAATATTCCAAACGTTTCCTGATTCTGACATCATTGAGTGCTAATCCATCCATCCTGAGGAATAAAAGCGTGATATTGAGGATCTCCAGCACTCCTCCGTCAGTGTGTGTCAGTCACAGGACTGCAGTAATGAGAGGCATGAGACGCTCCAGTAAGTGGACAGGCCACGGCTCTCGATCAGTGGCTGAAACTGCACTCAGACGAGGAGAACACATGATGTGTGTGTGTGTGTGTGTGTGTGAGAACTATGACCAGAGTCTCCCAGCAACATCTGTGCATAGACGGACTAAATACATGTAGAAAAAATGAACACTTCAATGTTCAAATACTTGATTCTCAACGTCTTCCCTGGGAAAAAACACGGTGAATAAATTGTCCATGATATGAGATGATGATCTGTGTGTGTGTGCATATATACATGTGTATGTTTGTGTGCGTGTGTCTATGTATATATGTGGGTTTGTTTGTTTGTGTGTGTGTATGTATATATGTGCATGTTTGTGTGCGTGTGTGTGTATGTATATATGTGTATGTGTGTGTGTGTGTATGTATATATATATATATATATATATATATATATATATATATATATATATATATATATATATATGTGTGTGTGTGTTTGTGGGTGTGTGTGTTTCAGTGTAATGCTAGGACTGTGTGTCCGGTGCAGTGCCGTTATTGTACAGTAGAGGAGCTTGTGTGTGTGTGTATGTGTGTGTGTGTTTGTTTGTTTGTTGTGTGTGGTGTGTGTATGTTTGAGTGTATGATTTTCAGTGTAATGCTAGGACTCATCCTCACCGGTGTCCGGTGCAGTGCCATTACAGGGCAGTAGAGGAGCTTGAGTATGTGTGTGTTTGTACGTACGTGTGTGTCTGTGTGTATATGTGTGTGTTGTGTGTGTTTGAGTGTGATTGTCAGTGTAATGCTAGGACTCATCCTCACGGGCGTCCGGTGCAGTGCCGTTACAGGGCAGTAGAGGAGCTTGAGTATGTGTGTGTTTGTACGTACGTGTGTGTCTGTGTGTATGTGTGTGTGTGTGTGTGTGTGTGTGTGTGTGTGATTGTCAGTGTAATGCTAGGACTCATCCTCACGGGCGTCCGGTGCAGTGCCGTTATTGTACAGTAGAGGAGCTTGTGTGTGTGTGTATGTGTGTGTGTGTGTTTGTTTGTTTGTTTGTGTGTGTGTGTGTGTATGTTTGAGTGTATGATTTTCAGTGTAATGCTAGGACTCATCCTCACCGGTGTCCGGTGCAGTGCCGTTACAGGGCAGTAGAGGAGCTTGAGTATGTGTGTGTTTGTACGTACGTGTGTGTCTGTGTGTATGTGTGTGTGTGTGTGTGTGTGTGTGTGTGATTGTCAGTGTAATGCTAGGACTCATCCTCACGGGCGTCCGGTGCAGTGCCGTTACAGGGCAGTAGAGGAGCTTGAGCTTGAGTGTGTGTGTGAGTGTGTGTAGCGCTGGAGATCTTGAGAGGCACGGCGTCTTTAGCCAGCATCTTCCTGGTTGCGCTGACGAGACGCGAGTAGTTCTGGCGGTTGAACTCGGCGCTGAGCGTCTGCGAGCGCAGTAACGGAGGGTTGTCGCGGGTCACGCGCGAGAGGAAGAGAGCAGGACGCCGCTGACGCTCTCCGTCGCGCAGCGAGTCCGGCAGCGGCTTGTGTTTGCTCTCGGGCAGGAGCATGATACACAGCACCGACAGCACCGCGAACGAGGAGAACACCACGTGATGAAGGAAATATCCTCCGTTATTCTGCAGCTCCATCAGAGACGACGCAGCCATTCCCACACACCCCGCAGACATGATCAGACCCAGCGTGCCACCGCTGAGGACACACACACACACACTGATGTCAATATATCGGTTATCGGCTTTAAGATATAAAGAAATATGGGTTATTGATATCGGACAAAATGTTCATATCAGTGCATCCCTGACATGATCTTCTGACATCAAGCATACTGAAATGAAAGCATGCAGAAGATTGGTGTGCATACGGAAGCTCAGATGGGTCAAAAAACACGAGGAAAAGCATTAGGATAATACAACATTCGCATTCGGAAGTAGTGTTGTCAAAAGTACTGACTTTAAAATGTGATGATACCAGCATTTCGAGCGCTGTTGAACGGAGTCTTAAACACCTCTGATTGGCCACTGCGTTCATACGCTCAACATATAGTGTGTCTGTGATTGGCTACAATGATCAACGCTTCAAAAACACGTTGTCTTTGCCGCTCTTCATCGAGCGATTGCATAGATAAAACACGGGAGCGTTTGAAAGTGGCGTCTATCAGAGGATATATAAGGGATCCGCCGATAAACGCCTGATTGCAAACACTCACGTGTGTATCCGTGTAAGTGCTCGGCGACACAAAGGCCAAGCAGAGACACATATGTTGAGCGAGCAATCAGAGGCGTTTAATTATCCGTTCAACAGCGCTTTTTCTAAATTACAGCACCGACTTGGCAGCACTATTCGGAAGGAATTCTGACAATTAAGTTCTCTAAAAAACCAGTAGGTAATTTGCCCTGGAATTTTTACTGAGTTTGTGTGAGAAAAAACACAGATACGGCAGATTCAGATGGGATTAAAATCACAAAATATGCATTCGATACTACACTACAGCCTCACAGGGCTTTATTTGCTTTATTTACTTGCTGAAATGTTCATATTTTGGAAGTGGCCACAGAAATCAGAGTGTGTGTGAAAGCTGGAGATTACCGCACGACGGTGGGCATGACTTCACTGCCGAAGAACACGCTGAGCATGGCCAACGCCTGAGACGAGAGGAGACCCACTACTGACAGAACCAGGACCAGCCCTCCGTGCAGATCTGACACACAACACACAACACACCTTTACAACACCAAAGTAACTGAAACTTCATGAGGTCATTCACTGCTTTTTAATTATTCAAATCTATAAAGATTCTAGATTTCACAGAATGACCAAATACTGCTTCTATTACATGCACTTGATCAACTCTCTGTAAATTGCCATTTTTGCATGATCTAAACGTAAAAATGCAAATTAAAACATTAAAAATGTTGTTTAAAATAATAAAATGAGAAGAACACACATACACGTGTGTGTGATGGGCAAGTTTAGGGGTCGCTAAGTGTGTGTTGTGTGTGATGGGGAGGTTTAGGGGTCCAGTTATGGTGTGTGTGTGTGTGTGTGGTGTGTGTGTGGTGTGGTTGTGTGTGTGTGTGTAGTGTGTGTGTGTGTGTGTGTGTGGTGATGGGAGTTAAGGTCGGTTAGTTTTGTGTGTGATGGTTTAGGGGTCGTAGTGTTTGTGTGTGTGTGTGTGATGGCAGTTTAGGGTTGGTTAGTGTGTGTGTGTGATGGGCAGGTTTAGGGGTTGGTTAGTGTGTGTGTGTGATGGGCGTTTGGCAGGTTTAGGGGTTGGGGTTAGTGTGTGTGTGTGTGATGGGCAGGTTTAGGGGTTGAGTTAGTGTGTGTGTGTGTGTGTGTGGTGTTGTGTTGTTGTGTGTGTGTTGTGGGGGTTGGTTTGTGTGTGTGTGTGATGGGAGGTTTAAGGGTTTGGGTTAGTTTGTGTGTGTGATGGGCAGGTTTAAGGGTAGGTTAGTTTGTGTGTGATGGGCGGGTTTAGGGGTCGGGTTGTGTGTGTGTGTGTGTGTGTGTGATGGGCAGGTTTAGGGGTCGGGTTAGTGTGTAGTTATCGTGTGTGTGATGGGCAGGTTTAGGGTAGAGTTAGTTTTGTGTGTGATGGGCAGGTTTAGGGGTGAGTTAGTGTGTGTGTGGTGTGTGTGTGTGGGTTGGTGGGTGTGTGTGATATGTGTGTGTGATGGGAGTTTTAAAGGGTCGGTTAGTTTTGTGTGTGGGATGGGCAGGTTTAGGGTTCGAGTTAGTGTGTGTGTGTGTGTGTGTGTGTGGCTGGTTTTGTGAGGGGTCGGGTTTAGTGGTGGTGTTAGTTCGTGTGATGGGCAGGTTTAAGGGTCGGGTTAGTGTGTGGTTGTGTGTGTGGATGGGCAGGTTTAGGGGTCTGAGTTAGTGTGTGTGGTGTGTGATGGATTAGGGCTGAGTGTGTTAGGGAGTTTGAGTTAGTGTGTGTGTGTGATGGTTTGGGTTGTTGTGTGTTGTGTTGTGTCTGTATGGGGAGGTTTAAGGGTCGGGTTAGTTTCTGTGTGTGATGGGCAGGTTTAAGGGTCGGGTTAGTTTCTGTGTGTGATGGGCAGGTTTAGGGGTCGGGTTAGTGTGTGTGTGTGTGTGTGTGATGGGCAGGTTTAAGGGTCGGGTTAGTTTCTGTGTGTGATGGGCAGGTTTAGGGGTCGGGTTAGTGTGTGTGTGTGTGTGTGTGATGGGCAGGTTTAGGGGTCGGGTTAGTGTGTGACTATGTGTGTGTGATGGGCAGGTTTAGGGGTTGAGTTAGTGTGTGTGTGTGATGGGCAGGTTTAGGGGTTGAGTTAGTGTGTGTGTGTGATGGGCAGGTTTAGGGGTTGAGTTAGTGTGTGTGTGTGTGTGTGTGATGGGCAGGTTTAGGGGTTGAGTTAGTGTGTGTGTGTGTGTGTGTGATGGGCAGGTTTAGGGGTCGGGTTTTGGCGCTTTTTCCACTGCATGGTACGGTACGGTTCGGTTCGGTACGGCTCACTTGTGGTGCTTTTCCACTGCATGGTACGGTACGGTACGGTGCGCTTCGGCGCGCTTTAAATGGTACCTGATCTGTTGAGGTTCCAAGCGTACCGTACCGGTACTAAAATGTGACGTGAAACACTGCAGATCACTGATTGGTCAGACAGACAGAATCGTCACTACCAGCGTCATTGGATTTGCGTCATTGGACACGAGACCGCTATACAGAGTCATATAACCAGTAGACAACAGCCAACACGGTAGCACCTGTGTTTTACTTACTTGAAAAAAAAGAAGAGATCAACACTTTAAAAAGGAAATGGCTGAATCGTGGTCGAGGTGCAGACGTTCCTCTCGTTGGTTGCCTAGGAGCGGGTCCAGCGAGAGCTGCATGGGGCAAAACAGAATGAAAAAGTGTTCCAAGAAGTAGCAGCTAGCTCAGCTCTTAGCCGCACACGGCTATCACCGGACCTACAAACAGTGTAACGATCAGTCCCACCCACTTTGAATGGGTACTAACTGCAGTGGAAAAGCAACCGAGCTAGCGATCCGAACCGTGCCGTACCGAGCCGAGTCGTACCACGCAGTGGAAAAGCGAAGCCGAACCGTTCCGCGCCGAATCGAACCGTACCATGCAGTGGAAAAGCGCCATTAGTGTGTGTGAGATGGGCAGGTTTAGGGGTCGGGTTAGTGTGTGTGTGATGGGCAGGTTTAGGGGCCGGGTTAGTGTGTGTGTGTGTGTTGTGTGTGTGTGTGTGATGGGCAGGTTTAGGGGTCGGGTTAGTGTGAGTGTGTGTGTGTGATGGGCAGGTTTAGGGGTTGAGTTAGTGTGTGTGTGTGTGTGTGTGTGTGATGGGCAGGTTTAGGGGTCGGGTTTGTGTGTGTGAGATGGGCAGGTTTAGGGGTCGGGTTAGTGTGTGTGTGTGTGTGTGTGATGGGCAGGTTTAGGGGTCGGGTTAGTGTGAGGTGTGTGTGTGTGATGGGCAGGTTTAGGGGTTGAGTTAGTGTGTGTGTGTGTGTGTGTGTGTGTGTGTGATGGGCAGGTTTAGGGGTCGGGTTAGTGTGTGTGTGTGTGTGTGTGTGTGTGTGTGTGTGTGATGGGCAGGTTTAGGGGTTGAGTTAGTGTGTGTGTGTGTGTGTGTGTGTGTGTGAGGCAGGTTTAGGGGTCGGGTTTGTGTGTGTGTGATGGGCAGGTTTAGGGGCCGGGTTAGTGTGTGTGTGTGTGTGTGATGGGCAGGTTTAGGGGTCCGGTTAGTGTGAGTGTGATGGGCAGGTTTAGGGGTTGAGTTAGTGTGTGTGTGTGTGTGTGTGTGTGTGATGGGCAGGTTTAGGGGTCGGGTTAGTGTGTGTGTGTGAGTCACTTACACTGTGTGAGAGCTAGCAGCAGCAGTGAGGACAGGCCTGTGATGATGATGATGATGTGTGTGTGTGTGTGTGTGTGTGATGGGCAGGTTTAGAGGTAGGGTTAGTGTGTGAGTGTGTGTGTGTGTGTGTGTCTCTTACACTGTGTGAGAGCGAGCAGCAGCAGTGAGGACAGGCCTGTGATGATGATGATGAGAGATGGTGTGTGTGTGTGTGTTGTGTGTGAGTGTGTGTGATGGAGGTTTAGAGGTAGGGTTAGTGTGGAGTGTGTGTTCTCTTACACTGTTGAGAGCGAGCAGCAGCAGGAGGACAGGCTGTGATGATGATGATGATGTGTGTTTGTGTGTGTGTGAGGCAGGTTTAGAGGTAGGTAGTGTGTGAACGTGTGTGTGTGTGTGTGGGGAGTGTGTGTCTCTTACACTGTGTGAAGCGAGCAGCAGCAGTGAGGACAGGCCTGTGATGATGATGATGTGTGGTGTGTGTGTGTGTGATGGGCAGGTTTAGAGGTAGGTAGTGTGTGGTGTGTGTGATGTGGTGTGTGTTCTTACACTGTGTGAGAGCGAGCAGCAGCAGTGAGACAGGCTGTGATGATGAGGTGTGTGTGTGTGTGTGTGGGGCAGTTTAGAGGTAGGTAGTGTGAGTTGTGTGAGTGTGGTGTGTGTCTCTTACACTGGTGAGCGAGCAGCAGCAGTGAGGACAGGCCTGTGAGATTGTGTAGTGTTTGGTGTGTGTGTGTCTTACACGTGAGAGCAAGCAGCGCAGTGAGGACAGGCCTGAGATGATGTGTGTGTGTGTGTGTGGTGTGGGTGATGTGTGATGTGTGTGGGTGTGTGTGTGTGTTGTGTGTGTGGTGTGTTACAGTGTGTGAGACACGAGCAGCAGCAGTGAGGACAGGCCTGGATGTGTGTGTGTGTGTGTGTGTGTGTGTGTGTGTGTGTGTGTGAGTGTGTCTTACTGTGTGAGAGCGAGCAGCAGCAGTGAGGACAGGCCGTGATGATGTGTGTGTGTGTGTGTGTGTGTGTGTGTGTGTTGTGTGTGTGTGTGTCTTACACTGTGTGAGAGCGAGCAGCAGCAGTGAGGACAGGCCTGTGATGTGTGTGTGTGTGTGTGTGTCTACACTGTGTGAGAGCGAGCAGCACAGTAGGACAGGCCTGTGATGATGTGTGTGTGTGTGTGTTGTGTGTTTGTGTTGTGTGCTTACACTGTTAAGAGCGACAGCAGCAGTGAGACAGGCCTGTGATGAT